>CAHIKZ030005480.1:610000-830000 GCA_903632075.3 Acanthosepion pharaonis | reverse complement strand
ACTTTTTTTAACTTATCTATTTTTTGAGAAATTATTATATATTTCTTTTTTTATATAGTTTGGTTCACCTTGTACAAGGCCCAAAGGCCACTCGAGGTAGAGGGTTATGTTAATTGGTAGTTTATATGGATAAGAAGTGAAGATAATGTTTGAAGATTGTAGTGACCAGTGAAACATCCTCTTAAGAGTCTGTTCTATAGGGCAGTGGTTCATGGGAAGAAGCTGTTTGGTTGAAACTTACTTCTTGTTGATGGAATACGAAGACCCATTTTTTTTTTTTTTTTTTTTTTTAAAGTTTTATATATTTATCTATTTTTGTAAAAAAATTTTTATATATTTATCTATTTTTTTTTTTTTTTTTCAGGTTCATAAAGTGGTTCTGTTGGCCATTTCTCCCAAATTATTGTCCCAGGCAAACATCAAGGCCAACTGCTTCATTCGAGTTAACCTACCCGAGGAAGTCAGCCAGTCAGCCTTGGTTGCTTTTTCAGAATACATGTACCATGGTGTATTAACACTTGACCCCATCCTACTCCAGCAGCTACGAATAATCGCACTCCAGCTAGGAATTCGTGAACTGGAATTATTGTGTGATACTCACTTATTGTATTGCGATGTTCAAAATTCTGTTGTCGATTCGGGTTTAACTTCACCTGAAACTTGTCCTTCCTCATTGCTTGCCTTGCCTTCTGAGGCTTCCACCTCAACAGGTACCAGCCAGAGAATCACTGCAGAGGTAGAATTTAAAACAGTCAAACAAGAAGGGATTTGTGAAGAAGTCACTTCAAATTCTTCACTCAAAGACTTCACACTGCCGGTCAAAAAGGAACCCATTGACCAAACAAGCAACTGTTCTGCTGAAAACGTTTTAAACGCTTCCCCCTCTCCTAATGTTAACAACGATTTGAGAAACAGCAACTACAAGCCGAACAATTTAGAGGAGCCTGTGTTATTTGGACCATACAATAATGAGGCCTTCCATTCCCAACCTTCAGACTTTGACCTGTCGACTACGCCTCTTCGTCAAGCTGCTCCTGATTGCTTGTTAGAATTGAATGACATTTTACAATTACAGAAATTCTTCAAAAAATCTGATCTTCCCAATTTCAACCCAAATGATTGTCTTGACAAATCCACATTGTCACTTAATCACTGTGTGTCACAAAACAATGAGGTAGCTGATTCTGGCTCGGCAACAAGCACAGACAATCCTCTTAGGCCAGATTGTGGTGACCAGTCTAAAAAGCATCAAGAAAGGACCTCACAACCACTGGAGGTTTTAAAAGAAACTACTGAATTGTTGACATTTCAAATAACAGATATCCGCAGTGTGCAACAGACAATTGACATTACTTGATGATTAAGTCACTCACAATATTATTGAGGTCACATACATACATACATACATACATATATATATATATATATATATATATATATATATATATATATATATATATATTGGGAGGAAGAAGTATGTCAAAGTGGAAAAAAGTTTTCATATAATGCATTTTGTCCTTTAGGACTTCATCAGACTAAATTCATGTTTACGTTGATGCAACTACACATGCACAAACGAGAGACGCTGGGAATTTTAAATTAAAATTTTTTTTTTTAAATGGGATTTGGGTATAAAATTTAGCTTATTTAATCTAGATTCTTTTTCGTTTTGTTCATGTTTCCATCACTTTTGTTATTAAATATCACACATTGTTATAATAGAAGATCTGCTAAGAATGGTGAAACGTAAGACTCTGGACGCAAGTTTACTGTGGATGATCTCATGATTAAAACACTTTCTTAACATTTTTGTCTTAGTAAATTGTTTTCTCTTTTAATTAGAGTAGCATTTTTTATGTCAAAATTGTGGTCAGTCTAGTTATAGTGAGCAACGAATGCATTTAATGTGTTGTAAAAGGTCCCTTTGTGTTCATATAATCTTTTATTTAAATTCCTTGAGGTTTCTTCGTTGTATTCCTTGTGGCAATTATTACAGGTAAATTCCTCCAAGTTTTAGCTTATTATTTTGTTTTGTATTAAGTCTTTTATTGTTTTAGATGTAGTTATGACAATTTTTATGTTGAGTTTTAGATAAACACTTTTCAATTGTAGTTGTGATAGATTTAATGAATAGAACAATATATTTTTTTGTTTCATTGGGTTTGTCAGGAATTTTACGTTTATCTATTTTGAATTATTTTATGAGCTTTTTGTTTTGCATTGAATATGAAATAGGATAGTGTATAGTGTTGAAAGTATTATCAATGTATTTCCCCTCTTCATGTAAATATTGAGGGCTGCAAATTTTGAGTGCTCATCAGTTGCATAAACTTAGTCTGATGGAGGCCTAAAGGACGAAACATGTCACGTGAAATCTTTCCACTTTTTCATACATTTTCTCCTAAAATTGTTCCTGATCTATAAAAAACTTACATATATAAAAAAATAATATATATATATATATATATATATATATATATATATATATAATATACTTATCTAAGTTAAGCCATCTAGTCAGAGGGACTATTGGAATTGAAGTTTGCTAACACTGACCTGTGAAACTTGTTAAATATTACTTTGTGGTAAAAGGCCTCAGTTGATATTTACTAATCTTATTACTAGCACAGGTAGATATCATGGGGGGTAATTGGTTATGTCTGAACACACTCAGAGTTGTCTGTAACTAGAAAAGGACTCATTCCCTTTTTTTTTTTTTTTAATGAACGGGGGTTAAATAAATAAAAATTTGTAAACATGTCAAATGATGCATTATGTGTGTCATGTTGTCTCTGATACATATATGTCAGGTCCATGCAACAAGAATTAAAAACCTCACTGTTTCCTTTATTATGATTTAAAATAAATAAAAACAGCAACTATAACATGAATGCATCACATGACATAATGTAAAAAAGTAGTGAGGATGTATTTTATCATAATTCTTTACAGTTTAATAAATTGAATCTTCTTTAGCAGAATGAAACACAAGTAATCTTATAAAGTAATTTCTAATGGTTACTCTAATAAAAACTTAAATGATGTATAACAATTTTTTTTTCTAATGGTAATTCTAAGAAAGCAATAGATGACATTATGTAAGGGTTTAAATATACAAGTTAGCAATGAATGTGTAAATAAATTTAATTTTTTAAATAAAATAAACGACAAATTGTCTTATTTTCTTGTGCATAATACGAGAAATTTTAAACAAAAATTAAAGACTAAAAGTGTGTGTGGATCATATTATACACAAGAACACATTTTCTGAAACTTAAAAAAAAAACCTTTTATTTGAAACAGCAAGATTGCAAATATGCTCAGTTTTATTCCTAACATAAAGTTTGTTTATATTTTGATTTTCTGTTTTTTTTGTGTTTTTTTTTTTTTTAAATAATGTTTTCACTCTTCATTCTTAACAAAAGCCAATATTTTTTATTTTTATAGTTTATTAATACATAGAAATATAATAAAGTCATATCAAACAGAAAAGTATGATAGATTAATTAACACCTTAAAATGTATAACCAGGGTGACTAATTAACACCTTTCCATGAAAATTCAAAAATAAGTTTTGAAACAGAAATTAGGAGAAGGAACATGCAATGGCTAAACATTCAGTTAATCTCTATACTTCAATGCTGTGAAAATTAAATATTTTAGTATACAACATTGATATTTTAATGGGTAATATGGTAAAAAAATTTAAAAAGAAAATTTCCAAAGGGATAGCTATACTCTGGGGATTGTATCATACTTAAGGATGCAATTTATTCCCTGTTTTTAGCTTCAGAAATAAAGTAAAACAAGAAAATGTAGTAGCCATTTCTATTTAAAAAAAAAAAATGGTATTATACAAGAGTTCAGATATCTATGGTAACAGCAAATATATTAAGGAATTTAATTTTCTTCATCAAAATAGTCATTTATGCAGAAATGTTCTGGTAATTCTACAAAAAGCCATGGATGCCATTATGTAAGTGCCCAGATATCTACAGCAACAGGGGTAATAAATTTAATTAAGTAATTTGTTTTTTTGTAATTAAATTAAATTAGCTTTTATACATAAATTTCTGCTGGTAATTCTACTAAAACCAAAACTGGTTAGCTGATTTCAAATTCCAGTTGGTTTCTTACATTCACTTTAACTCAAATACTCTTGGAAAGATATGAATCCATCTCTCCTCCACTATGGATTAAATAGGATTTGTCTATGGCAAGATCATTGTTATTCTCAATAAAATTGTTGATATGCAATATTCACTTGAATTATTCTTAGAATCCCCCAAAATTATTTGGCTTTCAATAATCCATAAAATATTGATAAGCTAAAAAAAATCAGTTTACTAAAAATCATAGATGATGTTACATAAAGGTTCAAATATCCCAAGTAGCAGTGAACGTTTCAAAGAGTATAGAACATTATAAATAATTTAAATTGAAATAGTCGAAATAAACAAGAATGATTCTTTTTTGTTTTCATAAACAAGGAACAATTATAATAATTTGACCGAAGACATGTCTTGAAATTGCTTCCAAAATAATGAAGAAAGAAAATGAGACTCATGGTTTTTAATAGCATGGCTGATTGCGAAAAGATAAAAACTGTGATTTCATTATTTCCTTTCAAAATCAGATGATATCACTTTGATTTTCCCCCTGTAAAATATGAATAACTAAAAATTCAGATATGTTCAAAAATATATATATATGTATGTAAAAAGGCTATGAATAAAGACAAACGGAAAACTTACCTTAGCCGATGTGTTTTGTCATCTGATGGATTTTATCAAGGGAAGTCCATCGGAGGAAGAATCACATCAGCTAAGGTAAGTTTTGTCGTAAATAATTGTCCTGATTTTTGTATAATTCAATCTTCTGTATGAGTCAGTTTGTCAAGAAATCATCAGTTTTTTTTCCTAGTTAGTGGATGATCAAATTTGGCTCACAAAAACATGGCTTAGGAAACCCATTACTGGAAACTCTTTCTAAAAATCTGCCCATGTCTTAAATTGACTCTCAATAAACCTTGAACATCAAAGGCAAAATATCATGAAACAATATTCATTTGATAAAACAATGAAATACAGCAAAGTATTTGATATTTTCATTCAAAGTCTGCATAAGATACTAGGGTAATACAATAGTTTCTGGATTTGGCTGAAAAGAAAATCCTTTTTTTAGACAAATAAGTGACTTATATCAAATGATCAATTACAAATTCAATTAAGGTGAATTCTTTTGTTTTTGAGGATAAGATCACATTAAGAATGCAATACGTTGAGCATAAAATTCTTTTTGAGGCAAGACACCTTTCTTGTTTTAATTTTTACATCTCTATAATTGGTGTATCATTTCTCATCCAGGAAATGCAGTGAAGATCATAATACATACATACATACATACACATATATATATATATATATATATATATATATATATATATATATATATATATATATATATTAGAGCATATTTTAACTCTCTCTTACATTGAGCACATTTACCCATTTCATCTACCTTAAAACTATATTTTATTTTGCTATCCCTGCATTTTTTAACTTTTTAAACAGTGAAATTAATAACTGGCCTAGATTGAAAAGTGCTACTAAAGAAAAATTTATGATCAAGGTTGGTTTATTTTCACTGTTTAAAGAGACAAAAAAAAAAAAAGAAAGCAGGGAGATCAATTCAAACGTGTATTAACTAAAAAATGACTGGCAAACTTAGAGCTTCATGCTTACAAAAAGAAAAAGAAAAGGGTGTGTTAAACTCAAAAGGATGGTTTTTCCTTTGACACTGCTATTATTTTAACTACCTTCACTTCTTGGCAATGTTTATTGTTTTAAAAAGTGATGATTAGAATTGTCATAAAACTAGGTACCTCCATGAAAATGCTCAAAAATTAGCATACCCTAAATGAAAACATAGTTTTATTGTCAAAATCGTTGTTATTATTAAGAGGAAGGATCAAAGTTTTTTTTTTTTTTTTTTTTTTTTTTTTTTGATTAAATAAAAACTTGTTTTCTTATGTCAACGGTTGTACTAACTTTTAGCATAGAAAATTTTAGCCTCTTTTTGCATTGACGGACACATTAATTTGGAAATTCTTGCAAAAATCAAATAATTATCGGATTTTAATGAAACTTTCAGAACTTATTTACAAATGAATTAAATTTTTTTTTTTTTTTTTTAGAAAATTTTGGTAATTTTTCTTTTTTTTTTAATATTTGTTTCAGCCTCTTCCTTAATTCTATGAAAACTTGAGAAATTCATTGACATAATTTTTAGTGACTATATTAATTAAAAGCAGAATTCTTTATGTATTTTGAATAAAAACAACAAAAAAAACTCAATACAACTAAGATATCATTTAATTAGATAATCTCTTAATTGCTTTTATGAATAATATATATTAAAGACAATATTGTTTGAAGAAAAAAAAATTCGGCGTAAAATGAATTTTTACAAGATTTGCTGTCATATTTTTACAATTTTGAATTGAATAATTTATAGTTTTAATTTTTTAAAATTCATTTTCAATTAGGTAATTCTTATGAAACATTGTTATTAAGTAAAACTATATTTACTAATCATATTGTAAAGCTTATTACAATCTGATGATATATATATTTTTAAGATTTCAATTTGTTTTTGTATGTGTGATTACGTGCAGAATTTTCTCAAAGTTGAATGTACAAACTGATAAATCTAGCATTTAAAGGTCACATGTTTTAAGGGTTGTCCCCCCTTATAAACTTTATCGTTTGCTCCACCATACTTAACTATGAATACGTTCGGCCGTAGATCGACTGTCAATAAATTGATTAACACGTCAGAAAAAGAAAACCCTGTGGTTAAGAAATTTTTTTTATATACATTTTATGCTATAAGTAATATTTGTTTCAAATCAGATTAATTTAACTTTAAATTTGCTAATTTTCCTCAGATAGAATTTCAGAAATATATATTTTATTTTTGCAGGATTTTTAAAACGGAGAATTAACTTTTGTTTACAAATATGTCAAAATGGCCGTTTTTTATCTATTGTACTGAGAAAAAAAATTGACTCCGATCAATATAATTTCTGTTTGAAATCCACCACAGAATATTTTTGATGATTGGAAGTAGTAAATTTTAAATCCTTTAGCCTTCAATTAAAGCTAAAATGAAAGCTTCAAGAAAGATTTTTCATTTAAAAAAAAAAATCATTTTAAAGGGTTAGGGTTACGGTTAAGTATACCAAATTAGCAGAAATACCTATATAAAAGCTAAATAAGGTCCAAGTTTGCCAGATAACGTTTAAAATTTAAATAATGTCTGATTGAAAAATTCATTTCAAAATTTTTTTCTACACAGCAAAAAATGCTGTTAACTGCCTGATTTATTTTAAAAAAAACAAAAACTTTTTTTTTTGATTGGGTGGGAAGCATTATCGACATTAAAAATGTATATATGTAAGTTGCGAGACCACACATAGTCCATTTTGTTTATATTTGTGGTCAACCAAAATGGCGGAACCCACTTCCGGGAGTGCCGCACACAATGGCATCAGGAGCACTTCCGGTTCTTCTAACTGGCTAAGTTACAATAAAACTGCCTATTTATGAATTGTGTGCATGGACATATTTCATAAACATCTACCATATAGCATATTATTTTTTTGTTAATATAAATAATAAACCACAATTACTGCCTCAAATAGATTTAAGATGTCTTCATTCTTGCAGCGAATACGAGGCAAACAAAATAATTTAGAGCTTCATTTTTAAAAATCACTGATGTTTTCTATTTTTGTTGTATTATAAACGTTAATTTATCTGCTTTTGGCAAATAAACCTTAATTTTTCTATGTGATTTAGCCATTATATATTTGACAATTCAATCTAATTTCAGTCAGCACTTTTAGGCTAGGGTGTCAATAACACTGTGAACCCTCGAGTAACCCTATGCTTTTCACACTGCCTAAGTATTGCTAAAGTAAACACTGCTTAAAAATATTAATATAGTCATTTTTCATCCTGTCATAACTGGCAGTTAATCAAGAAGTTTTGCTTAATTGTTTACATATTCGACCATGGAAAATCTTAAAAGAAAAAATGAGTTTTTTTTTCCTTTTTAATTTATTCAAAAGAAATGTAAAATTATTCTTTATATTTGTTGTTTTTTCAAAAGTTGTAAATAAATTTGTTTCTTTTTTTATGTGTGTCTAGGTTTTTTATTTTGTATGTAATAAAAGTGAACATTGAGGTCAACATCCAACAGCAACAGTCCGTTTTAAATGCAATTGTCAGGCTTTAACACAAATATAGCATAACAGAAAAACAAAAAACAAATATACCTGTACCTCTCCCAAAAAGCGATACTCAAGGTTTATATTGCATTATAAAAATGAAAAATCTTTCTGGAAGCTTTTATTTTAGTTTTAACTCTAAGCTAAATTTAATATTTTCAATAAGCAAAATACTTTGCTGTATTTCAAACCCAATTTAAATTGATTGGAATGTTTTATTTTTGTTTTTTGTTTTTTTAATAAAATCGTCCATATTGACAAATCTGTCAACACAGCCTAATACCTTTTATTAAAAATATTTCAAAAATATACTTTTCAGAAACTTTATTTGAAGATTAACTGATTTAAAGTTTAATTAATCTGAAATAAAACAAATATTATTTACTTTAAAATATCGCAGAAAATCATTTATTTAACACAGGTGTTTTTTATGAAGTGCTGAGAGATTTATCGATAATTTAATGTTTGAGATTTTCAAGTAAGGAGCCCATAAATTACTTGATGAATTCAACGTAAACGCCTTTTTTTTTATATAAGTTTTTTTTTAATTACCCAGTAATCTTAAAAAATTAAAATACTAGCATTCTAATATTTAATTAATTTTAAGTACTTTGGCTTTATAGCCTTACTTACGAAGATGCTTGTTGAAGAAATGTTACCAATAAATTTTAAATTTACTATAGTTACCGCTCTTATTTTCTGATAATGTCATGTATTGACACAAAATAAAAATTCTTTTTAAAATACTGGGAGTCGATGAATTGTAGTAAATCTTTTTTTTATTTATTTAAAGTTTTTACTTAATGACAATATGATCTAACCGCTACAAATTAATACAGAATTTTAAAAGACTTAACATTTTATAAACTATTATAATTAACAATTTAAGAAAATGAAAACAATTCTTTTTTTTTTTTTAAGACAATAGTAACCGTAATATATTTTATTCATAAAAGCAATTAAGTTTTTTTTCTATTTAATTAGTGTCTTAGTCTTACTGCTTTTTTATCTTAGGATTCAGAGCAGGTTCTCTTTAACTAGGGGTCAAGTTTAACCAAAAGAATTTGATGATTTAAATTCTCCTAGGACAACTAATATAAACATTAAGCGTTAAAAAAAAAAAATGTATTGAAATTTTATAAATTAAACAAGTTAGGTTAATGTAACAAAAAAAGAATATTTTTACCAAGTTTAAAAAAAAAATGTTTAAAAAATAATTACATTCATTTGTGAATAAGTCCTGAAAATTTAATAATTAACAATTATCTGATTTTTGCAAGAATTTCCAAATTAATGTTTTTCACTAGAAAAAAAATACACTCAAATTTTCCATATTTATGGTCACCCGTTGACGTCAGAGAAACAAGATTTTTTAACCAAAATTTTGAAGCTTTTTTTTTTTTTTTTTAAAAGGGAAAAATGACAGAAAAAAAATTTTTTTTTTTTTTTTTTCCACTTAACAGATTTTGATAAAGTTTTGTTTTTAAGTTTGGGACATTTTTTTCAACGTGTATAGTCATTTTTTACTGAAAATTTGGAGATATATATGTGTGTTCATGGCCTGAACATTATATTCAAACCTGAAACTGACTGTCGCCAATCGGTGTTTACATACAATAAGTCACTGATATTGAGCAGTTTTACCCATAAAAAATATAGCATACCTTAAAAGTATGTTTTTAGCATATATATATATATATATACACACACACACACACTTTTAAGGTGTCATATTTATGGGATAAAGTGCTCAATATCAGAGATAGAGCGTGCGTAAATATAAAAGTGAACATTGAAGTCAACACTTAGAGGCGACAGTCTGTTTCATGCTAGACGCATTCGTCAGGACATTGCGTCTAGCATGAAACAGACTGTCGCCTCTAAGTGATGACTTCAATGTTCACTTTTGTGTGTATATATATATATATATATATATATATATATATATATATATATATATATATATATATATATATAAATATATGGTAAAAATTAAAATTGCGACCAACATAAAGGCTGTCAAACGAATGTCCTTAAAGTGTTAAAAGAAAATTTGCAGTGGAAACATTTCTCTTCACTTGCTCCAAATAAATCCATAATCGTTTCATCTGTAGGTAGTGTGATGTGGCTTAGATTTCTGGATACAAAAGGTATTGTGTTTATTGACTATCTTCGAAAAGGCCACACCATTAATGGAGAGTACTGTGCCAACTTCCCGAGGCAGTTACGAAAGGCTATCAAAGCCAAACACCCCAAAGACCTGACGAAAGGGCTTTTGTTTTATCAGGACAATGTTCCAGCACACAATTTCTTGATTTCAATGGCTACTGTGTGTGACTGCGGCTTTGAACTAGTTGATCTGTCTCCTTGTTCCCTTGATTTGACTATCATCTGTTCCCCAACATAAAAAACACTTGGCTGGGAACAACTATCGCAGTGATGATGACGTCATATCCTGTTGTTGATGATTTTTTTGAGCAACAGGATGAACAGTCTTGAACTGGAAAGAAACAATTAATAAGAAGAGTTGAAATTAATGCGTGCAAGATTTCACAGATCTGACATCTCCCATTCATGGGCAGCCTATGAAGTTTTCATCCCAACCTTGTATAAATAAATAAAAAAATTTAACATTTACGCACTTTCGTTTATTAGGCAATAAATTACATCACTTAGCATGTTCCATAATTTACCATACACATTTGGATGTATGAATATCTTCAAGTGTTCCTAAATTTCAAATTTGAAAACTTAACAATATTTTTCCTTTAATTTACTTCTGTTTATAAATCGATCGATCACGAATCCCGTAACCCATCAGGGTCGTAGGGTACCCTATATATTGCAGCCGCAGTTGAAATAGTATTTATTGGGCAAAATAGACTGACAGAGCCCAACCCTCTCCAGGCCGATTTTGAATTTTAAATACAAGTTGCAAAATATAGTAAAATTATAGAAAAGGCAGAAGTACACAACTTTACGACGGTGAGAAAGTGACTGAAGCCAATATGCCAGGTCAGGAGCAATGACATTGCAGATTCTTCTTTGGATATTATCAAGAATCTCTAAATATATAACAGCAACACCAGACTACATGTGGCAGAAATATTCTAAGCATTGACGAACGGTAGACTAGTGTTAGATAGTTTCAGGAGATAAAAATTGTCTAACATGACACCAAGAACCAACTTACCAAGCTGCCGACGTATTAATTGATTCAACAACAGAATATAAGTCATTTTTAGACCAGCTGCCAATCTGATCTAATCGTACTGATCAGACTATTAAGACAGGAGTAAATAGTTATGTCATCAACATAGATACCTAGTTGATAAGTAATGCAACCTGGAAAGTCGTTGATGAAAATTATGAACAACGTAGGTTTAAGGATGTGGCGCCTTGGGACACACCTGCATTAATACAAAACGATCTACAAGATTGACTGTCCAAGACAATTTTCATTTTACGATTGCATAAGACTGAATGAGTTTTAAAAATTCGACCAGAAATACCATAACCTTTCAGATTGTATGACAAACCCTGTCAGATGTCTTTGAGATATCCAAAAGCAACAGCCCGAGCTTCACCATTCTTGTCTAAAGCTTGATAGACTCTGTTGGCCATTATATATATATATATATATATATATATATATATATATATATATATATATATATATATATATATATATACAATGAAGAAGAACTCGAAGGCGGATATGGAATAACACAGATATATTACAAACAGGAATATATACAGAGAGGTAGAAAGTGTTAGTACGAACAATCAGGTTTACTAGTAATTGTCTGAACGCGACTCTGTTTCGGACTGCCTCTGACTCGACTGACTCGACTGACTGACTCGCTCTGACTGACAGACTCCTGACGGACTTCACTCCTGACTTCAGACTGAACTCCAGACTTCAGACGGAACTCCCTGCTTCCTTTTGAGGCGCAGTATTTATTACGTATGGAATAGTCCATTATGTTATTATGGGTACGATCCCCTAACAATAACATAAATAGGTGATTATATAACATATAATATAACATATAATATAAAATATTTATGTTATCATTTTCGATTAAATAATTATATTTGCTCTCCTCTGTATTGAGCACTCTTTTAAGAATAGTATTTGTTGGTTATTGGAATTTATTCCGTATA
This sequence comes from Acanthosepion pharaonis, assembly GCA_903632075.3. NCBI lineage: Eukaryota > Metazoa > Mollusca > Cephalopoda > Sepiida > Sepiidae > Acanthosepion > Acanthosepion pharaonis. The sequence goes on along the minus strand of CAHIKZ030005480.1, from coordinate 817,540 downwards.
CACCAATCCTATACTTGGTTTATATATATATATATATATATATATATATATATATATATATAGGGTGCCCTTAAAGCTCGTGTGCACTTTATATATATATATATATATATATATATATATATATATATTCCACCAAACAGAAAAATGTAATAATGCTGGAAAAACTAAATAAAAATTATTGAAATTTTTCTTTTAGGTCATATTCAACGAAACATGTTTAAAAGAAAGTTTGTTGCCCAAATATAAACTAACATATATATGGTGGACTCTCCTATCGTGAGTGATAAATGAGGGTCAGCATTGGATGGTTTCTTTCGTTTTACACTTATGCATGCTAACAGGGTCTATTGGGGAGAAAAACAGGTAAGGGAAAAACATATTTGATTTGTGTTTTCTTAAGTGCGATACCAGCCCAGACTTGCTGCGCGTGACAAAGCCACACTGACAAATGAAATTTATTAAAGCAGGATTTTGATGGCGTCTCTGCATCAGAGCTAGACGAAGCTGATCACGGTGCTTCAGTCTAATGTCTTCAAAACCCTTTAACTTAATGAAACATGTCTTACGCCACTACTTTCGGTTTAGTGCTTGGGCTTTCCAGTTTTTCAGATCAAAGTTAAGACGTTTCAAGTTGTCTTTTAAATTGTTTTTGTAGCTTAAGAGTGGACGTCCAGCTGAACGCTTGGAGTTTGGTAGTTGCCCATACAGCACCTTTTTGGAAGCCTATGCTCATCCATTCTCACAACATGACCAGCCCAACTAAGGCATATATAATGAAATGGACAAAGTCCGACAATTATTTTAAGACATTTTACGTTTATACGTTCTTTTTATAGATACAAATATTTAAGTAAATGCTCTGTTTATAATAAAAAGTATTTTACATTTACATTTACCAGAGGACGCATATTTTCTATGAAAATTTCTCGGACATTCAGGCCGGTAAATGTCGTTAATACTGTTTATTATAAACATTTATTTGAATATTTGTATCTATAAAATGAACGTATAAACATAAAAACTGTCTTAAAATATATATACAGGGTGGTCCAAAAGTAAGTGGACAGTAAATAATTACATTTATTTTGAGATTACATATACATACAATTATATTTACTAACACAATTACTACAATGACAATTAAATTTTATTGTGAACAATAACACAAAAGCCCTTAAATTTTATCAACGCAGGTGCTCAAACTGTTTTCCATCAGAATTTACACAGCTTTGAAGTCTACCTCTAACGCTTCGACAAACTTTTTTGCACAAGTCTTTTTGGCTATTAATTTCTTAAAATGCATCTCTTATGTAATTTTTAAAATCACCCAAACTTCTTGGTATTCAACTATAAACTTTGTCCTTGAGTACTCCCCAAAAGAAGAAATCCATTGGGGTCAAGTCTGGTGAACGAGCCGGCCAATCGAATGGACCTCTTTGGCCAATCCATTTCCCAGGAAATGTTTCAATTGTAATAATATAACCGATACATAAACCTATTCCACATACAGTCCACCTACTTTTGGACCACCCTGTATGTATATATATATATATATATATATATATATATATATATATATATATATATATATATATATATATATATAACGTTATATTGGCTCTTGAAAAATAAATTTCAGTTGAGCTCTCTGGGGAAGAGGTGTGGATTTGTAAACAGTGACTATTATAGTTAATATAGCGAGACTCTTCGCAAAAAAAGCGAATTGAGTCACTGTCACTGTGTGTGTTTCTAAAAATAAATACGCTAAAATTCACCTTCATCCCTGCCGTGCGCCGAAGGCTTAGCGGTAGAATCTCCGACTGACGCCAATTCAGTCGGGTTTCGATCCTAGCTAGAGGCAACCGGATGTCTAGCCGCACTGATGAGCTGCGAAACAGTATGTCTGTGGATGACGTTTTATATATATTGTGTGTGTGTGTGTGTGATACCACTCAAGTCAGAGGACGGGTTTGTTCTTTTCAAGGATTCAGAGGTTATAATAAAACGCCGAACTGAACGTTTTATTGATTTTTTTTTGTAATCCTTCAGTATTTAATAAAGATACCATCAATAACTTGTCTTATCGATGAGGTGTTAGATTATCCTACTTTGGAAGCAATCCAGAAAACAGTAGAAGAAGTTAATACTGGAAAGATAAGAGATGATGAGGACATTCCAGTCGAAGTTCTACTAGAACAACAAGCTTACTGTAGAGATTCATGTTTAGGTACCTGTACCCATGGACTGGGTTGACGCGATCATTATCTCTTTGTTTAAAGGGGAAAGTGTCAAAATCGGTGTACAGCGACTATGAGGGTTACATCAGCTTTTGAGGCGGCAGATTTAATCCGGGAAGAAGCACAACGGAAATAATCTCATCCCGTCAACTACAGGAGAAATACTGAGAACGTCGTATCTCATCGTATGAGGCTTTTGTCGACCTGACCACGGCCTCTGACTCCATAAATAGGGATGATCTCTGAAGTATTCTCGATAAGATAGGATGTTCTCCAGACTTTTTAAGGATGTTCAAACAACTTCACTGGGAGATGAGAGTGCAATTTATCTTCAGTGGGTCACTATCGGAATCCATAGCTATGAACAATGAAGTTAAGCAAAATGACATTCTTGCTTCCACTTTATTCTCCATTTCTTTGCTGTGGGTCTCACGTGTTCTTTCCAGGATTGCGAATTTGGTGTGTACCTGCGTTTCAGGACCACGAATAAAGTCTTTGATTTGACTCATTTAAAGGCTAGATCAAAGACTTTCCAGTCAATTATTCGCGATTTACTGACGATTCGGAACACGTTGCTTATACCAAAAAGGAGATGCAAACAATAATTGACCTTTTTTTTTCGAGAGCATGTTTTGTGTTCGGGTTAAGCATTAACATAAAAAAGATTAAGTTAAGTACCCCCCGCCCCAGAGCAACGCTATGTCGAACCCAACATATTTGTTCAGTAGCTCGAAGTTGTTGATACATTTGTCTACCTTGGAAGTAATCTCGCTAGAAATGTTTTTTTAGGTCCGGAAATCGATCTCAGAATAATAAAAAAAACAAAACAAAACAGCAAAGCATTGGCTAAATTGGTAAAATATGTCCGGTCAGACAAAGATATCTCACTCCACACTAAAATCAGTGTGTCTATCAATCGTGTGTCCTGACAGCTCTCCTCTACTCTTCAGAGATATGAACTATATATCGTCATCATATCAAAACCTTGGAAAGATTTCATCTAAAGTTCCTTAGGCGTATCTTAAACATAAAGTGGCAGTTTTTTTTTAAATACACCAGACACAATTGTTCTGAAACGGTGCAAAACATCCAAGAGAGAAAATCTGTTTATTCGCAATCAACCGCACTGGGCAGGGAATTTGTTGTGGAGTATTTTCACAGTGAAGGCTTGTATTTCTAATAAATCGTCCTAAATTAGGTCCGACGTATAAAACGTTAGGAACTTGGAAAATAAGAGTCAATGACGCAGCAAATCTAGTTGTGATGGTTGGTACTTGAAATGTCCGAATCTCGACTGACGCGCTCAACACCATTCTGCCAGACTTGCCACTGCTACTCCTACTTATTATCTATGGGAGAGTCCATTACAATAGAATAGGTACTATGGCATAACAGTATTGCCTCAGCAGCTGTTTTACGGAGAGCTTGCTCTTGGTAAGACGTAAACCCAAGAAACATTTCAAGGATGTTTTTAAAGACAACCTGAAAATTCTCGAAATTAGTGTCAAAGACTAGGAAATAGAGACAGAGAATAGGTTTGATTGGAGAATGTGAAATGGAAAAAGCTTTCAGTCTCAAATCATTTCATTTGTACCCCCTTACTTCTTAAAATAACGACCAGCATTCATATTTATGATTGTTATTGCAATATTTTGCTAAAGTTGTTAAGCTCAAATATTTTATGATATGATAAGCTAATTTCTACGGATATTTTATTGTCGTAGAAGTCGCCATGCGCTTATTCAATCATTAACTTAAAAAATTAAGATTTATCAGAAATTTCAAATAGGAAAACCGTGAAATTTTGACAGGTCAAAACAAGTATAAATAAATGCACAGTGATAATTATTAAATGATTTGATTCTTGTAAAATAATTAATGTAAAATTCAAATGCCGTTTTATTATTCTTTAGGAATATCGAGTCTTACCTGAGCTGATCTATTTTTTTTAACACCAAACACAATTGTTCTGTAACGGGTCAAAAAACCCAAAAGAGAGAATCTGCTCATTCGCAATCAACTTTACTAGGCAAGGCATCTCAAGAGAATGGTAGATAAGAGATTGCCTCAGCACCTGTTTTACGAAGAGCTTGCTCTTGGTAAGCGCCCCAGACAGACCCCACCTCACAAAAAAACGTTTCAAATATGTCAAAGACAAACCGGAAAAACTCTTAAAATTCGCCTCAATATGCTAGCGAAGAGCCCCTCAGTTCAACGTTGAAAAGATGGCCTTCGTCTGTAAAAAAGTGAGTTATTTTGTGTGTGTGTGTGTGTGTGTGTGTATATATATATATATATATAATGTAATATAATTTGATAATTAGTATGAATAATTACAAGGAGGACATTAATCCAAAGAGAGGTCAATGTAAGTAACTGAGCAATATAATTTATATTAACTATTTTATTAAAAAGAAAACTTCGGCCTGAAGAGATGAATATTTGTATCTGTCTATATTTCTGAGATGAGGTATTATGTACATTATTTACATTATTCGGACTATTGTCCTCATCTTTGTCGCTATATTTGTTACAACGTTTCGGCTGTTCTACGCTCCGGTCTTCTTCAGGTGATTGGAATGTCGAACTGAACTTTTTATTTCGCTCACTGGGGTAAACTGTTCTAGTTCCACGTGCCATGTTTGATAACTGGCATCTATTAAAACATGACACGTGGAACTAGAACGTTGTAATAAATATGGCGACAAAGATGAGGACAATAGTCCGAATAATGTAAATAATGTGAATATTTGTATATTCATGAATTAAATTATAATCGAATGGATTTTTAAGGATCGTCTGTACTCATTATATATATATATATATATATATATATATATATATATATATAGATAGATAGATAATATTAGTAGTAAATATACACATACGTATGCAAAATATATAAATATATATACATACATGCATAGACATACATATATATTTTTTGTATAAAAAAAATTCCAAGAGGATAGAATCCAGGTAGAACTCAATCTTTCTCTCTCACCCCTTTTCTTTTCTTTTCCTCTCCCTCCTTCTTCTTCTGATCTTTAAGATTATATCGTCTATTGTGTGTGTATGTCACCACAAAATGTATCCTTTCCGGTTACATCTTTAATGTATTAGACATCCGACAACATTCATATTTCGCTCACTTAAACCGTCTTTGATTTCCCTCTCTAAAACTTCTCTCTGTTAAGTTTTAATCCCCCCACCTTATCTCGTCTGTTACCCCTCTCTATAGCTTTCTTTTACTCTAACATTCGTCTCCCACTCTCATACATACACTCTCACTAAATTTTATTTTTCATTCCCGGAGTAGTTTTTTCTGTTTTCTTTTTGAATTTGTAGGTCTCATGAATTGGATCGTATTTACAATGCCAATGGAATAAGTTATGACCATGGAATATTAGTGTTTAAGCCTTTTTATTATTTATATATATATATATATATATATATATATATATTATTGCTGCCATATATGGTCTGGTGCCCCTTCTGTTAGCCTCGGGGTTCTTGATAGGCTCCAGAGGCGGATATGCAATATAATTGGCCCTGTTCTGGCATCTCGTCTACAGTCACTTTCTCACAGACGCGCCGTCGCCTCCCTCTGTCTGTTCTACAAATACTTTCATGGTAATTGCTCCGAGGAGATGGATTCTCTGGTTCCCAGACTTCATGAGTTCAAGCGCCTTACGAGGCTGGCATCCCGCTCTCACCCCTTAACTGTCTTAACTCCTAAATGTAGCCGTCTCTTCTACTCCAATAGCTTCATGTCTCGCACCTCTCGCCTGTGGAACTCCCTTACCTATTCCAGTTTCCCTGAGAGCTATAATCTCCAGCTATTCAAGTGTAATGTCAATCGACATCTCCAGTTGCCTTGATCTATCCACTACCCTTCTCCTCATCCCCTCTTCTATCACTCCTATCTGATCTCGCTCTATATTTTCTGTAACCCCTTGCGTCCTAGTGGCTTCCCGCCTTGCTTGGGGTGAAATGCTTAATATATATATATATATATATATATATATATATATATATATATATATACGTGCGCGCGCTCTCTGTGTGTCTTACTGGAAGCTGGGGAAAGAGGGAACTGCTTTTTTTTCTCCCTATTTTTTTCAGACTAATATTTTAGATTCTTTTTTGTCACGTAGAGTTTGTTTATATTATTTATCGCGTATTTATTGTTGTTATCGATAAAAATGAAGCTGTCAAAGCAAGAATAGAAATGAATAAAAAGGCAGTAACAAAAAAAAAAAAATAACATTACTGGAAAGGGGTAATATCGAAATCAGATTTTATTCTCATATTGATAACAACAGACTCTGATGGTTGGAATCAATCAACACTTGCCGGCAAATATTCGCAAGGCCAAGGCGAACAATTTGCATAGGTGCGTCAATACATCTGGTTCTGCGACATCAACTTTCCCCAATATCTAAGGCAGATGCTTACCCGTATGATCTTCTGTAGGGAAATGAATGAAATACTTTTAATGGAAAATTACCTTGAATTTTTAAGTAGTGCTCAAGCATTTTACTCAAGCATGTTGTTGTTGTTGTTGTTGTTGTTGTTGTCGTTGTCGTCGTTGTCGTTGTCGTCGTCGTCGTCGTCGTCGTCGTCGTCGTTATTATTATTATTATTATTATTATTACTACTACTACTACTGCTTACGGTCAAATCACGCTGAAACACCGGTTCTCGTTCGATCACCGAAGTTAAGCATCGTAGAGCCAGGTCAATACTTAGATGAGGGACCGCTTGGGAACACCTGGTACTGTAAGCCCCCAAAGTCCAACCCTTACCTCACAGTCGGTGGGGGGGTGTAAACGGTAGTGTCAGAGCTATGCCGCCCGGAACTTCGTTCCTGGTAGGGCCACCCAAGGCGGACAGGTCTGACACACACGCCGGCTAACAAGGGCTCTGGTGAAATTCCAAGGAGCGTCTGCATCGTTAACCGGCGGCTTCAGGTCGTTCCCGTCTCTGCGTCTGTGGGAATCCCGCGGCAAGCAAGAACGTTATCCGAGTAGGCCTGGGTACCCTACTTCTGTAATTTATCCCAAGAATCTTCTTCTCATAACAGGAAGAAGCCGGCTCAATCCGCCCAGGGTGAATGCCGCATCAGTACAGTACTACTACTACTACTACTACTGTATCATGAATTATTATAACAAAGTACTCGGTGATGTTCGTCGGTACCTTCTGATCCGTCATAGCTAAAGGCCTTAATACACTCCTATTAATATTATTATTAGTAGGTAGGCATCCATTTATCTCGCCATTAAAATATTTCAGAAGCTTTCTTTTTCAATTTGCTAATGACGTAATTCGAAAGTACTTATGTATTTTTGACGTATTTAACAGTTTATAGCTATAGCATAACATACAAACTTACAAATAAAGCAAAATAAGTTCTAGAAGCTTCCATAAATTTCCATAAGGCTCCAGGCAGGGCCAGCGTTAGGGTCTCGGGGTCCCTCCTACAGAAAACTTTGATACGCACCTCAGCTCTCTACGACATGTCGATTTCAAAATTTCCCAACCTTGAGGCCACAAACATTCGAAGGAAAATTGTGTGTGTGTGGAGGGTTGCACTTTTTTTTTAATTACCCAAAATCAGGAAGTTATCCAAATTAAATGAACATTTCAGCATACTGATTTTCCAAGTGTAGCTTAGATGTGGCACAAGGCCGAAAGTAGGGGGCACCCAATGAGGATCGAAATCATTACTCAGTCGTAATTGTTCTAGCGAGACAATCTTGTTGACCATTACACCGCCTCGAGGTGCCCTGAATATTTCAGTATATATTCATTAATTATTTACTTTTATAATGAATAGGATTTTTTTTTTATTTAAAAAAAATCTGAGAAATGTCTTTTTGTGATAACCAACAATATTTTCATGACTAAATTTTACCCGAAGAAAAAATGTTTAAGTCGCAAATTTTTACATTTCCATAAAGATTAATCGCCGACGCATCTCCGCCGAAAAAAAAAAAAAAAAAAAAAAAAAAAAGAAAAGTTTTACAAAGATTCCAACACAAACGGGATTGTCTTAAAAAATTATTTTAAAAACAATATTTCAGTTTTCGGGAAAATTTTTCATTTTATTTTTTAAGCGATCATTTTCTCGGCTTTATCTTTTTAGAAATATAAAAAATGGGGACTAGAAATTTTATTCTAATTACTAGTCATGGACTTCTGGTTAGTATTACTATTAGTAAAAAAAAAAAAAAAAAAAAGAATTAAAGTTCCTCGTTAGTGGATGATCTCGGAATAAAAAATGATTTTACCGAGATTTTACCCTGTTAATTGATTTAAAAGAACTGTTCAGAAAGAAAATTAAAAAAATAAGCGCTACTAAAATTAGCACTTCTGTACCTCTCCCACCCCCCCGTTGATAGGTTCGGGGTAGTAAGCACCGGCCCTATCGAGTTTTATAGTTGATGATTGATAATATAACTTAGGTAGAAACAAAATAAAAACGTACAAAAAGCAAAAAAAAACACCCCCTAAACGTTACTGAAACTAACCCTTTTGGGACTCCAACCACGTCGGGGTGGGGGGTATATTCCTGCGTAGTATGCACCGCAACGGCTATTCAGATACACGATGTATATTGTTAGTTGACAACTGACAATGTCACATCAGTTTAAAAATAATAAAAAAATAATTAAAAAAATGACGGATGGCCATAAAACAGTGCTGGAAAAAATGGCAGAGGCCACAACGGGACACTAAAAATCGCGCCGCCCTTGGCTCCAGGACATTGTAGAAAATTCTAGAAGCCTCTAGAAATTCATAAAACTACTATACTTATAATTTTAGAAATTTCGGTTTAGAGGTGACATTTTAAAAAAAAAGAAACAATCTGAATTAAACCCTTCTTCATTATTTTTTAACAAAAGCTGATCAAATTGAGATCGAGGAAATCATTTATTTTACAAAGCGTTTAAAAACTCATAACCATAATATATAATATATATATATATATATATATTATAAATTAATTGATTTAAAATATGTTTTTTCCGCTACACAGTTCTAACCATGTTTCAAAAATGGAAGCTAAAAGCCACGAATTTAATTTTGCAATTAAATTAAAGACATTAGTTCCATTTCATCCTCAAGCGAATTTTGGAGTAACTTTTAAAATTACTGGTTTTTAAAGACACAGCTAAAATCACGTTTCCATGGTTACAGATAAATCTGCTTCAACTCTGTAACCATGGAAACGTGATCTTACTGTTCTTTCTTTTATTTACACACACACACACACACACACACACACACACACACACACACACACACACACACACACACACACACACACACACATATATATATATATATAACAAAAAACAAAACAAAACCAAACAAACTAGAAACTACGCTTCTATAAACTAAAATGCAATATATACACCAGGTTTCTCAACCTGTTTTGCATCATCGCCCACTTACACATGGAAAAAATGTCCCCTGCCTCTATAGTAAATATTCAAAAGCATAGAGTGGTGGGTAAATTGTGCTTTGACGGATACTTTTCCTACCTTGAGAAATTCGTGATGGCCATTGTGATAAAATAAAATAAAAGCAATTTTAATGTAGACCAGCTTCGTCCAGTCAGCCTTTTCGAACCTGAACATGCACACCTTTTGGGATTTTATCTTTTGGTGTAGTTTTTCTCAGAAAAATGAGGCAGTTTTTTTGTGCCATCAGTGCAACATGCAAGAATGACCATATAATGGATCTTCTCATGGTCTGTGGTTTTTATTGTAATAGTCTTGGATTTTTTAAAACTCACAGTTTTGTTTGATGGAACATCAAAGGTTAGCGGGACTTCATCCATATTTCCTATCTGGTCTAGTTCAAAAGGAGTTCTTTTTCAAGCATGTATAACAAATTTATGAAACTTTACTAATTTGCCATCAGAGTCAGCTGGCAATCTCTTCGCAATTGATGTTTTTGTACGCATTGACAAACCTTCCCGTTTCATAAAACGGCAACACCATCCTTCTGTTCCTATAAAGTTTTGAATCCCCTTTTCGTTCGCTAATCTTCTAGCCTCATTCCTTATCATTTTCGTAGTAACGATTTTGCCTTTACTCCTCTCATATACAACCTGTCGGAGTTAACTCCTCCTTTCACTCCGTTAACCCTTTCACCAGGGGTCTCTCTTTCCTGGCTATAAATAGCCAATGACCCTTCGCCTCTATCTCTTTTTTCCTTCAGGCCTGTGCACTGACACCTTGAGGTAAACTCTCTTATTCCTAGAGGATTTTCAGCTATCAACCTCGAAATGTAGTCGCTAACAAGGGATAGCGTGGAAACACGCTAAGCACAAATTCACACACGCACGCACGCACATACAGAATAAGCACAACACGCACGCACATACAGAATATTCACACACGCACGCACATACAGAATATTCACACACACTTCGTCCTTTGTACTGTTTCCATGTATTGTAACTTGTTATTAATATATATTTGTATATACATATATTATTGGTCTTGTTTTGTTTGCTTTCTTTACCTTCTTCTTTGGACTTAATCAAAGTCCAACCTTTTTATGTAGTTGGGCCCGGCGGGCAGGAGTATCTGAACCTTGCGTTTCTTCTACGTCTGACTTCTATCAACAACATAACAGCCACGCCATGAACCCTCAACAAACCGTAACCGCCACGGCCTTCTACAAACCCATGTTTTAATTTCATCTTCAATTTCAGGCCAGTGTGGGGTTGGATAGCAAAGGGTTACAGTTTCTTTTATTCGCTGCCTGCAAGTTATTTTCCATTAACGTATCATTTTTTTTTATTTCTGTAGACGAAGGGCCAAAAATATTTGGCAGCTTCTCTATTTCCACGCTCTTTAGCCTAGTTTATTACATGAAGCTTGTACGCAACAGTGTAGCTTAACCTCTTTCTTGCTGTTGTCATATCTGAACGAGTGAAATTCAGTCAAAAATATTCCTTTTATATGATCTGTACAACCTGCAACGTCTTAGCGGAATAATTAGGACATAAAAATTCTGATTGTATTTATACCAATAGAAGAAAAATATTAATGAAACAAATATATATTTTACAAATATATAATTTGAATTTATTTTATATAATTTATATGAAACAAAGTACTAATATTAAACATGATGAAATTAATATAATGAATATTATCAATGATAACACTTTTAATCTGCATAATATCCTTTTAAATAATGACAATAGGTATATGAAAGGTACTCTAAAGTCTAAGCTAATAGGAGTTGCTAGGTAGCTAATTTCGGCCGAATATTTACATATGGCATATAAAACGCAGGAGAATTTTAAAAGATAATATTAGTAAAGAAAAGTGCGTCAAATACAGTAAAAAAAGTAATTCTTTCTCAGTTACCTTCTATTCGTTCTACAAGGGAGATAACTTCAGACTAACTTTAATTTTAATTGAATAGTGTTGTTCACTTTCTCTTTTTCGTAAATTACTAACATTTTTTTGTGAATGTCTTATAAGCTACAGATTATCATTAAGTTCGGATCCAGTTTGTGGTGCTGCTGATAAAATTCACACTGTGAATTTTACGATTGTTAAACTATCTCTTACAAGTCAAATGCTATACGTGATATACACGCTCGATCGATCTCTTTCGGTTCATGAACTGACTAGGCAGAATATTTTCTCGCAGTAGGTTGCCATTTTTTTCTGCAGTAGACTGGTTACTAAAACAAAGCTGTAGGACCCAGTCTGACCTGCTATTCAAGCCATAGCTTAGTGGAGGGAATGGGGAAAATGAGATGGATTCATACCTTTCCTGAAGGCATGAGTAAGAAAGAGAGTGTAACGAATCCGACTCGAATTTGAATTAGGTCACAGCATACACATCTCCTCCTCCTATCTCTTGTGACTCTTACTCCACTGAAGCGAAAACTCCTTAAAACACCAAACACCAAATCGTAAAGTTTAACAACTCACTTAGAAGAATGTTTGTGACATTGCTGTGTATTATCACACAGAAGGAAAAGAACAATGGGGCGAAAGGTTAATTGATTTGTCTGTTTAACGGTATATCAACTCCTTCATGGGTCATTTAATGCCGAAATTTAATTTTCTTGGGAGTTTGGAAGTAATAAAAATGATATATGTTATTCTGCTTTCACAACTGAATAAATGGTAGCTTTTGCGTAAACATCATTACTAGAGTATTTTATATTGTAGTTGTTTAAGTTATATTTTGGAATACAGTTTGATTGTAGGATATTATATGTATTAATATCATGAAAGTCCTTTCATATTAGTTGTTTGGTTAGCTGCATATCAACACATCTATGGGTTATTTAATGCCAAAATCTAAATATTTTGAACATAATTGTATACCTTCAGCCACAGATAAAATGTATTGTTGGTCATTATACTATTAATAGGTATTGGTGGTCATTTTTTTAATATAAAAATGTATTTTTATACTTTCATAGTGTTTTGTTTTTGTTTGGGGGTTCGTTCATTATTTGTCTACAGCTGGGACCCTAACAGGTGCTACCACCCTGAGCCACGGTTGACCTGGGAACAACACCAATTAAGAAGTGGTTACGAAAGGGTAATTAAAAAAAAATGAATCGATGTAAAAGTTTTTATTGTTAAAAATTGATGAATGATATCAGTCTTTTATCAAACAAAACTCAAAGACACAAATGATAAGAAATTCTGACACTTTATTCATGGAGTGATTCTTGGTAAACACGGGCTTCAAAAGATAGAATTATGATCGAAATTATGAACGCTATTTCCAGGGAAATCATTTTTGTTGGTTTTCTGGGTGTTTATGTTGCAAGCAGAAATTTCAACCTGGAAATGTTTTTTTTTTTTTAATTTTTTATGGACGAACACTTTTGAATCTGGAGGAAATAACAGGAATTCTGGGAAACACAAAACAAGTGTCAATAAATATTGTTCCTTTGATTCATTTTAAGGAAAATGTAATACTACAAGAACAAAATATAGGTTAAAGATTTCGTGTCCAGTCTCCGAGAAAACAAAGCCAATTTGGTGTCTAAGTGGCTTATCCAATGTTATTGATTGACGAATTTGAATCGTACAGTGACAACTGAAGAGAAAGCCTCTAACCCATTCATTATACACTTACCATGTCTCTAAAGCATCATAAATTGATAAAAGCACAAATATGTGAACAAAACCTTTGAGTGATTTTTTTTTTTTTTGGCGGGGAGAGAGAGGTGGGTTGAATCTCGATTAAATAATTCCTGAAGGCAAACAATTTTCTTTTACCTGACCAACAATTACGTTTATTTTAATTATGTTATTTAATATTGCAGGGATGGAGAAGGCGTTTATCTCCCCTTTTTACAGAACGAATTTTACTAACGTTTTAAGTGGCTCTGAAGGTTGCATAATGAGAGCCCGTGGGTGACAATAGAAAGTTACTGATTAGCCCACGATGGAGACAGAACTGGTATCCAACGGCGATTAAGACAACGAATGAAAGCCTTGCACCCTAATTGAGGAACATGAAACATATCACACTGGTCTGGTCGCATTTCTACTTGAGCCATTATGAATAGAACATTCTTTACATCTGTCCTTTCACAGACCTCTTGCTTGCTTCTCGTATTTGGGTTATAATTTCTCCGTGTGGGGCCAGTTGCAATAAATATAGATATATTTGTGTCAATTTCTTAGGAAGTAATGAATTTTTAAAAATTCAATTATCCAACAGATTTTATTATTTAACCATTATGTCTATTGTATATCCATATTTAGGTTGACGCTCCGTTTATTTATTAAAACGTCAATTTATTTCTTTTCGTCTACCGCCCTGAATATTCGAGAAATCCTATTAAAGAAAAGATGCGTCCTCCAGCAGGATTCGAACCTACGTCCTCTTTAACTGGATAAACAGTCATTAGATCCGACGTGCTTTCGACCATCTCGGCCACGAAGGGTCTTGCTGATTGAGTCAAGTCGAATAGTACCTTATAAGCGGAAATTTCATCAAAGTGTCTGAAAACATTAATTTCTGTTCAGTTTCGTATCCGAACGTTAACAAAGCAATTTTTAAAGAAGTAATGGATTTTTAAAAAAATTATTAATCCGACAGATTTTATCACTTTAAACGTTATTTTTAGCGGATACCCATATCTTAGTAGACATTTTGTTTATTTATTAAACAATAAATGTTTTTATTTTCGCCTACCGGCCTGAATATTAAAAATTCTATTAAAGAAGAGAGGAGCACTCCAGTTTTTCTTTTCTTTCTCAAATATTCGGGCCTGTAAACGAAAATAAATTTCCTGTTTATTAGATAAATGGAACGTCTACTTTAATATGAGTATCCACTAAAAATAACGTTGAAGTAATGAAATAGATTTACATATAACATATTGTATGATATATTTCTATATTCTCGTGCAGTATATAAAATGTTTTCAGGCACAATTCATTTTTGATGTTAATTTCTTTGATTTATTCTAGCCCATCCTTCTTTCGTGTTAAGGTGTTTATATAATGGATAAACTAATGCCTAATGTGGGTCCTGGAAAGTAGGGAAAACGAAGATATTTCTTCTTTCTTTCCAAGTACCTCATTAATATCAATAAAAACCAATTTATTTTACATGAGCAGTAATTACGCATAAACATTCTAATAGCATCTTTTTTCCTTTGGATTCTGATTAAAATAAATAATTTATTCAAATCCCAGAAAACCGAATTAGATGACTAAAAACTTTCGGTTCCATTTTTATTTCCTCCAAGACTGCCAAACTGTTGAATTTCTCGTGTATCTTATTTCTCCAACGCCCAAATTCTATAAACCATTTTTTTAAAAATTCTAATTTGAATTGTTTAGTTACTTCAACCTGAAGAAATCAAAAGTGTGAAGAGTGAAAATTGGGGCAGAGGGAAAGGAATGGTCGAGTGGAATCTCATTCTTGAGCACAATGGACCATAATCTTCACAGCACCATCTCGCATGGTCCGGGCATGTTCAAATGCTTTCAAACTGTCCTCGAGTTTATATCGATGAGTTATCAGTGGCTTCGCATTTACTTGGCCTGTGGCGATCATCGACAAAGCAGTTGGGTAACTGAAAGGAAAAAATGAACCAAAAGTTTTATTTTTAAGCGTATAAAATGCGAAAAAAATAAAATAAAATCTTTTTCAATTTGGTACAGAATAATAATTTGTTTAGTGTTCATACCCTCTGCATATCAAAGACTGAATCATTTCCTATAGATTTCTTTACTTAGTCTTATATTTAGCGCCTTTCTTTACACAAGGAATATTTATTGAATATATACGACTCGATGTCAAAACAAAGACATTTTTTGGTCTATTGCGATTTACTAAGCACAGCTTAGAATTCACTATTCAGTCGTAAATGATCTAGTAAGAAAAGTTTGCTAACCATTACACCACTTAGAAGTACCCTACTAAGCGAACTTTAGATGTGGCACAAGGCCGAAAGTATGGAGCACCTAGTGAGGACCGAATTCACTACTCCGTAGTAATTGATACAGTGAGGCAGGCTTACTGATAATAACACCACGTGTTAAATAATAGTTTAGGTGACTTGCCTTTTCCGGGTGTCCTCAAGGACACATGACACAGTGGATAAAAGCGTTGGTTGCATCTAGCGACTTGACTGAAAGAGTTGTGAGTTCAATAGCTGGCTACTGCAGTAGTGAACAAAAACGTGAAGCGTTCAGTTAAAGGGAGATAACAGAGACATCTGAAAGAGGCATGGCACGTGGAACGAGAACACCCTACCCCGGCGGACGAAATAAAGGGTTCAGTTCGAAATTCGAATTACTTGAACAAGTCCACAGCGTACAACGACCGAAATGCTGTGAACATGGCAAGAAAAATGAGGAGACAACAGTTCGAACAATGTCAATAAGAAATAATCATTAACAATGTGTCTTTATATTACTGTCGATTAAGCTCTACAGATCACGAATATATATATATATATATATATATATATATATATATATATATATATATATATATAGATTGATAATATTAGTGGTAAATATACACATACATATGCAATATATATTGTGCAGAAGCTGGTATCCATATCGGCTGGGTATCCAATCAAAATTTAATTTATACTTAATTTTAAGTGTTTATTTTATGTTTAATCTGTTTGCATATATTTAAAATGTCTCCCTTTCTCACATTTCTCAGTACCAGGTTCTATAGCCCCCCCCCCACTTATGTTTTAGGGGCATACAAATCAAGGAGTTGGCCACAGGCGTCACTAAATGTCGGCAAGCTTCTGCACGTTCCTGATATATATATATATATATATATATATATATAATAATAATAATAATAATGATAATAATAATAAAAAGAAAAAACAGCAAGATATATAATCCGGTGTTCTTATTGATATTTTTTATTTTATTTTACAGTGCTCAATGTAAATTCACAGAGCATAAATATTATAAATTAACTGATTTAAAATATGGTTTCTTCGCTACACAGGAATTACCATGTTTCAAAAACCGAGGCTAAAAACTTCAAATTTAATTATATAATTAAATTAAAAGCACTGGTTCCGTTTCATTTTCAAGCGATATATATATATATATATATATATATATATATATATATATATATTACTTCAAACGTTATGATAGTGGATGCTCCGTATTTGAAATAGGCGCCCTATTTTTATTTATTTGTATAGTGCGTCTATTTCAAATATGGTGTATCCACTCAAACAACGTTTGATGTAATAAAATGTTGGATTAAGAAAAATAAATCCATTAATTTTATTTTATTATATTTCGGATGCATACATTTTTAAATCTAAAAGAGATCTCAGAATAAGAGGCTAGGTAAAGAAATTTAAATTCTTCGTTTGTTCTTTTTCCAGGCCATATAAATCCAGGTTGATTTTATATGATTTTCAGGAAGAAGCAACACACCACTCGTTCGGTTAACTAATTAGTTTTCTAGTGTTTTGTAACTTCCAATAGAAATGAAATATAAAGGAGATAATTAAGTGTTTGGTATACAAAAATGTAAGGGAGATAATTCAATAATTCCTAAAATCAAAAAAGAATTTTAGATTAAAATTTTGGCAATGTTTAACCTACGAACCCGCAAAAAACAACGTGTCAAAAGAACTGATTTTCCTTTGACACCACTATTACTCTATACTTCCGTGACAATGTTTATTGTTTTTAAAAAGCCATGTTTAGAATTTTAATAACAACAAAAACTTTGTACGTTGTTTGGTTACTAGATTATTTAAGATTTAATTTGACAATGTAAAAAAAAAGACTGTAAAAAAAATGTCAAAAAGACAGTTATTCCCTTGACTCTGCTAATACTAGACTTTTGAATTGTAGTTGATTCATATATTCTTTATAATTTTGTGAAAACGTAATACCTAAGGTTTAAAATGAATTAAAAAAATAAAATCTTTCTTGGAGATTTTATATTAGTTTTAATTTCAAATGTAATATTTCCAATAAGCAATAAACTTTACTGTATTTCAAAACTAATTTAAATTGACTAGAAGGAGTTTTTATTTTGAAATCACTAAACATCGCTGATTTTTGGCGCCGTTTTCAGCCATCCGTTATATCACGATGTAAATCTCGTTATTAAAAAAATCTTTCAAAAATAAAATATACTTTTATGAAACTTTATTTCAAGTAGATTAGATGATTGAAAGTTTAATTAATCTGATTTGAAAAAATATTACTTTAAGTTAAAAACATCGCAGAAATGTATTATAGGAGTTACCTCCTCCTTAGTTCCCTAATTCTTCACCAGGGGTCTCTCTCCCCATGCTATATATACCGGGCGACCTCTTGCCTCGATCTCTTTTTCCCTCAGGCCTCGTGCCGCATTCCGCCTCGCGTGAAGGTGAGGTCAATCTCTTTTTCTTCTTCATTTCAGCGACAAGATGTAAGCTCTTAGAAGAACAGCGTTTCCCATTTCTGGAAAACGCTATGAACATTACAAACATTCACCAAAATAACATTCACCAAAGAACACACACAATGTTATATTGTTATGTCTATGTGCCTTGTAATTTGTTTAATACATATATATTTCTTGTTTGTTTTCTTTCATCTTCTATTGGACAAATTAAGTCCGCCAATTGTCATGTAGTTGGATCTTTTAATATTTTCCCAGGAGTTACACACGTGTTTCTAATACAACGACATGTAAATACATACACGGCCCTTTACAGTATTTTTTAGCACAGCGATAACCTATTTATTTAAGGTGTTGATAGCTTGATTGACAAACAGATGTTTATCTAATTTTTTCTAGGCGAGTACCATTTTTATATAATTTTTAACTACCCAGTGATCTTAAAAATTAAGGAAAAAATTATAAGTAATCTAATGTTTTACTGAATTTTAGGTACGTTGGCTTTAAATTTACTATAGTTTTCGCTCTTATTTTCTGAGAATGCCGTCTATGGACGCCCGTATTTACAAAATTTGGCACATTCATACACAGGCATAGAAAAATTCAATATTCTTTTAAAAATATTGGTGGTCGATGAATTGTAGTAATCTTTTCCATTTATGGAATGTAAATATAGTTTTTACTTCATTAACAATATCAACTAATCGCTATAAATTAATACAGCATTTTAAAAATATTTAAAATTTTATAAATTATCCTAATTTTCAAAAAATGAAAACAGTTCCTGTAAAAGTTTATTATTCATCGAAAATCTATTTTTTCTTAAAACAGTAGTGACCATAATTAAATAATATCTTAGTTTTATTGCATTTTTTATTTTACGATTCATAGAGCAGATTTTCGGTAAATGGGGGTCCTGTTTTACTAAAAGACAAAAAAACAAACAAACAAAAAATGATGGTTTAAATTTTACAAAGAGATCTGCGTATAAGTAATATCATCATTAAGTGGTACAAAATTTAATTTTTCGTAATTTTATAAAATGAAGTAAGTCGGGTGGATGTGGGGGGGTAACAGATGTAATTAATGTTTTTAGCAAGATTTTCTAAAAACGAAACATTTCGAAAATAATTTAATTCATTTGTGAATAACTTCTGAAAGTTTCATTAAAATCCAACAATTATTTGATTTTTGCAAGAATTTCTAAATCAATGTATTTTACACCGCAAAGAAGACGCTAAAATTTCCTAAAAAACAGAAAAGAAGGAAGATTTTTAATAAAAATTTCGAACGCTCTTAAAAGGATGAAAAAATATAATTTAATAATAAAAAAATCCTTAGATGTTTCCTCTTAATAATAACAAAAATTTTGACGATAAAACTTTTTATTAAGTTTGGGGCATTTTTTCATCATGGTATGCTCATTTTTTAGCGAATCATTGGAAGTACATGTTGTAATAGTTAAGTCCTTTGTATAACTCGGAAGTCGAGAAGAGTTATTGCCCTTAGTTCGTTGGTCGATTTTCCTGTAATAGCGTTCCAAAAATAAAGCATGTGATTACTCAGCTCTCGCCTTATCCGTTCATTATCGCAACCATCCTATTAGATACCCCCCCACAACATAACAGTACAGGTATATTTATGATTTCATAAAATGGAAAATAAATATTGTAGGTGGTTCATATAGTTTTATAATCTTGTAAATATAAAATGAATCTTGTAAATAAACAATTTGACAACTAAATATTGTGTTACATTTTCATTAATGCAGTTCTAAATCTAGCGTTTTAAAAGATAAACATTACCAAAGGAGTTTAGAGAGAACAGAATAAGAGCGGTGACAAGGGAAAAACCGTCCCTTTTGATAGACCGTTTTTGTTTCCGGCTACGAAGGTTAAATTTTGCTAAAATGCTATCAATAAGAAATATACACTTAAACAGAGCCTTAATAATAATAATATTTAACATTATTTTTACTACTGTATAACGGAAAAAGTAATATATATATATATATATATATATATATATATATATATATATATATATATATATATATATATATATATATATATATATATATATATATATATATATATATATTAAAAAGGAATTTAAATTTATACAACTCTGCCGCTAAATTGACACTGGCTGGTGGGTGAATTCAGTCAAGTGGGATAACAACAGCAGCAGACAGATTTGAATTAAGATTTTACTGATATAATAATTGTGTTCAATCCTTGGGCTGGGTAGTGTAGACTCAGTAGAAACAGGGTGAGCAATGACAGAGCAGTTTTCAATAAGATGTCCACAGACAAAAACAATCTACCTCTGGATTAAATCTAGGGTTCAGTTCAAAATTCACTGAATATTAACTGAATATACAAACATTCCCTAAGCGCTACTTATTATGACGCAATAAGAACTGCCAGTAAGAAAATTGTGTTGCCCAAAATGGGGAGGACCTTTATTACATCTCCCAAGCTTAGAGCACAGTCAAACTCGTGTAAAAAATGGTGACTATTTAAATTGCTTCAAACTTTCAAATGGGGGGGGGTCGAAAATCAGCATTTAAAATGTTGGATTTATCTGGTCATGAACCTTGGATCCTTGTAAGCCTTTGACTCTTGTTATCTTAGCGCTCTGGTAATTCCAGATATGTTAAATCCAAGAAATGTTAAAGAAACAAATTAAGAAACCGATTATCCAGATTTAAACTTGGTTTAAAAGTTAGTTTCCCATCAAGACACTATTAGGGTTCGAACCCTAATGATGAGACCGAATTTCAAATACAGATTTTTAAGGCATATGTGCGAAAGTGTACAGAAAAAGAATACCGTTATCAGTGACTGTCCACTTACCAGTTGGCATATCTGAATGTCCCTTTGATGTCCACTTCCCTGACAGCTGCATTTAACAAAGGCACAGTGACTTCATCGGGCTGCATACCGACCATCACAACACACCCTCCATTTGCAGTCGCCTGTAACATCAATAACAACAAAGTAATCGATGCCAACATTGTTTTGTACTGACATTCAAATAGTTCTTTTGGCAAACATGGGAAAACGTGTCCGGAACCCCCACCCACAAAAACAAAACAAAAACACCCCCCTCCAAAAAACGGAGTGTTAAAAGAACAGTTTTCCCCATGACACCGCTTTTATTTTAACTACCTGCACTCCTAGGCAATGTGTATTGTTTTAAAAAGCGATGATTAGAATTGGAATAAAATCGAAACATATGATGAAAGTGAATTTATACATATTTTTATGCTTGAGAATTTAGAACAAAAATATTAAACACTATTTATTGAATTGTTTATTTACAAGAATAATGTTATATTTACAACATTCTATAAACCAATACGATTAAAACTAATGCAATATTCATAATTTACCAATTTATAAATAAATAAATATAAAAACAATTTTTATTCATTAATTTATAAATATTTACTAAATTATTAAAATATGTGGACCAACTATAATGAAATCTTTATTATTTACCATTTTATAAAGATCGAATCGATTGGTAATTAGCTGATAGTTTCATAACCATTCCAATAAACAATACAATAAATAACTAATGTTTATTATTTTTGTTGTCAATTCTCAAGAACAAAGAAAATGTATAAATTCGCTTTCATCGTATGTTTAGGTTTCATTACAATTCTAATCACTGCTTTTTAAAACAATAAACATTACTAGGGAGTGAAGTTAGTTAAAATAAAAGCGGTGTCAAGGAAAAAAAGCGTCCTTTTGACACTCCATTATTTTGCGTGCACGAAGGTCCATGTTTATCGTTCTTTTAATAGAACATTATAACTCTCTTAGGGATTGTTATCTTTACTTTATTAAAAATATACAGAAGAAATATCATCTTTCATTTATACTTCCATGAACTTAGGAATCATTTGTAGTATTAGGTATTTTGAAGTAGTTATCATTTTGATATTAACCACACTCAATATTGCTTAACCATGTGCACGTCTCTTTAAGTCCAGATGAGTAGATCAGTTAATTTATAAATGTTTACAAGGCTTAGAATAGTTTGGTACATCACAAAAATGGACAAATAGGGACAGAAAGACGAATGTTGCCACAATTTTCCAAGTGAAGCGGCCCTTATTTGAACATTATCATTCAACAGGATTAAACAGGATTGAAACCCTGATAGCACCGAAAAGAAAAATACAAACCTATCTAACCTCTGAATCAAACTCTTAGTTAATTTGCTGCAATGTCAAATGGTAGGAGTAAGCTTGTATAGTACTGGTTTACCAAACGAGAAAAAATCCACTGCCTTTTGAATCCTCGCCGTTTAGCAGGAGTGAAACACTAGAAAAATACACTTCAATCTAAGCAAACCTTTAGCTAAGTAAGGCAAAAGGTCACATAGCAGGAGGAGGTTTGTATCACACTCTAATCTTTCTGATGGGGCAGAACTATTGCCTTAAAAATCACCATTCGAAACCATCACTTTTTAGAAGGAATAAAACATCAGAATTTACCGGCTGAGAGAAATATTACTGTCTAATACGCTGAGAAGAATTTTACATTTAGCTAAGTATGGCAGAAGGCTGGAAGGAGTTTAGGATAAAAAAAAAATCAAAGTGTGTTAATGCCATGTTTATTGCATAGGCGATTGTCTCCATACAAATTCCTTTTCTTTATTATCTAGCCATGAATCTTTTAAAAGTAATTTAACCGCAATCAAGGCGATGATGTCACCAAGATATACAAGGGGTTGCTGAGAATGAAAAAAACTTTAGTAAGGAGAAAGGACAATAAAAGAACGGATTTCAGGAAAGTAGAAGCTGGCGGTTGATGTTGCATTTAAATTTTTGATGATCGTTGGTGACAGTGGCACAAGAAACCTGAAGAGAGTTCCACAGGCAAGAAGTACGAGAAAAGGAACTATCGGAATAGAACTGGCGGTTGCATCTAGCTATTTCAAAAGTAAAACAATGAGACCTCTTTGCCAATCTAGTAGTACAGTGTAGCACAGGTAAACCTGGAATTTTTACGCGCCATGATGTCACAGCGCAGCGAGGTTTCGAGAGAGCCATTAAAAATTACTACATCTCAGTAGGTCGAGTGGTGCTTAGTAATCGATATGTCTTCAGAATATGATTGTCGAGCTGTTGTTGTGGAGATCATCACCCAGAAAATGAGGACAAGAAAATCATTGAATGGCTTAAATACCCTAAATACCATTGCAAAGGCATATGGGGCGCCAGACGACAATTTCAGGACCGTACGTATGACTCATAAGAAGTGCTCTGGTACCACCAGAACGCACTAGTTCGTCGCTGACTTTGTCGAGGTTGTCAAGGAGAAACCCGACAAAAGCATGAGGAAAATCGCCTACGAAATAGGCACCAGCAGGCGAACAATCGGGCGTATTGACAAGGACTTGATTTTTTAAAATCGAGTTCACCCCAAGCAAGGCAATAAAGCCACTAAGACCCAAATGAATTACTCGGTGTAGAAGAACTAGAAAACAGAAGCATCACTAAGAAGCAAGACCATTAGAAGAGTATTCAGGAAGACACGAGATAACGGTTGGCATTGCAGTTAAATTTTCGAAGATTAAAGTTAACTGGAAAGCATGGAGCCGGGAGAGAGTCCCACAAAAAACTGTTAGCATAGAACTTACGGTTACATCTAACCAATTTAATTGTAAAATGATGAGACCTACCTGCCAATCTAGTACTGCGCTTAAATTCATAAAGTCTACGTACCATAGTGGAGAGTTCATCAGAACATTTACCATGAAAGTATTTATAGAAAAGGAATAGGGAAGCTACATTATGGCGGTGGGAAATGAATTTTAAAGAAGACATTTAATCAAGAAGCCGGAACAGACTTCCAAAAGCGAGAACTGTCGAAATACTCAGTATAAAATTATTGTTAGCATAGAATTTACAATTGCGTCTGGCCGTTTCAACTGTAAAATGATTAGACCTCACCGCCAATCTAGTTCTGTTCTTAAATTCATAAAGTCTAGGTACCATAGAGGAAAGCTCATCAGAACAATTACCATGAAAGTATTTATAGAAAAAGCACAGGGAAGCTTCATTACGGCGTTGGGAAAGTGACTGAAGATAAAATACAAGGTCAGAATCAATAACATTACAGAATTTTTGTATTTTATCAAGAATCTCTAAATACATAGCAGAAGCACCAGACGAGATGTGACAGTAGAATTCAAAGCATTGGCGAATGGTAGACGTGTAAATATGTAAGATATTTTTTTTTTACTTCTATGTAATTTCGGTCCTTCTATATGACAACGAATGTTGAATAATTTCCTCACAGATGAAGATGAAACTTGAAGCAACAGAGATGTGGTGCTACAGAACGATGCTGAGTATACCATGGACGATATATGGGAACGAAATAGAGAAGAGGGCGTCGAGAATTTGTCACTCATAGGATATAATGAAGGTAAGAGAAGGATAGAGAGTAGCCTACCCAATAAGCTTGTGTCAACAGATGACAGAAAAGCGACTAGGACGGATAATAAAAAGACAGAGATTGCGAAGAGCTACAAAGGACAAGAAATTCTGGAGAGCCCCAACGCCATGAAGAGATATGGCACAATAAAAAAAGAAAACGAAAAATGCTTTTGGAATTATAAATATTCCATGTAATTTTTTTTTTACGGAACAAAACCGACTTAAAGGAAGAAAAAAACTTAAACTGAAAACTTGGAACGATTCTTACCAACATTGATGTCTTCAAACCGGCTGGATTGCCACTGCATTCAATGGAAATTTCAGGATTTTGGCCCAAAGCCACTTCAATTTGGGAAGCCAGTTCTTTTGGAGTCCCAGCCCTCACAGACAATACATATTCTACTCCTATCTTCTTGGCAAACTCCAAGCGATTGCTGTCTATATCTAGTTTTGTATTTGAAAAGGAAAATAAAAAAAAGCATTATTAAATCATATAAACAAAAATTGATGGTCGAGAAGTTTCGATTGGAATTCAGTGTTGAGGATGTTTCATTATTGCATTTATCATCCAGTCTTATCTACTTTATTCGAACTAAGGTCCTCATCTTTTCTGTCTGAATTGAGGCGTTATCATTACTTACACTATTTATAGACGGACTATTTTCTGTTGTTGCAATCACAACGTCGTTTCTCCCCTTAACCTACGGGTACAAGTGTGGCGCCACGATGGAGAATATCTCGTCTTGTACTGTTTTTTTTTATTTTTCTTTTTTTTCTTTTTTTTTTAGAAATGCTCAGTTATTGTTATTATTCTTTTCCACTGCGTTCACAAGATCAACACCTGAAGAAGACCGGAGGGCACAACGGCTGAAACGTTGGGATAACAACAAGAAAGACGAGGAGAATAGTCCGTGTGTAAAAAGTCCTTATCTTTATTGTTGTTTTCACAATGTTTCGATCATTGTATTCTCCTGCCTTCTTCAGGCATATGCAGATCTGGTGAAGGCAGTGGAAAACAGTGTGGAATAATGGAATAACTCAGCCGATCAAGACGACATAAGAGCAGGACGAGAGTACTCTTATACACGAAGATTAAATAAAATGTTCAATTCTCTCTCTCATACACACATTGTGTGTGTGTGCGTGTGCGTGTAAGTGTAAGTGTGTACAGTAAAACTGACATAACAAAAATTTTTTATTATTTATATCTACTAGCATGAATCTTATATCTCGCCTAACTGAACGATTTTTGATTACCGGGGTTAACTTATTTGTACATACAACTTTAGATAAAATTAATGGCAAACATAAGACAAACGTGTCCTTAATAAGACAGAATGTCAAAAAGGCGGTTTTTCCCTTGACACCGCTATTATTTTAACTACCTTCACTCCTCGGCAATGTTTATTATTTTAAAATACGATGCTTAGAATTGTAATAAAACCCAAACATATAATGAAAGTGAATTTATACATTTTTTTGTTTGTTCTAGAGAATTGACAACAAAAACAATAAACATTATTTATTTGTTATATTGTTTCTTGAAATGGTTGGCAAAATATCGGCTAATTGCCAATTTATTCGAACTTTATAAAATGGTAAATAATAAGGATTTACTTAGAGTTGGTTTACATATTTTAATAATTTAACGAATTTATGAATAAAAAATAGTTTTCATATTTATTTTTTTTTATAAATTGATAAATGATAAATATTGTATTGCATTGCTTCTAATTGTATTAATATTTAGAATGTCGTAAATATAAAATTATTCTTATAAATAAGCAATCTAATAAATAAATAGTATTTTATATTTTTTGTAAATTCTCAAGAACAAAATGATGTATAAATTAATTTTCATCACACATTTCGGGCTTATTCCTGTTTTAATAATTGCTTTTTCAAACAATAAATATTGCTGAGGAGTGAAGGTAGTTAAAATAATAGTGGTGTCATGGGAAAAACCGCCCTTTTGACATCACATCGTATTTTATATTTTTATCTTTTAAATAAACAATTTCCTGTCTTAAAAAGGGTAACGACCTGTGCATTTAGATCATAGCATGTAAATAAAAGGAAGTAAGCAATGTATAATATAAATATCAAACGCTTAAATATCCTACAGTTATATGATCCAGCTATTTTTGTCTCACGATCATTTGCTGCACAAAATCAGTAAAAGTCTCTACAATTTTTTACCTGTAACGCAGATCTTTTTGGCGCCCATTGCTTTCGCTGTCAAATAACAAGCCAACCCGATCGGTCCTGGAAAAGAAAGAAATTGGTAAAGAGAGAGAGAGAGAGAGGGAGAAAGAGGGAAGAGAGAGAGAGAGAGAGTGAGGGAGAGAGACAGAGTGTGTGTGTGTGTGTGGGGAATGTGTCTTTGTGTGTGTGTGTGTGTGTGTGTGTGTGTGTGTGTGTGTGTGTGATAGTAGCGATATCAGTGTCAGCTGATATCTTATTAAATGGAAAACAACTGATGTTACAAAATTGGTTTCGGACATTGGTAAGCGGCTTGGACAAAGAAAGTCACTGAATGAAGATAAATTACTTTTTTAGACAGAGATGACACAAGACAAAGAACAATATCTATATAAGACAGTGGCCACTACCGGCGAAAAGTGGACCCACGAAGAATGACGTGAAAGGGAAGACGCCCGTTAGACTGTTCACCTCTCCACTCACCTACGATTCATCTCTGCCTCGCCCGTCTACAGCAGTAGGTTACAACCCTAGAATAAAATCTGTTCACTGCTACAAATGGTCTTAATTCGTGGGTAACGATCTGTCCGAATTTTACTTCTTTTTTTATTTTTTATTTTTAAGCCATAAACGTTTGATTGGAAGAAGCTGCACCCTGAGGACGCACCTGGTGTCTGGTCTGAGATTGAGCTTCGGGGAAGAAAACCGGATTTAATCCCAGGCGCCTGAGGCGTTCCGTTCCCAAAAGAGAAATACCGAGATGTTTGGAGAGGTTTTCGCCCTCGGCTTTGTGTCACACTCACGCGGACAGATAGCCCCGTTTAAAAAGCTGCGTAAATTAGGGTTTTTTTCTTCTGTCAATTGCAGCTGTACCTTTTTTAAAACCAGTTCAACCCAAGCAAGGCGATAATGCCACTAAGACGTAAGGGGATGAAAAGGCAACCGGAAACCTAATCCTAAACAGGGAAGGGATAAACTTCTACTCCTGTTTAAAAAAACAAAACAAAAAACAAAACAAGGGAGAAGTGTGAACCGGACGATAGGTGAACCTATTTACTACTATTGACGGGAAAAAGAATAATTAATTAGATAATAAAATTTCAGAGTCCAGACGGAGTCGTTAGAAATATAGAGTTAGTGTAGACTTTAAAAGAAACCGGAAACTAATCCTAAACAGGAAACAAGGGATAAACCTCTACTCCTGTTCAAAAGACCGGTGAGATGTGTTAACCAGGCAATAGGTGAATTTATCTACTTCTATTTAGGAGAAAAATAAATATAAATTACTATCATAATTCTGCTTGTCCTTTCCTTACTGCCAATACCTAATAAATAATGGACTATTCCGTTTTGATCGCGTAGAAAGACGGGAAGAAGCACTAATTGGTTTCAGTGAGAAAAGGGAAGGGAAGTGGGAGAGAGAATCGGATGTCGCTGATAAGAACAGATACTACACTTTAATCTTAGCCAAACGGTCGCGAAGCGTTTATTTTTCAGCGCCACCACGTCGCTACCGAATGTGACACAAGCTCGAAGTTTAAAGTGGTAATACCGTGGAAAAATTGCCCGAACCCACTCGTCATTTGCCCTTTTGGGGACGTTATAAGCGCTGATCACTAAAACCATCACCTTCCCGAAATAGAGGTACTGACTGGTGAGAAGATAGCTTGGGCTTAAAATTACTTGAAAGGCGCGCAGTATCGAACGACGAGAACCGAGTAAGACAATCGCCAAAAATCCATTTACCATAAATAAAATACCAATGTCCTCTGATTTATTTTAAAATTATTATAGAGAGAAATGTTCGTAAGGCGGTGATTTATTGTGGAGCTTACACAAAACTTAAACCAGTGTATCATTTTTTGTTTTGTCTTATGGTTTCATATCAAGACCTGTCGTCCGTAAATAAATCTGTGTAACATTATGGAAACATGTGAAGAATTCAGTGGAATCTTCGTGACTAGATATAACCGTAAGTTCTATGCTAAACGTTTCTTCTCTCGGACTTCTCGTTTGTGGAACTCTCTTTCGGCTTTTTTGCTTTCATATCAGTTTTGATCTTTCAAAAATTTAAATGTATTGTCAATCATTATCTTATGTCTTACCCGTATTCTTTCACACTCGCTAACGCACTTGCCTGTTAGTGGCTTTATTGCCTTGCTTGGTGTAAAATGATTAAAAAGAAAATTGCAATAAGAACGTTGCCTGTTTGAGTTTTAGAAAGACAAATGTTTGTTATTTGGGGATCAAATATTGTCACTACTTGCTTAAAGGATTAAAAACAGGTGGGAAGTCAAAATGATTTACTTTTTATTCAGTTTTTCAACTACGCACCCACCAAAGAAAAAAACCCTCAAAAACAAAGGGTAAAAGTACTGTTGATTTGCGCAGGTGCCACACAGATTTCATCACGAGCCACTGTACTTAACTGGTAACTGTTTTGATTAGATCTGAACGTCGTTTCTGGAGAAAATTCAATTCATTTTTTTAGCTTTTAAAGAGAAAGCGATTATATTGGCTTTAAAGTGGAAGTTCGATTACCAGTTCGATCATCCCACTTGTCCACCAAAGGAATATAAACGACCGTCAGAGGACTTTGCCAATATCAGTATATAAAAAAAAAGATGAGAGAAGTATAATCCTCTTTGTTGTCTACTCACCGGATGCTTTAGAGATAAGACGTGACTTGTTCCAATTTGGTCGACTTTTCAATCCCCAGCCAACCATTTGTTTCATTGAACACAACAAAGCAGAGTACACACCATAAAAATGCTCTAAGCTTATTTGACTAAAACTAACAGATATATATGTTAATTCTACCAAACCAATGAATGAAAGCCTCTTACAATATTCCGTAGGAGCATTACACACATCTACATACGAAAAGGAACATCTCTACATACACACTTTCCTTCAAACCCTTTTCATTTTTTTCTATTTAGTTAGCTTAGGCAATAAAATATATTGTCAATTATACGTAATTGTTTGTATAATCATCCATACTCTCTTGTATGAGGAATAGTGCAATGCACACAGGCCAGTAATATCCCCAGTACTAAACATTTGAAGAACAATTGATAATCCAGAAAAAGTTTATTATCAAACATAGGCCCACTATTTTATAGTTTTATAAAATGGGAGAAGTCTTGTTTTCGCTATAACCTATAGTGTTCGATGGGAACAGCGTCGGGCTTGCAATGTTGTGTGTTGTGGGAAAAGGGGTTTGTAGAGAATAAGACATTGCACACAAGAATCAGAGACAAAGTTCCTTATTTTCAAAATGTTTAGCCCATCTTGTACATAAAATGTCACAGTCGAAGCTTATCTTCGAAATTTTTCGATTTTGAAACTAAACAGCGTTTTCTTTAAACTTGTTCGCATCGAAGTCACTTCATAATAATGGTCATCTTCAGATATGAGAAACACAAACGAGTTTCAGGTTTCTAGTGAAAATAAAAAAATAGTATAAATTTAGCATTGAATAGTGGGAAATAGTATTACCGTCTATATTAATAAAACAACAAACTTACCAGCCCCCGAAATAAGTACTGTGGACCCGATGGTTACACCAGCACGTTGGCAGGCATGAACTCCAACTGAAAGCGGCTCCAACAAAGCCCCCTCTTCTGTACTTACATTGTCAGGCAGCCTGAAACATACAGAAACGAATATACAAACCTTTGATGTCAAAAGAGAATTGGATTTAGAGAATAAAGGAATTATTAAACATTATTTATTCACATAAAAAAAAAGCAGCTCCATAATTATTTCCATTATTTCCCTTTTATTTGTCGTCATCTATGATTGCTAGATACTTTAGCATTGCAATCAAACTCTGTAGGCTTTGTATAAACTGTGAGTAGTCAGAAGTGATTTAGCTAAGAGGAGACATAATACAAATATATATAGCGAGTATCTTCATGTATGTCTTTATAAATTTCTCACCCATCTACCACTTTACTCTTGCAGAATATTCTCACCGTCCTTCCACATATCATCTTCAGCTGTGAGGAAATTGTCCAGTATTCACTGACATATAGCAGGATTGACATTACATAGCAGTTCAGTACTCTTTTTTTGTTTCTATTGCCTTAAGCCTCCTCTTCATCTGTAAGGAAATTGTCCAGTATTCAGTAGGAGAATTGACATTATGTAAAAGTTCAGTATGTATTTCTTGTTTCTAACAAAATTTTCCTGTTTCTTAATACTTTGCTTAGGTTTTGGAAAACATCTTTCGCTGTCTCAAAGCGCCTTCGAATATCGGAGTTGCACTTTCTGTCCTTTGTTAAAGCAGTTCCCGGCTATTTAAATTGTTGTACTCGTTTGATTTTGGTATCTCCAATTTGCAATTTGCATGTTGGGATATTCCTTTTGCTGAAAACCATGCATCCCGTTTTCTTGTAACTGATGCTCAGCATTTACTGCCAAGATGGAGGACTGATATTGCTTAAAAGTTCAGTACACTTTTCTTTGTTTCAAACGAGCTTTTCCTGTTTCTGAATAATTTCGGTAAACTAATTAGGATGAGAAAGATATGGACTACTTTTGCTTAAGTGCAAAGATCTTTGTATTGAATCCCTTTTTGTCAGTGACACTGTGACTGGGACGCCCACACAGAAGTGTGGGTGTATATATGTTTTTAGCTCAGTCTCAAGTATTCTGGTTTTGAGCAAGTTTGTCTTAGAGATTTGAGAACTTGAGTTTGATCCTCGCTGGATTTCTCGCACTTGCAACCTTCTGATTATCTAAGCTCAACGTAAAGGAGAATTTGGGGAAGAAAAACCCTTTTGTACTTACTTGTGGCAATAATCGGCGGCGTGGCAGTAGTATCTTGCTAGGTTCCCGTGGTTTGGAGGCGTGGCACAAAACCGCATGATCGGACAAAGATTGTAACGTCCCGACTTGCAATATTTACAAGAACGACATGGCAGTCCAGGTTCTATCGCTACGCGATCGCCTGTGTTGAAAATAAATCAATGATATTTGCTAAACCTGTAAAATATGCTCAGATTCGAAAAGAGATGTAAAAGAAGTGAATGATACACATTAAAAAAAAAACATCACAGCTGATGAGTTAACTTGCCAGACTTGCACCTTGCTTATTTTTAATGAATTATTTTGATTTATGAGCAGCTGTTGACTATCGAGTAGATGCATTTAGGTTAAAACTGCTTACGAAAAAATCTTTGAAAATTACAGAAAAGAAAAAAAAACATAGAAACACTTTATTCCATCAAAATATTCTCATTCAGTTTCTCAATCAGGAGGGAATTACCCAGATTGGAAGGGGTTTTCGGGTAACAGGGGGTGGGTGGCACTGGTGTTATAGATTTACACATTTAAACTGTTGAAATATTGATCTTTCTACAAACTCGAACGTTAAAAACACCCCCCCCCAAAAAAAACCCCAAAAAACAAAATAAAAACAACAGAAATAAATCAGTTAACAGAAAAAGTCTATTAGAGATTTTCAGGTTGATTCAGAGAAATTTTCCGGTAATAAATGTTTCTAGGTACTATTTAACATTATGAGTAAAGGTACTTATAAGTGAATTGAATAAGGGTACTTGTAAATATCTTACAAAAAAGTAAATATAAATGACTTGGCAATGGTTTATATAAATGTATACAGGTATTTATAAATGACTTGAATCAAGGTACTTATAAATGGTTTGGATACAGGTATATATAAATGACTTTAATAAATGTACTCTTAAATGATTTGAATAAAGGTATATATATATATATATATATATATATATATATATATATATATATATATATATATATATATATATACAGGTATTTATAAATGACTTGAATCAAGGTACTTATAAATGGTTTGGATAAAATGTTAATAATGAAGAGTGTATCGGCGTTAGGGAATTGACGAACTTAGTTCAAAGCCCTGTCTTCACTGTTGCATTTACTTTCGTACAAATAAATTCGGCCCCCCAGATATAGGTTAAATAGCAGGATGGCGTGGACTCTCTGGCAGTCAGTCTAAGGGAAAGGAAACTCGGATTTCAAAACCGCCAATAAGGCAACTGGAAGCCATTCTATTATATTTCTCAAAAGATCATGGCATTTTGCTGATAATAAAGTAAAGGGATCTGTGGAGAGCCAGGACTACCTACGCACTGAAGGGGTTTGACATTAAGAAAATGTTATCTTTAGTCTCTGGTGGCTGCCGTCTAGGAAAAGGTTTCCTCTGAATTCAAAACCCATAGAGAAGGCAAAGGGAAACAACTCTACTATACTTCCCAAGAACTCATGTCTATTTTTTTTTTTTTATTGGGTACACGTGTGTAAGTTGAAATTCCTGTTTTTATTTTCATTAATCAGGGAAATTAATATCAACTGGCTTAGATCGAGAAGTCCTACGAAAGGGAGGTACAGGAGTCGAAACTGTACCTCCCTTTTTCCATTAGGGAAACCATACCGATAGCAGAAACATGTCACTACCAACTTGACTGCAGGGAAACAAAGCATAATTACTCAAGTAATGCAGATTTTTCGTTGACATTTCTTCGAATACATGTCTACCCGTTTCATACCCGAAACGTATGTTTTTTTTTTAAAGTACATACAGTTAAAATAAACATTCGGAATGCTATCTAACGAAAAAGAAAACAAAAACAACAAAAAACAGAAGCAGCACGAGGTTTTGGGTCAACCAAATAAAGTTAATGTTAACCTAACTTAAAAAAACAAAATACAACCATCTTACCTATTTCCAAGCAGGTGACCCCGTCGCCGATTTTGCTGACGATTCCGCTGGCTTCATGTCCCAACAACATGGGAGCAGACAAGATAAAATTACCAATGCAGCCGTGTGTCCAATAATGGACATCAGAGCCACAGATGCCTACGTCCTGCATTGCGAGTTGAACTTCTGCAAATGATAAAATCCAGCAACGTTAAGGATTTCATATCAAGAGAGATAATCCTGTTAAAAAATAAAATCGAGGGCACAAAACTGAATAAAAGAAAGAAGAGCAATCAAAATTTCCAGGGCTTAAAATCAAACAACTTTCCGTCCTGGGTGTGACGATAAACTACATCCGGCAGCAAGACCTCTGATCGGGAGGTTTTGAGGAGTGTGGAAGCACCTCTTAATTGCTGGTGTTTCCAGGTCCACCCTGACCCGGGTTGGTAGTACCTGTTAGGGTCCCAGCTATGGGCAAATAGTTAACCCCGAAACTGGGGTCCTGGTGGTCCTGGGTATGACGATAAACTACATCCGGCATCAGGTAGGTGGAGTTCGATAGCCTGGGAAGGCAAGTTTACCTAGGGGAAAAGAAAACCCTTTTTTCAAACCTTCGCTGAAAAACCTTCGCATAGAAAAGACTTCACGAGTAAACCTCGGAGAAAAATCCGGAGACAGAGTCCCTAAGGCAGTTCGTCGTTGTACCCAACCCGTTCTGGCAGCTCCTTCAACGGCGCCGGTCTCAAACTGTAGCGACCCTGTCGTTACTTTGGCCTCACCGGTGACGTGGAGAGCGGGGACGTGCTATATGGGCAACAGCCTGTCCTCCATATCACATCGACCAGGCTTGCATCCGACCACATACTTATGCTAGAGACAAAATTATTCATAAATACTAGCAGGACCAGTACAAAACTACCCGGATTTACTAATATTAATTTAAATACTGCTTTCTGTACTACTCAACTCATGACTATTTTCAAATAGTAGGTACCCCCAAAGAAACGCGATACCTGAGGTTTAAAATAAATTTTGAAAAATGAAAAATCTTTCTTAAAGCTTTTATTTTAGTTTTAATTTTAAGCTAATAGATTAAATTTAATATTACTAATAAGCAATATACTTTTCTATATTTCGAACCTAATTTAAATTGACTTGGAGGAGTTTTTTTTAATCTCTAAAAATAGCCCGTTGTCAACGCCATTTTGATTCAACTGTCAGCACAATGTAAGTCTCTTTATTAAAAAATCTTTCAAAAATTAAATATGTTTTTCTTAAATGTATTCAGAAATGTATTTTTTAAATGTATTCAGAAATGTATTTTTTAACATGGAGATAGGTGCTTATTTAAGGTGTTCACAGGTTGACAGCTTGAATGACAGGCGGAAATTTATCTAATGTTTTTCTACGAGGGACATATATGGTAGTAGTACTCCATTTTCGGCCTGATCTGACTCTTGTAAAGGTAGAGGAAAACAGGAGATTGCTGGAGCGGTATAGGGAATAGACCTTTTAGCGATGTATCGTATGTACGAATTCCACTTGAGGTCTGGTCTGAGGGGACATCCGTTCATCGCAAACAGTTCTGGGTTCGATCGGCGATGGAAGAATGCCATTTGTTTGGGGTGAAATTGTCGGAGTTTTCTCAAACGTCCACACACACACACACACAAATTTTATTGTCTATGTCTATTGTAAAATTGTTTTGTTTAATACATATATTTGTTTATATATATATTATATATATATATATATATATATATATATATATATATATATATATATATATATATATATATATATATATATATATATATCGGTCTTTTTATCTTCAATTGGACTTAATTCAAGTCCGGCCATTTTCTTTTAGATGGACCATTTAATATTCTACCAGGAGTTGCACACGTGTTTCTAATACAACAATACACAAACACACACTGTCCTCTACAAAATGATAAAAAAATGGTAAGAATGATTATTATTTTATTTCCAAGAAAATATCGATCTACACTAAATTATCAAAAAGTCAAGGGAATAAAAATATGTACAATGTGCTTAGGTGATTCCTTTATTTCTAGTATAGTACTGATCATAATTTATCAAAGTTTTATCAATATGACTCATCTTGTGGCTAACGGGATCTGCATTGGAGAAACATACCCTACCATATTCGTCACACGTAAATATATGGATTGCTGGATCAATTAAATAAATATATGGATTGCTGGATCAATTAATTTCAGTTTCCTAGCTGCATATCTGATACTTGACGAACTCGTATTTTCTTGGAATATCTTAGAATCTTCATGAATAGTATGTTTTTCTGTTATATCGATCACAAGCAACAGTTTCATAATGCGATCTGCTGCATCTTTACAAAAGAATGCCATCGCTTCATCTTTTGGTTTGGTTTATGATTTATTTTGTTTTACGGCATATCAACCTCAATGGGTTATTTAATGCCAATAACATTTTTAGGATAGATTCGTAAGAATAGAATATGTATTCTTTGGTTTAGATTGGTTTGGTTTATTTTGTTTTACGGCATATCAACCTCAATGGGTTATTTAATGCCGACAACATTTTTAGGATAGATTCGTAAGAATAGAATATGTATTCTTTGGTTTAGATTGGTTTGGTTTATTTTGTTTTTACGGCATATCAACCTCAATGGGTTATTTAATGCCGACAACATTTTTTAGGATAGATTCGTAAGAATAGAATATGTATTCTTTGGTTGAGATTGGTTTGGTTTATTTTGTTTTACGGCATATCAACCTCAATGGGTTATTTAATGCCGACAACATTTTTAGGATAGATTCGTATGAATAGAATATGTATTCTTTGGTTTAGATTGGTTTGGTTTATTTTGTTTTACGGCATATCAACCTCAATGGGTTATTTAATGCCGACAACATTTTTAGGATAGATTCGTATGAATAGAATATGTATTCTTTGGTTTAGATTGGTTTGGTTTATTTTGTTTTACGGCATATCAAACTCAATGGGTTATTTAATTCCGACAACATTTTTAGGATAGGTTCGTATGAATAGAATATGTATTCTTTGGTTTAGATTGGTTTGGTTTATTTTGTTTTACGGCATATCAACCTCAATGGGTTATTTAATGCCGACAACATTTTTAGGATAGATTCGTATGAATAGAATATGTATTCTTTGGTTTAGATTGGTTTGGTTAATTTGTTTTACGGCATATCAACCTCAATGGGTTATTTAATTCCGACAACATTTTTAGGATAGGTTCGTATGAATAGAATATGTATTCTTTGGTTTAGATTGGTTTGGTTTATTTTGTTTTACGGCATATCAACCTCAATGGGTTATTTAATTCCGACAACATTTTTAGGATAGGTTCGTATGAATAGAATATGTATTCTTTTGTTTAGATTGGTTTGGTTTATTTTTGTTTTTTACGGCATATCAACCTCAATGGGTTATTTAATGCCGACAACATTTTAGGATAGATTCGTATGAATAGAATATGTATTCTTTGTTTTAGATTGGTTTGGTTTATTTTTTTTTTTACGGCATATCAACCTCAATGGGTTATTTAATGCCGACAACATTTTTAGGATAGATTCGTATGAATAGAATATGTATTCTTTGGTTTAGATTGGTTTGGTTTATTTTGTTTTACGGCATATCAACCTCAATGGGTTATTTAATGCCGACAACATTTTTAGGATAGATTCGTATGAATAGAATATGTATTCTTTGTTTTAGATTGGTTTGGTTTATTTTGTTTTACGGCATATCAACCTCAATGGGTTATTTAATTCCGACAACATTTTTAGGATAGGTTCGTATGAATAGAATATGTATTCTTTGGTTTAGATTGGTTTGGTTTATTTTGTTTTACGGCATATCAACCTCAATGGGTTATTTAATGCCGACAACATTTTTTTAGGATAGATTCGTATGAATAGAATATGTATTCTTTGTTTTAGATTGGTTTGGTTTATTTTGTTTTACGGCATATCAACCTCAATGGGTTATTTAATTCCGACAACATTTTTAGGATAGGTTCGTATGAATAGAATATGTATTCTTTGGTTTAGATTGGTTTGGTTTATTTTGTTTTACGGCATATCAACCTCAATGGGTTATTTAATTCCGACAACATTTTTAGGATAGGTTCGTATGAATAGAATATGTATTCTTTGGTTTAGATTGGTTTGGTTTATTTTGTTTTACGGCATATCAACCTCAATGGGTTATTTAATGCCGACAACATTTTTAGGATAGATTCGTATGAATAGAATATGCATTCTTTGGTTTAGATTGGTTTGGTTTATTTTGTTTTACGGCATATCAACCTCAATGGGTTATTTAATGCCGACAACATTTTTAGGATAGATTCGTATGAATAGAATATGTATTCTTTTGGTTTAGATTGGTTTGGTTTATTTTGTTTTTACGGCATATCAACCTCAATGGGTTATTTAATGCCGACAACATTTTTAGGATAGATTCGTATGAATAGAATATGTATTCTTTGGTTTTAGATTGGTTTGGTTTATTTTGTTTTACGGCATATCAACCTCAATGAGTTATTTAATACCGACAACATTTTTTTAGGATAGATTCGTATGAATAGAATATGTATTCTTTGGTTTAGATTGGTTTGGTTTATTTTGTTTTACGGTATATCAACCTCAATGGGTTATTTAATGCCGACAACATTTTTAGGATAGATTCGTATGAATAGAATATGCATTCTTTGGTTTAGATTGGTTTGGTTTATTTTGTTTTACGGCATATCAACCTCAATGGGTTATTTAATGCCGACAACATTTTTAGGATAGATTCGTATGAATAGAATATGCATTCTTTGGTTTAGATTGGTTTGGTTTATTTTGTTTTACGGCATATCAACCTCAATGAGTTATTTAATACCGACAACATTTTTAGGATAGATTCGTATGAATAGAATATGTATTCTTTGGTTTAGATTGGTTTGGTTTATTTTGTTTTACGGCATATCAACCTCAATGGGTTCTTTAATGCCGACAAAAAGTTTTATTGCTGGTAATATTTTGTTTTATCAAAAATCTGTTTCTGGTAATATATTTGCTTCAAAATTGTATTACTGGTAATAATTTTTTCCAAAAAAGTATTGCTAGTATTAGTTAACTATTTGCCCATAGCTGGGATCCTAACAAGTGCTACCACCCTGGGTCAAGGTGAACCTGGGAACACCAGCAATTAAGAAGTGGTTCCACACTCCTCAAAACCTCCTGATCAGTGGCCTGGCTGCTGGACGTAGTTTAACGTCTTACCCAGGACGTGTTCATCTTTTGGGGAGTCTTGAAAGTGACTTTCTCCTACGTCACACTCATGTGTCGCTTCAGCCCGGCGTCAGATCTGCAAATTTTATCACAGAACTGCAGTTC
Organism: Acanthosepion pharaonis; assembly: GCA_903632075.3. Taxonomy (NCBI): domain Eukaryota; kingdom Metazoa; phylum Mollusca; class Cephalopoda; order Sepiida; family Sepiidae; genus Acanthosepion; species Acanthosepion pharaonis. The sequence continues at coordinate 778,600 of CAHIKZ030005480.1, read as the reverse complement.
TATGAGGAAGAACATTCACATAGTCGGCATTAGACTGCTGCTTTCCATGTGATCTCAGATGACTATCAAATTCGGCACGAGTTCGAACAACTTTTCTGCAGATGTTACATGCAAACTCAGACTGCATATCTTCTGGGATCGAGTTGACATCACCCTTTCCTAAGAGCTCTTTTCAATTTCAAATGATGACCTTTTTGATCTCAAAGCAATTAAAAACACCGAAAATTATCTTTCCTCAATCAAATCTATTCTTTGCCTCTATTTCTCAACTTCTTGAGACGAATTTTAAGAGTTTTCAGGTTTTATCTTTAGCATCTTTGAAACGTTTTGCAGAGTTTCTGTCTGAGGCGCTTACCAAGAGCAAGCTCTCCGTAAAACAGGTGCGAAGGCAATCTGTCATTTTCCATTCTCTTGAGATGCCCTGTCCTGCGCGGTTGATTGCGAATAAGCAGATTCTCTATGCTGGGTGTATTGGCCAGTTGAAGAAAAACTGCGTTTGGTGCAAAAGACAGCCACTTGGTCTTTAAGATACGCCTCAAGAACTTTAGAGGAAATCAGTTACATACATACATACACACATACATACATAAGTAAAAAATATCTCACCTCCAGGACCAGGCTCAGGTATGGCTCGATATTCCTAAAGAATAAAAAACGACATTTGAATTTTACATTAATTATTTTACAAGAATCAAACGATCTAATAATTATCAATGTGTATTTATACTAGATTTAAGCTGTCAAAATTTCACGGTTTTCCTATTTGATAAATCTTATTTTTTTAAGTTAATGATTGAATAAGCGCATGGCGAGATCTACGACAATAAAATATCCGTAGAAACTCGCTTATCTTATCGTTAAATATTTGAGCTGAACAACTTGAACAAAATATTGCAATAACAATCATAAATATGAAATGATGGTCGATATTTTAAGAAGTAAGTGGGTACAAATGAAAAGATTTGGAATTGACAACTTTTTCATTTCACTGAAACAGATGTTAAACATTTCTTTCTTTCTTTCTTTCTTTATTTCTTTCTACCCAAATCCATGTCTTACGGACATTTTTCTTAATAATCTCTCTCTCTCTCTCTTTCTCTCTCTATATCTCTCTATATATATATATATATATACGTTTTTTTATATATATATAATATATATATATATACGTAACAAGCAGCCCAACCCGGTACCGTGCTAACTTGGTCACATTAACACTTACTGATATCGCTATCGAAGAGAGTTCATATATATAATACACCACATATATCTTCAAGTATGCTTTGTTCATTTTTAGAAATTCATTTTAAACATTAAAAATTATAATTAAAAAAAAGAGGGGGAAAACAATTTTTGTAATAATTCATTAATTATTGAAAGATTTTTTTTATTTTATTTATACTTACATTCTTCATTTATATTATTTATGATTGCAATTAAAAGTTTATACAATTGAATAATTAGATAGTTTTAATGCAGTTTTTATGTTACAATTCGGAGCATATCTTGTGCAATTTTGTAATAGATTGAGAAAAAAAATAAATAAAAGAATAACTGATGATACGTTGCTCTTTGTAGGATGAGAAATAAGCAGATTCTGAAATTCCAGATTAAATCTATGGATTGTTAAGGATTACTCAGACCTTCCAAAGTTTATACAATAAATATTATGCTTTGGGAACTTTTACAGTAAACATAATTTTGCTTGTAAATATGTAACATTTATGAGGTGTTTATAAACTGTACACTGTTCTATTATTAATGTTAACAATGAACTATTTTAAATTACAATATTGTACTTGGATTAAACGAAAATTACTTACAATACAATACATATTACTTATAATACATTCCTTCAGTCAATTTTGACGGCACGGGTACATTAGTTAAAAAATAATTCAGCAGACGATGTTTTTTTTTTCATTTATCCGTTTTTAATCTTTTGATATGAATGCTGGTGGTTGTTTTAAGACGTAACAGTGTACGCAATTAAAACGGAATAGTCCATTATTTATGAGGTATTGGTGAGGGCGTAAAGGTCGGGAGAGCTAATGAAAGGAGAGGTAAACAAGTATTATTATATGATATTTATTTTTCTTGTCCCATCTCTAGTAGGAAGGGAGATAAATCAATTTAAGTTAATAAATTTATCAGTGATTACTTCCCTTAGTTTTTTTTTAATTATACTTATTATAAAACCCAGGTTGTTTGTGTGTGTGTGTGTGTGTGTGTGTGTGTGTGTGTGTGTGTGTTCGTTCGTTTATATATGGGATCGGATTTCCTACATTTTTCAACCGATTTCAACAAAACTTCACTTTTTTTTTTGGCAGGTAGTGTTTCTTATTGTCTTGCACACTTTTTTCTTTATTTTTACATTCAGAATGCTTTAAAAATTCTATTTACAAGACAATTGTTTATAATAAAATTGAAAATTTCTCTTCAATCGGTAGACTCATAACGATTGAAAACAATGTTTTTGTTTGAGTTTGGGTGTGACCAATTGGTAAAAAAACAAAAAAACTAATTAAGACATGCGTGTCCGTCAACCATAAACAATAATCTTTGTCAAGTTTATTTGTCAGTCTTTATGATGGTCGATACTTGATCTATCTCTTACTGTTACATCCCCGGGCAACGCCAGGCTCTACTGCTAGTAATCTATAAAATAAAATATTTATCTTCAATGAGACAAAATTAGTTCCCGAGTAAAATGTACCGTTTAATTAATTAGTTCAATTACTCCTACGTTTCTTAGACTGCAGTCTTATTTGTTGAAGCCTTTCAGGTGAGGCACCCAGATAACTTTGCCTATTAAGTGATCGTCTTGATTCAACTTGGTCTTGAAATAGGCTTTGTAGACGCCATTTTTGCCATTCTGTTGCTAATCTTTTTCTTTCGAAAAATATTTTTCCATTTGACTGTTATATTAAACAAATCAAAATTTGAACATAAAAAGATAGGCCTGCTTTTTGCTCAATATCTTTTTATGTTAATTTGTGACCATATCACACTGAAACACCTGTTCCCGTACGATCACCGATATTAAGCAACATCGAGCCTGGTCAGTACCAAGATGGGTGACCGCTTGTTAATAAATACCAATTGCTGTAGGCTTGGATGTGCGGGTGGTGTAGTGGATGATTGCACGGAATTGTTAATCGGATAGCTGAGTTTCAATTCCAGTTGGGTTCTTTATATTCACTTACGCACAAATACTTTGTTATGAGCTTGAAGCCGCTCAAGAATTTTACGCTTGTACGAAATGTCAAACATTCCGTCAGTCAGTCTAAGCAAAATTAGTTTGTCTTCGATAGACATTTGTTTTGAAGCCATTCTTTCAAATTCACAATATCTCGACACTCCTTTCAATCGCTGTACATATACAGCATAATAGTTTCATCCGGTCTCTGTCTACTTTCGAGAAATTTAATTCTTTCCGCCATTACCAATCTTTTTTTTTGTTGTTTATTAGCTTTTATGATGGCAACAATTTCTTCATAGACTAAATCTTCCAACATTTTTGCGATAGACCATGATGGAGCTTTTTTTATAGTCTCACACCCTGCTGGGGCCAAAAACAAATCCATAACTTCATTTTCTCCTCCACTAACTTTGGCGTCCTTTAATTGTTTCACTCTCGCCGACGCTGCGAAACACCTAAGCCAGGTTTCAATATATTCAAGATCCTATATCATTGTTAAGTAACCAATTAGTGATGCCATATTGTTATGACAGGTATTCCCTCTGACAGATGTAGTCACGTCAAGAGAAGATAACTCATTATTTATTATTGTTAAAAATACAATAATTGTGGCGCAAGGCCAAAAGAGGGAAATAGGGTGAGGCTGGTCAACATTAACTATCATAGTGTAAGCGATCTGGGATTGCAAAGGAAATATTTGTCGCAGATTATTTCCACAACGCAGAGAATAAATCACTAAGTTCAGACTCGATCATCGGGGGCAGAAAGAAATGCTGGAAACTCGATTCGCAGGTAATATCTCACGAATCACAATGCACGCAACCAGTCAAAAAAAATAACTCACTCTTCAACAAATGCGGTAGCCAAAATACCCAACTTCCCCCGATTCGAGAACACCAACTGCTTTTATCGGCCGAGCATTTTTTTCATTCGTCGACAACTGGGAGAGGACGCTCAATTTTTGTATATCAAAATACTTTTACAGCGACTCCTGCGATTGACTTATTTCTAAAATATTCCGTCTTCAGCATGTCATGCGGAATACGTGCCCTTTTTTTTGGTAAGTAATTTTCTTTTTCGCCACATTTTCCGTCGTAGGATACACGCGACACGCTGTCGCTTGGTTTGACGAGGTAAGTCGCCGTTTTCTTCTCTCTACATAGCTAATCAAATTCACGACTCATCCATTTATTACAATTTACTCAATCACCGCAAGAAATCATCCTTCACTATTCACTCCTACATAAAATGCCCATATAAAATCTCATATAGAAATGTCCATAGAAAATAAAAATATAGGGAGGATATGAAATGAGGAGGATGGGATGAATACTAAAAACAAACAAAAATATGACAAAATAAACAAACTGAAATTAAAAGATGTTAGTAGGACCCGCCCCCTCTCAAAAATAAGTGGCCGCTGTATTCTGTCTTCAGTTAGAATCAAGAAGCTCACTGGCGGAGAAGGAAGGATAAAATCAAAGACTGACCCTGTTGAAATGAAAAAGGAAGCCAAAAACAAATTGTAGAGGTTAGGGATCTCGACTTGAATTATAACAAAAGAGAAAGACGGGAACAGGCTTGAACGACACTTACATTAATTAGGTAGAAAAAGAGAGTCTATCTTAACCAGGGGAGGCTTCCACAGGAAACCAACCTGTTATGACCAAGGAGACTTAAGAAAGAAAATCAAGGTTAGCCCCGTTCACACGAACCGAGCTCGCTACTTTCATCCACCTTTCGCTCAAATCTGTTGATAACAAATGCTTTCTATTATTCCTGATGTTGATTTTGAGCTGATGTTCAAAGAATTTGAACAGATCCTGATGAGAATAGCATTCGTATCGCAAGGTTCCCTCTATCCGAGTAGTCCAAATAATGGTCAGCAGCGTCAGAGTGTTGCACGCGTAGGCAAGATCAATGAGCACGTGTTTTTCGGGGGTGATACGACCCGTCAACTCGCCGGCATAGACCCAGAAGAGACGCACCTTCTACGGACAATAGTAGAAAGCGTGCGAAGCTGTTTCCTCTAACCCAAGGTCACGCCTATGACAGTGAGGCAAATCCACTAAGCCCCATTTGAAAGCTACGCCTTTGAAAGATATCCCATTCTGAACCATTTGCCAGATAATCGAAAATTCAGGGTTGCTGTGGTAATCCGTCGCTGGCGCCAAGGACAAAAAGAGATCAAATCAACCGCCGACAAGGCGAGTCGCCCACAGAGAGGATCCTTCGCGACCTCCTCCATTAATTCCCGATACAAGTGTCTTCAAGGCCGCTCGACACTTCCGGAAGATCTCTATTGATTCCGGGGCTTACGACGGCGCTCAGTTCTAGAAATGGTAGGAGTGATGGTAAGGCTAGGGAGGGTGTCCCTAACACTCCACACCCAAAATTGAGTCCTCTGTCAACACGCGGCATAGGAAAGCCATCTCGAGGAGTGTCGGTAACTCAACAAGTTTGGCATTCCCAGTACCTCATGACATGGACGTTGGGCATAGACATCTCTGTTTACAATGTTTGTGACCATCTCACAAGTAGGAGAACAAGCGCTCGATCGCCTTCTTATGTTCCTTACAGAGAGAAAGTACAGACTACTGGCGAAGGAAGAGAGGAAAGATGTAAGTGGCACATGCCTCATCCCTACCCTTTAGGGACAACCGCCTTCGGAGCCAAATCCGGACCGACGTTCCGACCTTTGCCTGTACCTCTCATCAATTCTTCTCCAGCTGGAGCCCGTGCCCGAACCACACTCTAAGAATGCGGACGGATCTGTCAGTTCAACCAAAGAGCCCCAGAATAGCGACCTCCTTCCAGGCACTTGACCGCAAGCCGGAAGACATGTTACGGTTAATCTTGGCTCCTGTGACATTTTCTTACCGTTCAAGTGCCTTCTATACCACCCCAATGTCACTGCAGCACGACACGAAAATGGATACGTCATCAGCGTATGCGGAACCATCGCTCGATCCCACCAGGGACAGCGATTCCACATAGAGCCGGACAGTGGGCAACCCTGACGAACCGACCGCTTTCCGTTCACCTGTAACATAGCACTGGATGCTAGCTCACTTGCAGAAGTTGGCGGGACAGAAGCCAGGTACCGATGGTCGACCTTATCAAATGCCGTGGACTGATCCAAATTCGTTAGACATCTTGTTTAACCTATGCCTAAGTACCTGACCCTTGTAGTGCTCGCTACCCGATTGCTCCAAAGTCTGTCTAGCTAAATCTATCTCAAGGGAATCCCCCAGCCTTCGTCCGGGACAGACTATCCTTGAGAGCCTTCACTTTTTAGCCTTATCTAGGGAGAGCTGTTAACTATAATTATTGGTGAAGGACTTAATGCTATCTTTAAGTCTCCCCCACCATTTATTCCCAATAACCGTCCCCACTAGTTCCCGCTGCACTAATCTAATTAGCAGTTGCCGGATTGAACTTCCAGTGTCCAACTATTCTAGGCCTAGCACTTAACGCCATCCAGGCACAGACACGCATCGACATGGACAAGGTCCACCCTCGCACCCAGGGTACGTTTAACAAGCAAGGAAACACCTCTGTCCAGCTGGTCCCCGTACGCTGAATAGACAACAAAGTTTCTAGACAGCACATTAGCATCGAACAAAATGCGTCTTTTCGATCGCAGCGGCATCTACCCCGAAGGACAACAGATCACGAAGCAGGCAGGCCGTCTTATTCTGATCCCTCAAGCCATTCAAGCTATCTTGAGAGACATTTTTAAAGTTGGATCTCCTAGTCACAGGCTAGGCGGAAATCTGCGGGGCCAAGGACTCCGACGGTTTTTCCTAGGCTCCCTGTGCCCATCATCCGGCCATGTAGTCCGTGGGATATGTTAGCTTAAGAATCCTATATAAGGAGGGATGGAGAATTACCTGGGCCCTCCCTGCACGGAATTTAGATATTTTTTCTATTCTGGGGTTCCCACCTGGGTCATTCAATTTTCGGGGAAAGCGTCTTTTGCCTTGTAAATATGATTCCATATATTTGAATCTTTCCCCGTATCCCTTATCCATGTTATTACACCTGGGACCCTAGGGAAATTACGGGGATCATCCACCGACTTCCCGTCGACAGCGCCTACTTTAAATAACGGAACCATGAGGGCATTTTCCTGAGTGGAAAGGTCCTTTTCCAGTTCCCGCCTGTTTATCTGACAGACCTTTTTCCTCTCTGAGGAAATGTCTTTTTCTTTTTTTCTTTGGACGGGTTGTGAGGGGTGGATATCGACTGGGACGGAACACTAGAAGGAGAAGGGGAAGATTTCTTGATTTTGCTGGCGAAGCCGGGACGGGTTGGGACTTGATTTTGTCCATGGCCTTCACCTTCTTCGTCCAGTCCGCTTCGTTGATGCATTTGCTGTTGTTGTTACTTTTATTGTTGCTGCTTTTGTTGTTTCTTCTCTTGTTTTTGTTGACATTGTTTTTGTTTTTGTTGTGGCAGTAGTTCCTGTTGTTTTGTTGCTCTTTTCCACCTGATGTTGTGGTTGATGCTGTTTCGCCTGCTCCGGCCGCTTCTAGGTTTGTCGTGGGACATCCTGCTGGGGAGGAGGGCTTGCTGTATTCCCTTAACTCTACACCATCTCCTTCCAAACATCGGGGGGCTTGCCAAGCTCTTCCACTACTTCCACCGTTGATGTTGCTGGGTGTGGTTGTGGCGCCATGTTCTTACCGAGGCACACTTTCGACATGTGTCTCGAGGCACTACACAACCAGCAGTAGGGTTAACGGCTTTCTACCACCACCTTTTTTTTTCAAACACATCGAAATGTCGGGTATTTCTGTGAATATCTTCCAGACCATTGTTACCTGGTGAACAAAGTCCCCGGTAGCAATGACCGCCTTATAATTGCCGAGACATCCTCAGCTTGTACATATCAGACAAAAAAGGTCCCATTCTGTACTTGATAATATCCACGGGCACCCTCCTGTTTTCTGGTGTCCATGTATTCAGTCTGTAAACGAAATGATTTTGCCATTAAGATGCATACGGACAATGCTTGGTTTCTTGCTCAGTAACCAGCAAGATGTCCTATAAGTTATTTGATTTTCTGGCTAGTATCTTTGGCCCAATCTTTAGACTCTTTAGCGGCTCCTCCATTGTCTCCATGCTAATCCTAATCAATTTCCGAAAACGGCTCGATTCATCGAATGATCATTGGGCGTATAAACCCCAATGAGCCGAAGAGACTTATCCTTTATGTTAACATCCAACACGCAAAACCTGCCCACTGGATCTGCAAGAGCACACACCGCATTCAAAGACTTTCTTACTAGCCAGGAAACACCTCTCGAGTGTCCATTAAAACATGATGAATGGAGGACAAACCTTGTAGACAGAATGCATTCAGAGTCACGGGTTGAAAACCGGGTAACCTGTACACGACATACATCCACCCCGAGATGCTGTATACCGCGAGTACGACTCGACTCACGAGACTCTGACCTCAGCCCAGGGCGTTCAAACTAGCTAACCAGAGTGCCATTATCAGTCCGATTAGGGTTGTGAATTGAACATGGCCCAGGTGAGGACACCGACGGTCTATCCTACTGACCCATGGCCCATTTCACTTTGGATGGTGCCATCAAGAGACAGGCCACCAATGTCCTGGGGGAATGTTAACTCTAGGGATTTATAAAGGGAGGGATGAACAAAAAGCGGAATTCTCCCTGAACAAAATTGATGTAACTTTTTGAAATTCATCAAAAAAGCCAACGGCGAAAACGTAGAAAATGCATCATTTGCTTTTTGTAACATTGCTCAAATCTTTTGAAATCCTTTTCTAGACATTATTACGGTCAAGTCCCTTTTTGCTTTTGGAAAATTTTTAGGGTCTTCAACGTCTTTTCCGTTGATTTCTTTAAAGTTTAGTAAAATTTTTAAGTCTTTAATTTTCCTTGACTTTGTAATTGTTTTATCTGCCTGCTCAGGTGTCACTCGGCATACGTCTCCTCCGGAATTGTAAGCGGGGTGGATTTTATCGTTTTTTTTTCTATGTTGGCGATGTTTTTTTTTCGGCTGATGGGCTGAGTTGTCTTTTCTATTTCTACAATTTCTTGAATGAGTTTGTCGGAAGTAGCTCTTCCTTAATTCCCAAATTGTCACAAGGGGTCACTCTCCCTATACTATAAATACTAGGCGACTTCTTGCCTCGTTCTCTTTCTTTCAGGCCTCGTGCCGCATCCCACCTCGCGTGGAGGTGAGGTAAATCCTCTTTTTCATTTCTTCATTTCAGTGACTACAATGTAAGCTATCTTAGAAGATCCGCGTCTTCCCATTTGTGGGAGACGCCATGAATAAACACACATACACGTACGTACGAACATTCACCAAACAACAGACACAAACGTCCACACACACACACACACACACACACACACACACACACACACACACACACACACACACACACACAATATTATTGTCTATGTCCATTGTAAAATTGTTTTGTTTAATACATATATTTGTTTATATATATATATATATATATATATATATATATATATCGATTTTGTTTGTCTTCTTTACATCTTCACTTGGACTTAATTCAAGTCCGGCCATTTTCTTGTAGTTGGACCTTTTAATATTCTACCAGGAGTTAAACACATGTTTCTAATGCAACAACACACAAACCACACGGTCCACAACAAGGTCATAGGTTGAGGTGAAGGGGATGGATTAGGAGTGGATACAGAAGAGTTGTTTTTTTTTGTTGTTGGAGATTTGGTAGTGGGAAGCTTTTTCAGGGAGGTCATTTGGGTTGGGTGGGAGTTACGGTCTGCTTTTTGAGAGATGGGGAAGACGGTGCCGTGGAAGAAAGGTCAATTCTTTTCACAAATGTTTCTGATGCACTGTCATTTCTTATCGATTCCTTATCGAATCCTTATCGAATCTCTCAAACTTCTCGAAGCTGGGCTCGTATCAGAATCTTTTTGGTCGGATCTTTTCCGTATATGTGGCCGAAGCATCTCCCTTGGAAATTGTAGAGGGAGCGGGACGCTCTGTGCCTTATGCTGTGGTGGTTTCTGGGGACAAAGGTCCCGTAGTTTGAGCTTTCCTTTGGTCTTACCAACGATCTGCCATTCCCCCTTTTCCTTCTTCGCAACCGCACAAGCGGCAGACAAAGGCTTTTGGGGGGCGCGAAAAGGACTCGACCGAGGGTTTTACGACACCGGTCCTTGTAGCTGGTATGCCAATTACAGGTGAGACGGAAATAATAGATTCGGTCAAAGAGGATTTTGGTCAGGGTTTTGGATTTTCGAAATTATGATTGACCGTAAAGCTTTCACCTCCATCCCCAACTGTCTGGATGTAGAGGGCTAGAAAATACCGGTCACTGTGACTGAATTGTGGATAGACTAGTCATCTCTCCTCTTCCCGCCCAGAGAAGAAGGAGTTCTGAAAATCCACCCCCACTCAGGTCGTCGGAGGAAGCGCTGAGTATTTGCCCATATTGAGCCAGATAAGCGGATAAGTGCTCCCGTAAGACCTGAGGAGGGACCTAAAATACTGATACTGGTTCTCTGCTTGTCTTCATATTTAGTTCTTATGATGAGGTCCCGACTGGAAGCGTCCTCACAGTCGACAGGCGTGGGTAACAGTACGACCCGCGGGAAATATCCCTTGCGTCTTGTGACTCTTTAGGATTTCACCTCCACGGACATCAAGGATTTGTTGATGGTGTTTTTTTTTTGTGGTGAGACATGTTTTGCGCGAACGCTTGTCGACCACAAAGACCGGCACAATTCTTTTTCAACCTACTGTAATTCCTGAAGGTCTACCAAGAACCCATCTTCTTTGATAAGATGTGCGTAGCTCTTGGCTCTCTCCAGGAGGTCCGTCATGTTGATTATGTACTTCGGTGGAGACTTACAGCAAGAGGGCGAGTCCCTGGCCACTACATTTCCATCTTTGCTTTTTTCGTTGTTGTTGTTATTGGAGTCAGATGGCAACGCATTTTGATACATATACGCATTTGAATATATTTTGGTCGTCATTGTTCACAGTAGTCACTGTTGACTGAATGTGTTTTTTTTTCGGGAGGGTCTATTTTTTTTTTTGACCGAACAGGTGTTTTGTAATTGACCGACGTTTATCGTCCATTTTTGTTTACTTTAAATATAACATTTGTTTTTTTCTTTTTAACAAAAAAACGGAATTTTCTTAAAAATAAATAAAAAAAAATCTTAAACAGAAACAGAATAATGAAAAACAAATGAAAATGAAACAAAAAGACCGACTAAAGGTGATTTAAGAAAAGGGTTTTGATTTAAAAATGGTTACACAAATTAAAACAAAGTCTTTCTCGAAAAGGAAAGCAAATCCAACAATGAAAAGAGAGAGCAAAAGACAGGCGAAAAAAAAAAAAAAAAAAAAAAGGTTTGGCGTGAGAAATAAAAGAAATAAATTTAATGTAGAAACACAACTAAAAAGGTTTTTCGTTTTTTTGTTTTTTTTTTTAAATTAAAACCAGCAAAATAGACCAATTATGAAAGAAATCCGACAAAAGAAAAAATATAAAAAAGAGATACGTGTTACAAATTTTACCAATTAAATGGCCAACATGAAAATAAAATAAAAACAGATTAAACTAAAATTAAACTCGGAGACGAGTAAAATCTAACTTTAGGGCACAAAAAAGATGTAACACGTAAAAAAAAAAAAAATGAAAGTCAGAAAGATTATGCAAAAAACGAGAAGATATACGAGACAATAAAATAAAAAAAAAAAAAAAATAAGTTTACGGACGGGGGCTGAAAAATAGAAGATATTGAAAATTAAAATACAATATACAGAAAAAATAAATTAATAGACTTGTGAAACTAAATGTTACACTAGCAGCAATAATAATAATAATAATAAAAACTGGGATGGATGGGTCGGGTTTGTCTACCTCCCCAAACGAGACTTATCCGTAGGCATATCCTCGTCTGGGTTCCTCTCTACTCGAAGGTAGAGAATTCAACAAGTGTGTAGCAAGACTAACAGCGAACTGCCTGACTACAACGGACTTTCTTATGACTCACTTTTTTCTTTATTTAAGGCCTCTTGTCAAATTGATTTGTGTTTAGTTGATAAAAAAAAATGTGCCTTTTTTGTTATCCGTTATTACTCTTTTTTAATCTGGTAACAACTTTGTCGGACACCGATTTAATTTTTCTTGTGAACATGAATTCTGCAGGTGACATGACTGTTGATGTATTGGGATTCGTCATTATCTGGTAGACTCTTTTTGTAGTGCTTCTTCGCTCACGTTTTCATTACTTGCTTTTTTCAAATCTTTTTTAAAATTACCCACAAACAGTTCAGCTTGTCCGTTTGACTTTCGCTGATACGGCGCGGTAGTAATATGTTCAATTGAAAACATTTTATAAAATTCTTTAAATTTCTAAGCAGTGAACTGTGTACCGTTATCTGAAACTATAGCATCAGGAATGCCATATCTTGCAAACATTTCGTGTAAAAATTCACTGTAACCGTGGAAGTTGTTTTTGTACTTACAAATTTCAGGTTACTTAGGAAAGCTATCCATTAACACAAGATAATATGATCTGTTTATTGGACCTGCGAAATCTATGTACAGTCTTGACTATTGAATATCTGTCTTTGGTCAAGGTTGTAATTTCGTAGTTAGTGATTTTGCTGCCAGAGAACAACCTCTGCAGGCTTTTACTAAGTTTTTAATATCTTGGTTCATTTTGATCTAGTATTCTTCCTTGAAATTCCTGAATGTCGAGTATGAAATTCATTTAATATTCGCTTTCGTAATACGATCGGTATTACTACTCTTTGTACAAACACCAGTATTCCATCACATAGCGAGTAAGCGTTCAAGTCTGGATTGCGTTCCAAACATCGTCTATCTTTCTTACTTTCTTTTAGTCGATTTTTGTTTTCAAAATAAACATGTCTTGTTCTGCTTTTACTTTTATTTCTTCCAAGGATCACTGGTAGCTCGCGTACCACATTGAATAATATATTTTTAATTTCTATTTCCCTTTTTAATGCTGCAATAACAGAGTCCTCAAACTCTTCAGTATTTTTTGTCATCAATCTTGATAAACCATCAGCATGTCTTAATTTTTGGACGAGTGGTATTCCATCCTAAAATCGTAATTTAATAAGATGCGTAAGAATTCCTTTTTACGAACCATAAGTTGATAACAGATGTCTGTGGTCCGTCTGTAAACGAAAACTCTTTCCGTGTATATATTTGTGAAATTTTTTCCCTGCAAATATTATTGCTTACACGTCTTTTTCGATCTGACTGTAGTTTTGCCGGTATTAGCGAAAGCAAAGCATGTGCCACAGCTTTCATGTTACCGTTATAATATTTATGTAGAATCACTGTTTCTACGCCATAGTCACTGGCATCTGAAGCAATTAGGATTTCTGCTTTTGGATCGTAGTGCGCTAATGATAAACCTGACGTTAGTATTTTCTTGATTTCTTCAAACGCCTTCTGACACTTATCCGTCCAGTTCCACTTTACACCGTTTTAAAGCTAATTGTTCAGCGGATTTCTTAAATTCTGAATATTAGCTATATAGATTTGATAACAGTTTGCTCATCCCAGAAATGATTGTACTCTAGTGACATTTGTTGGAAGAGGCATATTCTTAATTGTACTTGTCTTCGACGGATCTGGTTGACGGCCATTTTTGTCAATGATTTGTCCTAGGTACTTGATTTTAGGCGAAAACAATTCGCACTTTTCTTCACTGAGTTTGAACCCGTATTCTTGTATTTTTGAAAAAAACTCTTTTCACATGCCCGATATATTGTTCCTTACGTGCACTTTTAATTAATATATCATCCAGGTTAATTAATATATCATCCAGGTAAGCGACTACGAAATCACAATCTGAAAGCATAGTATCCATCGCTTGTGGAAATATAGCTGGAGCTACTTTTATCCGCCAAGAAAGTTGGTTGACCTTATACAATCCCTTCTGCATATTTATAGTTATTAACTCTGGACATTCTTCTTTAACCTTTGCAAATACGCTTCATAAATTTCTACAGTTTAAATCCGCAAAAATTTCCTCTGGACTTGATAATGGGTAGTTATGAGGTTCTAAATATTTGTTTAACCCTGTCGAAAAATCAGCACAAACACAAATTTTATTACATTTTTTCTTTACAAACACTGCTGGTGCTGTCCATTTTGAATATTCAATTTTTTCAATTACACCTATTTTTCTATTTTTTCTATGGAATCTTGATATGTTTTTCAGAATGTGTAACACTCGTTTGTAAGATTCATTTGGATTTAATATAATTTTGTATTACTCTCCTGGTAGTATTAGTAACATCTTGTACGGATGTATTGGTATTTGGTTGGTATTTTTGACATTTTATATTGATTGGTTAGTGTTATTAACATTTTATATGAAGAATCTTTGTCTATATTTCTGAGATGACGTATTATGTACATTATTTACATTATTCGAACTATTGTGCTCATCTTTGTCGCCATATTTATTACAACGTTTCGGCCGTTGTACGCTCTGGCCTTCTTCAGGTGGTTGGAATGTCGAACTTAACCCTTTATTTCGCTCACTGGGGTAGACTGTTCTAGTTCCATGTGCCATGTTTAATGGATGACAGTTATCAATTATCTCCTGTTAATTTCCCTCTGAAAGTTCTCCACTGCCTTAACCGGGTATTGAACTCACACTCTTTGGGTCCTGTCACTGGATCTAAGTAACGCCATTATCCACTGTACCATGTATCCTCAATAATAATAATGTAAATGATGTGAAGAATCGTTATTCAACAGTTCCATATTAATTTACCAAGTAATTCTATACGTTTAAATTATTTACTGGTTTCTTAAAGAAGTTATTTATGTAGGAAACTCACAAAGAATATAACTTGTTTAACGTTTTGCTAAATTACCCCATCCTCATTTTTATGAAAGCATTGGGATAGCCAAGGATACCTTTCAAATCCAAGCAAAGTTTTAAGAAACAGAAACATTTCCTTAAACTTAAAATTAACAATTACCAATGGACACTATTTATATAGCAATATAATTGTTTTGTATTGTTTCATTCTTCTCGGATCGTTTGAAATTTTCAAACTGGATACATTATAACAACAAACGGAGGAATATGAAACAACAGCCTGACTGCATGAGAATGATCACCCCCCATTTTCAAAGCCTTTTAGCTGGGATGAAAGCCTCGTACTTGTTCTCTCCTTTTTTTAGATTGCACAAGTCACCAAAGTCCCGAGGATTCCAATCCTGCTCCAGCACCTTCCTCTTGCACTAAAGGAAGCTGGGTCGGTGAAATATCGACGCCAGAGTTTCTGTGGTCGCACGACTGGGTAATTTCTGTTCTTGGTCCGTATGCATATTCATGTGTATGGACACCGCCACCTTAAAAAAGACTTTGTGTCACATTCTGTTTAGTGGGGGGGGGGCGAATAATGGTAATGGCAATAGTAATATTAGCCTTTTCCTTTAAAGAAACATTTCACATTCATTAACAGAGCAGCCAGCACTGATTTCGGTTGAAATTTATAAAATCTTTCTCTTAAAAAAACTTATTTTAGGAAAACAGTTTTCTCAAACCCAGTAGCTGTTATCACTCTTTCCATTATTGAAGGAGGTTTCCTTCCTAACCTTTTATTTGAAGTAGTGTGGAATGTCAACATGTTGGTAGTCTTCACGTGATGTGGTTTCTGTTATTTGGTATAGTTTCTTTGTTTGTGATTTTGTAGCGCCAGTTCACAATATCCAAAGAACGATGATCTTCGCCTCAGGCTTCATTCACTCAAAGCCTTTTTTCACCATAGATCTTAGGAAGCGCGTCCCATATTGTTAAGTGGAAAACACTCAAAATACTTCATACATAATTCTTAAAGTAGTTAGGTCTTTGTGGTAATATTAATGCTATCAAAGATCTTGTGTATTCTCTTTATTAATTTTTTAAAAATCAATTTTCATTATATATTCTTTTCTTATACTTTTCTGTTTGATATGACTTTATTATATTTCTATTTATTAAACTATGAAAAATATTGGCTTTTCATTAAGAACGAAGAGAGAAAACTTTATTAAAACAAAAGAAAATAAAGACAAATTTTATCTTGTGAGCAAAACTGTCCGAATTTTAAACACGGGTTAACAGATAAATAGGAAACAACTTCACAGCAGAGGACTATCACCCCCCCCCCACATTTCAAGAGGAATAAACTCAAAAAAAGTACATAGTTTATTATGTAACAGTTAGGCTTTTGTTGTAACATTAATGTTATCAAAACATGAGAGATTATGTGTATTTCCTTTATTAATTAAAAAAAAATTCAATTTCGGTGAATTTCTTGTCTTTGAGACAAAAGATATTCAATTATGTTGATTCCCAAAGAACAAATATGGCCGACATATCAAATAGCTTTTGTAAACAATTATTCTCAATACCTGCCTACTTTATGTTTTATTATCTATTGGGCGTGCGTGCGTGCGCGTGCGTGCGCGTGCGTGCTTTTCCCCGTGTTCGAACTACATCGTACCGTCCCTGAGTAAAGTAGGAGAAAGAAGGTGATAGAGAATGTTACTTCATATTTTTTGTAAGCTTAGGGAGCGTCCACTAGCGACGTTTTTTTTTTTTAAAGGAAAGTAAGTGGGGTAACTCCACACCGGAGTAAAAACTTCTGAAAACGTATATTTGTGTATAATACGACGCCCCTTTCTTATTTTAATTTTCGTCCATAATTTCTTGTATTATGCGCAAGAAAATACGGTAAACGTCCTTCACTCCTATTAGACACCTACAGGGACACAGTTGAAGGAAGTCACATAAAAAAAAAAGTTCTGAGTGAATTTTTGATACATTTCTAAGATTTCCCTAACGATGGAGGATGACGATGTGAATTTTCCCATCAATTTAATATTAAATAAATCAGCTGGGTAATGTCACAAGCAAGCAGAATGACAAAGGAGATAAACAGATTCACAAACATTGAGTAAAAGAGGCGCGAAGAGAAAACACCATTTACAAATTAGACATTCAATAAGTATAAAAATTAGGCGAACAAATTCAGCAGACGCCCAGTAACAAGGCGGAAAGGCAAAACCATTTCGAGGTCATGCTCTTTGAAGAAGCCCTGAACACACCACTAACGCCCATGTTCACCCGACAACGCCACAAGAACACTTTGCATTCAAATCAGCATGTTGTTTCACAGAGAAAACCAAAACCATCCTAGTTTTGGAAAAGGCAAGAGAGAATTACGTCTCCCACGTGTTGTCATTTTGAAAAAAAATGTTCATCTGTAAAAACGTCAGCTTTTTTCTTTTACTGCAAATTCTTTTCATCCTATTACAACTCTGGTAGGTGGACAAACTATACTTACGCGTCGGCATTCGTACTGATAGATTTTTTAAAAAAACTTTTTCATAATAAAAGGCTACAGAACCACTCAACTGACACTAAATAAGGTTGCTGTATAAGTATAAGAGGAAGAGGAAGCCAGAAGAGCATTTTATGTAGGAAAAAAAAGGTTAACCCTAGAATTGAAGAAATTAATTGATTCATTCATTTTCTACGGCTTATCAACCCTTTCTTATTTAAAGCCAGAAAATATTTTTAGATTGTAAGATTTTTTAAATATAATGATTTATTTTATAAATCTTATTAATTACCCATAGCTGGGGGTAGGACGAGGTGCATTCACACCTAATCAGAATTTGATAAACAAATAAAAAATTATAATGCGGATATAAAGTGTGGGATCAATTCTATATTACAAACAATATATGGACTGATCCCTCATTTTGTAGCCACGGTAGTTTTTATACATTTATGTTCCAGAGAATGTAAATAAATCTACAAGACATATAGCTAATCAGTATTTGATTGATTGATTGATTCATTTTTTATGGCTTATCAACTCTTTGCAACCATAAAGAATATTTTAAAAAAATATTTAAAGCCATAGAATATGTTTAGATTGTAAGAAATTTTTTTAAAGATAATACTGATTTTATTAATTAACCCATAGGTGTGGGTACAAGTGGCAGATTTCTACGCTTCCCAAGCGTAATTGTGCCTAAGTGAATATAACGAACCCAACTTGAATTGGATCTCTGTTCTCTGATTAACGGTTCTATGCCATTATCCATTACACCACCGACACATCCAATCTTAGATCAACTGGTAATTCCAAGCGGTCACCCATCTAGATACTGACCAAGGCTCGTGTCCTATGTCATATTTTGACTTCTTAATTCCTCTTCTTCTTCTTATTCTTTCTCCTTCTTTTTTTCTTTTTCTTTTTCTCATATTTTCCAACACTTCGTAAACCATTGCGTCTTAGTGACTTTATTGCCTTGCTTGGGGGTGAAACGATTAAAAAAACGCGATTTTTTGCAACCAACACTGTTAAAAGGAGAAATAAAAACTAAGAAAAAGTAAAATTTACCAATTAGGAATGAGTAAATGTAATATTGGAACAACAATTAAAAAAGTTTATTCTAAAATCAAAGATTATTTTCCGAAGAACCAAACAAAAAATAAATAAAGAAGGAAAAAAAAATGGAAGAAAAAACAAAGCAATGACAATTTTCTATATAGCATCAAATTTTAATCAATCTTCTCAGGGATGAAGAAGAGATTTTTCAGCCAATAAAAGGCCTGAGAGCCACTCAAACTAGAATGTTCCTAAATGAGGTTGTTATATAAGTGTAAGAGGAGGAGTAGGCCAGAAGAGAAGTTTATGAGGATATGTAGGAAAGAAAACGATTAACCTTGGAATTGAAGAAAATGATTGCTAGATTCGTTAATCACAGCTTATCAACCCTTAGGAGGTCATTTAAAGCCAGCAAATATTTTTAGATTGTAAGACCTTTTTTTCATAATAATGATTTATTGATACAAGTCAAATTGCTGGGAGCGAGAAAAGGTGGATTTATGCCTAATCAGAATTTGATAGACAAACAAGAAATTATATTGTAGATATAAAGTGGGTGATCAATTTTATATTATGAACAATCATCCCTCTTTTTGTGGCCACGGTAGTTTCTATACATTTATATACGAGAGAATGTATATAAATCTAAAAAAAAACAAAAAACAAAACAAAAAAAAAACATGCCTGTGTA
Organism: Acanthosepion pharaonis; assembly: GCA_903632075.3. Lineage (NCBI taxonomy): Eukaryota > Metazoa > Mollusca > Cephalopoda > Sepiida > Sepiidae > Acanthosepion > Acanthosepion pharaonis. The sequence continues at coordinate 759,269 of CAHIKZ030005480.1, read as the reverse complement.
GCTAATCAGTATTTCATCCATTTATTGATTCATTTTCTACGGCTTATCGACCCTTTACAGGTTATTTAAAGCCAGAAAATATTTTTAGATTGTAAGGATTATCTTTTGGGGTGTGTGACAATAATGATTTAGGGATAAAAGTTTTACTAATTAATCCATAGCTCGGGGAACAGGTGTATTCATATCTTTCTCATGGTTATTTGCACGTAAGTGAATATAACGGACTTAAATGGAATTGGAACTTGACTCTCCGATTAACAATTCCGATCCATTATCCATTACACCACCCGCACATCCAATCTTTTCGGTGATCGTACGAGAACTGGTTTTTCAAGGTTGTGTGGCCGTAATCCCCTTGAAGAGATTATAGCCATCGGGACTCAAAGTAAAGCTGTTTGTAAAGTAACTGTCAGAATGGAATTTCTTTCTAACTAATAGAAATCAAAGAAATCGACGATCATTAGCCCAAGTGTAGTTGCTATGACGGGTCTTGGCTGTGAAGGTCTGAACAAGTGGAACTAATCAATGTAGCACGTTGTAGAGTGGAAAATAATTCATCACCCACAAGGCCACGTAAACGCTTTTGAACTCTATCAAATAGAAAAATGAGATTGGGCAGCTTCATCTCAGATATGGCAGTAATATTCAATTTTTGAACTGCTCTTGTACTTTTGATTGCATTCGGTTGGAGCAAATGTTCATAACGTTTTTTTTTCAAAAGGTAGCGTTTGAATAAGTGATTCCGTTTCACACGTGAATGAAATCTATGACTTAGGCACATATTTTGAGAGGGAATACCTCAACGCTTCCTTCTATATCATTTGTGTGTGGTTTGTGAATTAAAAAAATTTTTTTGACGTTGTCGTCACCTGATGCTCTTTTTTCCGAAAAGAAAAAATGTTTTACAAACAGCAAAAAAGATAGGAGCTGTTTATAGAGATAGTGCCATAGCTGAGAGCACCGTGAAACTTGTTGTGACGAAAAATGGGACATAAATATTCGAAGGCGCATAGAAATAGCGAAAGATGCCTTCCAGGAATTAAGCAACGTATCAAGACATATGAAAATAACGTTAAAATTTTAAAAAAAAGAGATTACAGAATTTTTCTGTAATTTTAAGTCAAAGAAGGCAAAATTTAAGGTCTAGCCATCATACTGGGTCGGAACAAACGTGCGTAGTGTTTTTCGATTGGTTGCGTTTAAACACGTGGTTTAGGTTCATGCGTGACTGAAATTTATGACACCTATTATTAGATACTTTGAAGGTGACATTTTAACACCTTCAATTCGAGGGTGGATTGTGAATTTGAAAAAAGGAAAACAAGATTGATTTTCATCATTTGACGCGCTTTTATTTCTGAAAAAGAAGAAAAAAAGCTGTCCAAAAAGTAAAAAAAAAGATGTGTCGTTTATGAAAAGAGCACTGTAGCTGAGTGTACTATTCGTAAGTAGTCTGCTAGGACCAGAAATTTTGATCTGTATGACTAAAAACGTTCCGTTAGGCCTGCAGTCGTTGATGATGATCCTATCGAAGCGCTGATAAAAAATAATCCAGGCCACACAGCACAGGACATCGCAGAGATACTCCACATGAGCGTTGTTAGGCAGCTGAAAACATTTGGATGCGTGAACTACTACAATGTTTCGGGGCCTCTTGATTGAACAGAAAACAAAAATTCACTTGACCCTATTTCCGTTTGTGATTTTTTTGCACAAACCCAACAAGACGACCCATTTTTTGAAAAAAAAAAAGAAAAAAAATGATCACAGACGAAGAATAATACATGTCTTATGACAATGTTGAGCGGAAAAATTTCCTGGAAAAAACGAAATGAGCCACTGTTAACCACCCGAAAAGCCGGTATGCATCCGTAAATCGGACGCTGTGTATCTGCTGGGTTTGGAAAAAACATTTTTAAGGAACGAGAAAAACAAAAAGCAGGAGTGAAGTCAGAAGATAAAGATTGACATTGCATTAAAATTTTTGAAGATCAAATTTGACTGGAAAACCGCAAAAAATCCGACAAGTTAGAAGTGCGAGAGAAGAAACTGTTAACATAGAACTTACGGTTACCTCTAGCCATTTCAACTGTAAAATGAGACCTTGCCGCCAATCTAGTACTGCGCTTAAATTCATAAAGTCATCAGAACAATTACCATGAAAGTATTTATAGAAAAAGCACAGGAAAGCTAAATTACCGTGTGTTTGTGGGGTGGAGGTGATAGAGTGGCTGAAGCCGATATGCCAGGACAGGACCAATAAATCTACAGATTCTTCTTTGGATTTTATCAATAAACTTTAAATAGATAACAATGAGCATCAGATCTTTGGTATGGCAGATCTTGGTATGGCAGATCTTGGTATGGCAGATCTTGGTATGGCAGCAAATATTCATTGCATGTACGAATGGTAGACATATAAATGTCTAAGATAGAAAAATTGTCTATCACGGTACAGTGTACCAACTTCCCTAGCAGGCAACCTAACAAATTATTTAATATCATCTTTCCATTTCATGTCAGTAGAAGCCTCTTGCTCGAGGAGGCGCAATGAGGTTAGCATCTGCCGTTTCTGATGGAAGGCAAAAAGGATTCTCTCAGACAAAAGAGAATGGATTAGTTTTTGGAGGCGTTAAAATTAACAAGTCACTCCTTGACCCATTTAACAACAGATTGTATGTCATTTTGAGATCATTTGCCAATTTGACCTTATCGAACCAATCAGCCTTATTATTAAGATAGTAGTAAATAGCTGTGTCATCAGCATAGGTACCGAGTTGAGAACTGGTGACATCAGGAAGCAAGGAAGATAGATAGGAACATACTTAGTCTAAGGTAGATAGATAGATAGATAGATAGATAGATAGATAGATATGATTAGTCTAAGATAGATGGATAGATATGATTAGTCTAAGATAGATAGATAGATAGATAGATAGATAGATAGATAGAAAGATAAAAGACATAGACGGATAGATAGATAGATAGATAGATAGAAGACATAGATAGATAGATATGAACAAACTATGATTAGTCTAAGATAGATAAATAGATAGATATGATTAGTTTAATATAGATAAAAGACATAGATATGATTAGTCTGATAGATAGATAAAAGACATAGACAGATAGACAGACAGACAGATAGATAGATAAAAGACATAGACAGATAGATAGATAGATAGATAGATAGATAGATAGATAGATATGAACAAACTTAGATAGGTAGATAGATCAGACGTTGGATTCAAACAAATATTCTTCCTAATAGACCGATTAACGATGATGTGTCCAGAACTGGCCAGTCGAAAGGATATCGTCTTCCATTAAGTGACCTCAAATCTCTTTGGGGACCCGACAGAAATTGGTACAGTTTTGACTGTGATGTCCTACAGCATCTATCGTACTTATTTTGATCGCTACGAAATTCTCATAATGTGAATAACTCTGGGAAGCTGTCACCCAGAAAGATACCAAGTACTGGAATTTTGTTTACTATTTATTTATTTCCCTCAGTAGGAGTAGATAGGTTCACCCATCGTCCTGTTCCCACTCTTCCCCGGTGTTTTGATGAGGAGTAGAGGTTTACCCCTTGTTCCCGCTTCCGTCTACTTCAACTCTAAACTTCTAACGTCTCTTAATTTTTTTAAATCATTTCTTACAATAGGAGTAGATAGGTTCGCCTATCGTCCGGTTCACACTCCTTCCTGTTTTTTTGAACAGGAGTAGAGGTTTATCCCTTGTTTCCTGTTTAGGATTGAGTTTTTGGTTCCTTCTAAAGTTTTTTCATTCTCTTTCACTCTCACCAGCTCCTTGCGTCTTAGTGGCATTATCGCCTTGCTTGGATGAATTGATTAAAAAAAAACAAACAAACAAACAAAAAAAAAAAACAGTTGGATGATGCTTTAAACTGATTAACGTCTGGTATAATCGAAGAGCTTAGTGTGGGGATCGAACTCACTACAGTTCTGGAAAATAAGACTCCTAACTACTGTTCTAGGCCTATGATGCCATATATATTTATTCAGTTTGGAACAATGTCATAATTATGAAGCGTCGAGTGACGATCGAACTTTCTTTTATACTAATGTTCACCCAATAGAACGCCCAAGAGTCACTCAAGGTAGATTTTTATCGAACGATGTTGTTCTAAGGACGTCCAGAGAAGTTGCAAGAAGTGCATATTATGAGGATATGTAGTATAGATAACGGCTGACACTCGAATTGAAGAAATTAAGATTGTAGTGATCAGGGAAGCATCCTCTCGAGAGTCCGTTCAATAACGTCACAGTTCTGCGGAAGAAGCTTTCTGACTAGAACTTTTGCCATATGAAAAGAATGGGGATGGGCCAACGCAGTGTACGTGGACTGGCGGGTCCTAGCTGTAAATGTGTGAACTGGTGGAAGAATGGATCATAGTTCGCTCGAACATATTTCATGGAAATAGCGGGAGGATGGCGATAGGGTGACACTGTTTCGTGTGTGCGGAAAGTTGTTGTAGGGTGGAAAACAATTCATCACGCACACAGTTGAGGAAACGCTTTTGAACGTTTGTCGGGGCTGGAAAGTGAAGATTGTGCAGCTCCAGGTGCGAATGGTTTCTGATTACTCGTCACGTCACGAGTTTCATTATAGTATATATTCGGACACCGTATGTTCTGCAATCGTAGCAAGCAGTGCATGCGTCTAGGGCATGATAGTCTGACGGAACCCATCCCTCTTTAAGTTGTTTTTGGGAATTTTTCGAGTTTTCTTCCCCTAGACTGGTTACCCCTCAAGGCAAGAGAACACAGTGTGCACTACTAAACCTATAGCTAGATGAAGAGTGATTTGTACCTTTTCCTAGGGCATTAGTGCGGAGTGAACGAAATAGAATAGCGTGGGAAATGAACTCGACACGTCGAAATTACTTTCCTCGTCGATGTCAATTACAATACCCACACATATTTGTTATCCTAGCTTGTTAAAAATTCTTAGACGGCAGGCGTTGTTGGCAGTTGTGTATGCTCCCCCCCCATGCAATTCACAAACTTTGTAGCTCGGGTTACTTCATTTTTGTGTTTTTAGATTTAGTTGATGACATTAAAGAAAAAAAACCTGAAAATTTTCACCGTGATGATATGAAAAACCCCACGATTATAGAAAGAGCAAATGTAGGTGTATCACTCCTACACAAAGTTTGCATAAAAAATAAATAAGAGCAATAAAGCGAAAATAGTCATGTCTCACATAAGTGCATTTTATACGGTAAAAGTGTTGGATTTGAATAACAGTAAAGTACATAACTCCTCTTGGTATGCGCCATCTTTGCGAAACAGAGAGATCAGAATAAAAGTGTATAATTGACATTTCGAGACTTGGGCTGCCAATTCATCCCTTTTCAGCCTTGACATAGTTCAAAAACTTTTACGCAGCCTTGTGGGGAATGAAATGTTTTCCCACCTCACAAGCTTTTCCCCAGAGATGAAACGTGACAGGCCTCTCGCTACTCTATCGCGATTTCAATGAGCGATGTTCAGGCGAACTACGATCTCTGGCTCCATAAGTCCAAACATTCACATCTAGGACCCGCCAGTCCACATACACTGAGTTGACCCATCCTCATACCCTTCATCTTCCACTGGTAAGGTTGAAGATCCGCTCAGAAAGCTTCTTCCGCAGAACTGAGGCCTTATGAAACGGACTCTTGAGAGGATGCTTCTCCGATCACTACAATCTTAACTTCTTCAATTCGAGTGTCAGCTGTTATCTATCCTACATATCCTCATATTGATTCTTCCCTGTACGGCCTTATAACAACTTCATTCAGTAAACCTCTACCTTGAGTGACTCTTGGGCGTTGGGTGAACATTTCCATGGCAAATGTCCAAGACGAGATACATTCTTTAGTACGATTAGTTCCGACCTTAGACTGGCTATGTGACATCACAGTATCGAATCATCGTTTCCTTCGTATTTCATTGGTAAGGAAGAAGTCCCACTTAGACCGCTTCTTACCAAGAAGCGTTCCTCTGTGGAAGAGACTCCCAAGAGGATGCTTTCCATGTTACTGCAATTGGTCATAATGCTTTGCTAATTTGTTTATTATTTACTTTATTTATTTGGGTTCATTGATTTTCTTTTTCTTTTTTTATTCTATTTCGTCTATTCCAACAGGTGTGATTTGGTAATTTGTTTGGGTTAATTTATTTTGTTTATTTTATTGTCATTTTGTTTATTTATTTTTATTTTATTTTATTTTTTCCGTTTTTGATTTTTAAGTAACGTAGTAAAAATTTGTTTTCATGTCTGCATTTTGAGATGAGCTCGGATATTTTATTTAATAATTTATTTTGGTCTGGGAAAGTAATGATAGCTATTTTTTCCTCCAAGCAAAGTTTGCAAGTTTTTGATTGGTTGTTGTAGGCTGATGATCTTTTCCTTGTTTTCCAAGATATTTTTGGTGTGATGTGCGTTTAGAAAGCCTTGTGCTGTTCGCATATTTACTATTTGCAAAAGATGTTTTGTGTGCATAATTTCTTTGTTTCAAGGGTCTTTCAGTTACTCCTATGTATACTTTTTCTTCATTATCTGGTGATTTTATCGTGGCTTGGTATATTACGTTGTTTTGTAAGCAATTACCGTTTAAGGAACATTCGTTCTTTATTCTGCAGTTGGGCGTGGGTTTAATTTGTTCGTGTGGTTTGTTGATAATTTTCCTGTTATGCTTTTTATTATTTGTGTCATGTTCTCGGTGCAACTGTAGCTGAATTTTACCGTGTTTTTGTTGAATATTTTGTGTAGGGTGCTTGATTCCGGGAAGTGTTTGTGTAAGAGTTTGAAGAATATTTTTCCTACGTTTGTTTTTACGGTTTTGCTGTACGGTGGGTTGAACCATATGATATTTCTTTTCCTGTTGGCCTTTTTTGCGTTCTGTGGTGAGTATGCGAGTGTTGCTGGGAATCCGCTATCTTTTAGGGCTGTTTTGTAGTCATTCTTAGCTTTGTTAAATATGGATTCATTGGAAGAATTGTCGGAAAGCCTGCGGTTAATCGATTTTGCTATCTGTTTGATTATAGAAGGCGGGTGGTTGGAAGATGTGTGTATGTAGAGTGGTTTATCATTAGGTTTTCTATATGGTTTATATGTGCCTTCTCTTAGGTTGAAGGTAACATCTAGAAAATCTACTTCGTTTAGGTTAGTTTTTATATCTATGTCGAATCCGTTATTTTTAAAAATCTTTATTATTGCTTTTCTAGTTTTGTCTGTGTTTTGTTTGTTACATTTTCTTAAGATTATGAGACCGTCGTCTCTGTAGAGACCTGTGTCATTTCTATCTATTATTTTGCTTAGTTCGTGTAGTAAGTAAATACCTATAATTTCGCATGTCTGTGCCCCGTCAAAGCTTCCCATTGTAGTGTCAAAGATCCCATGTTTCTTTATCCATGCTTCTTCATTGTGAAATAGTAATGATTTACGGGAGTGCTTAATGATGTCGATTTCGCTTGGTTTTATTATTATTTGTTCCTGAGCTAAGTTGATGGCCTTATCCAACATGCGGTCTGTTATGGATGGGTAAAATTCTTTTATGTCTAATTGTAGGAATTGGCAATTTTGTCTATTATTTATGCTGTGGAACCAGTCAATAGTTGCTTTTGTATTTTTCCACTGATTTACTCCTAACTTCTTCCTAAGTTCAGAATTAATTCTTTCTAGTATCGTTTTACTTATTTTACCTAGATCGCTTTTGGCTGGGTTTATGAGTCTACATGCAGGGTTGGTTTTGAAATTTACTTTGTGGTCTTTTAGTGTGATATAGGCTTGTGCCTTGCTGATGCAACTTATTCGGCGTGTCGACTTCAAATTCCAGACAAAATTGTTGGTTTGGCCCAAAACAATAGTTTTTTTTAGCAGTATTCATCAATGTATCTGTAGCCTAGCGGCTGCGTGCCTACAAAGGAAAGTGCATATGGCGTGTCAACTTCAAATTCCAGCCGAAATTTTAGTTTTGGCACAAAATAATAGTTTTTTTTAGCAGTATTCCTGAATGTGTCAGTAGCCTAGCGGCTGCGTGCCTGAAAAGGAAAGTGCAGCTGGCGTGTCGACTTCAAATTTCAGCCAAAATTGTCGGTTTGTCACAAAACAATAGTATTTTTTTAGCAGTATTCATGAATGTTTCAGTACCCTAGCGGTTGTGTGCCTGGAAAGAAAAGTGCGACTGGCGTGTCGACTTCAAATTCCAGCGTAAACTGTTAGTTTGGAACAAAACAATAGATTTTTTAGCAGTATTCATAACAGTATCAGTAGCCTAGCGATTGTGTGCCTGGGAAGGAACGTGCGTCTGGCGTGTCGACTTCAAATTACAGACGAAATTGTTGGTTTGGCACAAAACAATAGTTAAAAATGCCTTTCGAGCGAGTGAAGCATCCTTATTTGAACGACGATACGGGATCGCAAGCAAAATAACTGTGCCAAATAACAGAAACCACATCACTTACGGACTTTCAACAGCGGCAACAGCTAAAATGGATAGCACATGTAAGTAAATAAATAATGAGATATTCACGCTATTTCAGACAAAAGTTTAGAATGGAAGTTGCCATCAACAATGGAAATAACGATGATAGTTTCTGCAGTTAAGAAACTATTTTTGTTTAAAATTGTTTTAAGAGAAATTTGTTATAAATGTCACGCGAGTGCAGCAGTGCCTGCTTTGTGAATGAATGTTGAATGTTTCCTTATAAGGAAACGGCTAATGAAGATGAAGAGGACAGATAATATACTTTGATCCCAGCCCGATGACCAAGGCGTGAAGATATGGCACAAGGCCGAGTTTATTTTGGGGTATCCGAGCCCGTAGGCTCGGCCAAAAATTCCCCGTAGACCCCGTAAAAACGGGGTCGGGTAGCTGTCTACCACCCGAGACGAGACTCTGCCCTTTGGCATAGCCTCGTCTGGGTTCCTCTCTACACAGAGGCAGAGAGTTTGACAAGCACACTGGGGAAGAGCACAGTGAAGAAAACTAACTCAAATAATAGCGACTTCTCATTCAATGAAATACTGAAAAGTGTCCACGTAAAGAAACGACCAATATTAATATTAGAAATCAGAAGAACAGATACTACACTTTGGTACCAGCCTGATGGCTAGCGAGTAGAGAAAAGCGTAACTCGAGTAACGCTGACTGTTTAGTCATTGAATGCCGAATGTTTTCACATAAGGAAACTACTAATATTACTATTACCATTACAAAAACTCTTTGATAAACTACATCCGGCAGCAATCGGGAGATTGGATATATTGAGGAGCATGGAAGCACCTCTTAATTGCTGTTGTTCCCAGATCCACCCTGACTCGGGTGGTAGCACCAGCCAGTGTCCCAGCTATGGGCAAATAGGGAACCCCCCCTTCAAAAACATTACGAAAGTATAAAAATTTTATCTGTAGTTGAAGCCATAACATTGTATTCAAATAATTTCGGCATTAAATAACCCATAGAGGTGTTGATATGCCGCTAAACAAAATCAACCAATCAACCAAATAAATAACCAACAGGACTAATCTATATAATATCATGTAATTCCTTAAATAAAACTGTATTCCAAAATATAACTGAAAAAAAGATAAAACAGAAATATTACCGCCTCTAGTAATCATGTCCATACAAACATGTCTATGCACAAAAGCTGAGTATCATCTACCATGTATTCAATTGTGAAAGCAGAATAACATATATCACATTTTTATTACTTCAAAGCTCCCAAGAAAATTAAATTTCGGTATTAAATGACTCATAAAGATTTGATATGCCGTTAAACAAATCAACCAACCAACAAATACCCTTGAAAAAATAGGTATCTCTTTCTCCTCTTCATTCCAGATATGGGTTAAATAATAGGGGAGATTGGGCCTTGGTTAGCAACCAGTCTAGGAGAAGCATAACTCTGAATTTAATACATATTGAAAATTATGCTAGTAATTCCACTCCGTAAAACCTTCTTGTTATGGAAACAAGAGCAACAACACCTAGAGTGATGTAGCTGTGTACCTTAATGGCGAATCTACAGGTTTAACATACACATACACGATGCTTATAAAATCCAGGTTTTTACCTGGAGTATATATACTAATTTCCGAGACAGGACCACCTGTCTGGCTTAGTAGATCGCAGCACGATAAAATATTTGCTGCATTGAGAAATCGTAAGTTGACAATGTTCGTCCCCTTGACATTGCTTACTTAATTGCATGAGTTGGCGTTTTCAGCTAATTATAACCGCGTCCCAGTTTGGAGTAAATAACACCTTACAAAATATTACTTTGGCCCTATTTTAAGTCGGTCGGATCCAGGGAAATACGCCGGTGAATTGTGAGGCAAACGTGCTGGATTTTGATGTAGTTAAAATTCAGCTTGAACAGCCCAGTTCGCGAAAGAACTTTGACCTCAAATTTGTCTACGGTAAACGCGTTCCAAGTCAGTTGGCATGTCATCATTTGGTCGAAGTGTCTGATGTCGATGTGCGGCTGTGGTAACGGTTAACGGTGCGGTAAGTGGCATCAGCGAGCCGAGTTCAAATTCCAGCCTAGACTGTTGCGTTCACTTTCGCACTAATGTCCCGGGAAAAGCATGAATCTATCTCTTCCCGCTTTGTCCCCTATTTTTGGTTAAAAAGATCGGTTGATTAGACTCTCTGGCCTTAGGTGGTTGCTAGTCAAATAGAGGTATATTCCTGAATTCAGAATCGTGAAGAATGCAAAGGAAGGATTCATAGCATTTCGCAGATAATACAACTGGAAGCTGTGGAGAGCCATGATCAACTAAGTTCTTAAAAGTTATAGCATTTAAAAAAATGAATTGTGTCTGAATGGTGCATTTTAAAAATTATTCTATAGTATATATACGGTTTTTATTTATTAAGAGTAGCTTAGTTTGGCACAAGGATGTAAAAATGGAGCAACTAGAGAGGATCGAACTAACAATTAACGTTCTACAAGTCCAGAATGTTGACCATTAAACCACGATGGGCGCATAAAGTTATTTACTACGCTTAAGTAAGTTTGGCACAAGGCCAGAAGAATATGGCACCCATTGAGAACCAACTCACAACTTTACAATTTACAAGTCCAGCTTCCTGACCATGGTGAAGAGCCCAAGATTTTTTTTTTACTACGCTTATGCTAGTCTGTTATAAGGCCACAGTAAGGAGCACCCAGTGAGGATAGATGGGGACGCGAAACATTACCTTTGGTGCGCCAAAATAGACAAACTTAATTTAATTTTGGCACACGACCACATGTATCCAACACTCCGTAAGGAGCGACCATATTATCTGGTAAAAAGGACCCGTAAGACTGGCTCGTTAACCATTACCCCACGCTAAGCATGCACAGTCTTACTGAGTTTTTCTTTTAAATTTAGCATAGCTGGCACAAGGCTACAACATTGGAGTACTTAATAAGTATGAAACTCAATAAACAGTAGCTGCTATTGTAGCTCGTTAACCTTTACTCCTCGTTTGTGGGGAACCCAATGACGATTGAACTCACTAAAGTAGTAATGGTATGTTAAAGTAACTCATTAATCATTACCCTTCGGCGAGGGATCATATTTTATTAGCTTAGATTAGCACGGCGAAGGGCAACAAGTGTAGGACATTTGTCGAGATTGAACCCACGACATAATAATAATAATGGCCTGCAGAAAAAAAAAGCCACCAAACTCGTATATACTAAACTATTTACAAAGTTCAAAACAGTCTGGCACAAGGCTACGATTATGGAGCACCTTCGATGAATTCCTACACATGTTTCTGTAATCGCTTGCTAATCACTGCTCAGAGACAACGCGACCATTATCCAATATGTGCCTGTAATATTTTTTTTATTTTTATTTCGCAGCGAATGAAGTAAGCGATAGAAAGTTAATTTTTGGGACCATTAGAAAGAGGTGAATTTGATCCTCACTAGGTGCATTGAATGAGTGGTCTTTTAATAAATAGGAAACTTTAGTCAATTTCTCGGAATATAACTGCTTTTTGTGTATTCGATCCTGAGCAGTCGCACAAGGTAAATTTATTTTATATATAATCCGATTACAGTTTTCGAATTAAAATATAAACAAAAAAAAAACAAAAAAACAAAAAAAACAAAAACAAAAAAAACAAAAACAACCAAAAAACATTTTTTTTATCTCATCATAATGTATGTCTATAAAGTAAATGGAAAAAAAGCAGATGTAACAATAATAATAATAATAATAATAATAATAATAATAATAATAATAATAATAATATATATATATATATATATATATATATATATATATATATATATATATATATATATATATATATATATATATATATATATATATATATATATATATATATATATATATATATATATATATACACACACACATATATATAAATATATATATGTGTGTGTGTGTGTATGTGTGTGTGTATGTGTGTGTGTGTGTGTATGTATGTATATAAAAAATTAACTCACCATTCGAAGATCCCCCTTAGATTGGAGGACTGCTGAGAGGTTACCGTCCATCGCTGAGTGAAGATAGGAGAAACACTGTGTCGAGTGAAGCCAACTGGACCTCGACTGAACAATTCAGCTTAACAGCGTTTGTCGCCCAGTGAAACGGTTGCAGTTAAAATTAGCCTGGGAGTCGTGAAAGTTGAAACGAAATGGCGTGATTTACCTAATTATGTAATAAGTTTCTGTTGCTAAATCCTTTTGTCGGGTTTCACATTTTTATTCTTTTTCCTCAATTTACCTTTACCGATTTTGATATCATTTTCAAAGGAATTCTGACATTTTTTATTCATCTTTCGTTTATCATTCCATGCTTCATTACTTTTTTATTTTTCCTCTTTCATTTTTCTCATTCTTGTCATTTTTTGTTCACACTCATTTTTCTCTTCATTCTCTTCTCATTCATCTCTCTCAATCTCATATTGTTTTCTTTTAATTCTCATTCTTGTCATTTTCATTTTTCTTTTCAGTCTTTTATTTTTTCACTTTCATTCATTTCTCATTCCTACTCTCGTTATTTTTCATTCTTCTTTTCTGTCTCTTCTTTTTGTCGCTTTCATTCTTTTCTCCTTTTTTCCCTTCCTTCCTTTTTCTTCTTTTCTTTTTTTTTCCTTCGCCTTTATTCTCTTCTCATTCTTTCTCTTCCTTTTATTTTAATTTTTCGCACTCGTATCTTATTTTTCTTCTTTTTCATTCTTTTTCTCTCCTTTATTTTGTTTATTTTCATTCTGCCATTATTCTTAATTTTGCTCTCATTTTTCAAAATTCGTTCTTTTATTTTTCGTTTTCATTCTCTCTCATTCTTTTCTTCCTTCTTTTCTCGTTTTTATCTTTCTTCTTTTTTCATTCTTATCTTTAGACTATTATTTTTTTTTCATTTTTCTTCTTTTCTCTTTCTTCTATTTTTCGCTTTCATTTTCTTTTAATTCATCTACTTCTTTTAGCAGTTTTTTTTTATTTTCGTTTTCATTCTTGTTAAATCTTTCCTTCGTTTTTCATTCTTATCTCCAGAGAATATTTTATATTCATTTTCATTCTTTCTCTTACAGCTTCTCACATCCTTCCACCCCCGCCCCAGTTTCTTGTTTCATTCTTTTCTCGTTTTTCTTCTTCTTTCTCATTCTTTCCTCTAATCTTTTTTTTTATCTTTGTTTTCATTCACTTATCATTCTTCCTTTTCCTTCTTTTTTCATTCTTCTCTTCTGTCTTTTACTTTTCGTTGTTTTTATTCTCTTCTTCTTTGTTATTTTTCTTCACGTTTTTCTCTTTTCACAGTTTTATTTTATCTCATATTTTTCTAATTTCATTCTTTTCTCATGAATAGGTTTCGTTTTTTCCTAATTCTCATTTATTTATTCTTTCGTTATTCTTATAATCGATCGAACATTTATAATTTTCCAGCTATCACCATTCCTTTATTCCTTTCATTCCTTTATTCCATTATTCCATTATTCCTTTTAATTCATTGCTTCTTTTCTAAATTTCCATATTTGTCTTCTTTTTAATTGTTTATTTTCTTTTTCTTAAAACGATCTTATTTTTCTACCATCATTACCGCGTCTTTCTCTTTCTTTTTCCTCGTCTTTTCTCCCTACCTCTCATTATCTGACCTTGCCTGCTTCTCTTTCTGCAAACCAATGATACATTTCACCTTTCTTCTTCTTTCTCTTTCTTCCTCCTCTCTCCTTCGCGTCTCTCGTTCACTTTGTCTTCTATAGATTCATATGCATCTGTCCATTCCATATTCTTTGTCTTGATTGCTTTGTTTTTTACGGTTTATCAACCTTTTGCAGATTATCTAAAGTCATAAAATATTTTAGATTGTAAGAATTTTTGTGATAATAATAATTTACTGATCAGTCAGTTATGTGCCATGCATGAGACACGCTTAGGCGATCATGTACCTTTCGATACACGAGTGACGAGGCAGATTTTTTTTTTCCGCAGTAGGGTGTCATTTTTTTCTACGGTAGACCAGTTTCCATCCAAGGATATAGAACCCGGTCTGTCCTGCTATTTTACCCATAGATGGGAGGAGAATCTGAGGATTCATACCTTCCCCAAGGTTATTATCACGTAAGTGAATTTCAGTCAGTTATGTGCCATGCATGATACACGCTTAGGCGATGATTTATCTTTTGATGCATGACTGACGAGGCAGATTTTTTCCCGCATTAGGTTGCCATTTCTTTCTGCGGTAGACTAGTTGCCAGCCAAAGCTATAGAACCCGGTCTGTCCTGCTATTTACCCATAGTTAGGGGGGGGAGAAGAGGATTAATAACTTTCCTAAGGGTATTAGCACGTAAGTGAATGTAATGGATTCAACTGGAATTCGAACTCGGCTCTCCGATTTCTCAATCCGAGTCGCTAACTAATAACTGGGGTAGAAGAGGTGGATTCACACTTTTCAAAAAGGTATTTGCGCTTAATTCAATATAACGAATATAGCTGGAACTGGAACTCGTCTCTCCGATTAACAATTCAGAGCTGTTACACCACCCGCACATCCAAACTTATAGCACCTAGTATTCCTAAGCGGTCACTCATCTAAGTACTGACCAGGCTCGACGTTGCTTAACTTCGGTTATAGTAGGGGAACCGGTGTTTCAACGTGATATGGTCGCAAGCCCCTCCATGTTCTTTTTCTCACAAGATCTTTTTCTAAGTATTCCGTCTTTAGTTCAATTTTCTTTCTAGATTTTCACAAGAGCCACTCAAAACAGAGTTACTGAGTGAGGTTGTTGTATGGCCGTAAGAAGAGAAAGTAAGTGTAGATTATAAAGATATGTCGGACATATCATTACGGTTGACCCTGGACTTGAAGAAATTAAAATTGAAGTGATCAGGGAAGTATCCTCTCGGGAGTCCGTTTCACAAAGAAGAAACTGAGGGGAACTTCTTCCTTACCAATGGAATACGAATATGATTCGACTCATACGTGGTATGGCATGTCCTTGCTGGAAATGCCTGAACTGGTGGAACGTAGCGCGTCTGAACATTTGCCATGGAAATAGCGACAGAGTAGCCAGAGGATTGCGACGTTTCGTAGTGATTTCCGCTGCGTCCATTTTCTCTCCGCTGTTTCGCCCCCATCTCTCTCCCTCTCTAGCTCCCCGTCTCTCTCTTCCTCCCTTCTCTCCTCGTCTCTCTCGCGCTTTCGCTTCCCTTCTCTCTCTCTCCACGTCTCTTTCCCCCTCTATCTCCCCGTCTCTCACGCTTTCTCTTCCCTTCTCTCTTCCTCTCTATCATCCCGTCTATCTCTCTCTCTCTCTCTCAGTCTTTATCTAATCTATATTTTCCCTTCATTTTTAGTTCGATAAATCTTTCTCTATCAATGAGATCGCATCTTTATTATTGCCAACAGAAATGTGGATCTACAGAAGGATGCTGAGAATACCATGGACTGAACATATGAGTAATGAGGACGTTTTAGGTAAAATCAAAACAAAGAGGACACATATTTAGAATCAGGAAAGAGGCAATTGAAGTTTATAGGAGACATTTTAGAAAGAAGGTTTGGAGAATCTGACACTCACAAGATATATTTCAGGCAAGAGAGAGCAAGGAAAGCAATGAATCTACCTAAATTGTGTAATTGATTAGCATAACAGAGATTAGTGGAGATAACAAAGAGACAAACCTTAATTAGAGCTACAAAAGATAGAATAAGTAAATTGTCCAGCATTCACTTCCACATAGGAAGACATATATCACATAACAATTCAGTACTCTTTCTTTTGTTTTTAACAATGTTTTTCTGTCTCTTAATACATTGCTTAGCTTTTGGAATGCATCTTTGGCTACCTGTTGTGGAGATGAACACACCCCTCTAGAATATATCCTGGACTCTTCCAAATAGCATATATAAGGTCACCGAGAATCACTAGCAGAGTTAGCCTTATATCCTTACCACAGAATTCCGTAAGACTACGTCGACTCCAAACGACATTATATTTCATGATTGTCTTATCTTCATTCAATGGAATTAAGACATTATACTATCACAATACGCCTTCGGATTTCAGTATCACATTTTCCGTCCTCTGTTAAAACACTTCCCAGATATTTAAATTTACGCACTGGTTTGTGTTGTAGAGTAGCTGAACACCCCCAACAAGATGGCCTGGTCTAAGAATGTTGAAACTTCCAGCGGGATACCATCATTTGACAACACAAATTTCCAGTGTAATACCAACACTGACCGAGGATTCGGGTTTAAATAAATTTACAGTCATATACCAAGAAATGGCGACGACTCAACCTCGGATTAAATCTGCATAACAGATTGACATGTTAAAAACAAGTAAGAATTTTATTTGTTCTGTAAATTAAACATGGAGGATTTAAAAGAAGCAATGGTGGAATTCATGAAAATCCAGCAGAAACAAAATGAATAGTTGGAGAAACAACGATGTTTGGACCAGGAACGCTCTGAAAAACAAAATGAACGGTTTGAAAAAAATGTTCGAATTGTTACTGTTGAAAAAGGAAAAGGGGCAAGGCAATGTAAATTCTTTTTCTCAGGATTTGGAGATAAATTCAGTGTGGTGAATTATTGGTACAGTCTTCTGGAGGAGTGAAAAGTTAAAAAAAAACTTACTCATGGTATGTTTAAGAGCTTTTTTTCTACAAGGACTGACGGCTTCAGAAGATGACGATATTAGTGTAATGACAAAAGTACACAGGTGTAGGCTTTAAGAAAGCTTTATTCAACTGAGAAAACAATGTTCGCGTATATTGTCCTTTTATAGTCCCAGTAAAGAGAAATAGCTCCCTCAAACAGGAAAGAAACGAAACAAGGGGAGACTACTCTTGATTATTCATAATATTCTGCCCCATTTCCTTTTAGTCGTACGGGATGAATTCATTCCATTTTGTTGGGGTTCTGCTGGAACGGCATTCTGGCTTTCTGGGTCCGAAGACTCGCTTTGACTGGCTTTCTCCCTTCGTCCCGTGTTAAAAAACGAAACAAAAAACTACCGGCTCAATGAGCCATCAGGGACTCCTGAGACGATACGGACTCAGTATCCGATACATGCAGGCTTCTCCTCGTAAGCTATATCAGGTTTAGGTACATCTGCGGGTGCGAGGTCTTTCAGGGATATCGAATATTGGTTAACTTGCAACCCTTAAAAAAGAAAGTGGCCGCTGTATTCTGCCCTTACACAAAATCAAGAGGCTCTTTCGCTAAGGGATAGAGAAAGGAAAAAATAAATACGGTCGTGGAGAAAGAAAAAAGCTGACCTAGTCGAGATGAAAAAAGTGGGGTCACAGACAAACTGGGGGAGGATGGGACTCTCGACTAGAATCATAACGAAAGAAGAAACCAGAAGCAGGCCAGGAACGACACTTACCTTAACTAGGTACGCAAAAGTGATCTATCCTAAACAGAAGAGGGCTCCACCTCGATGTGACTTAGGTAGACCTAAAAAAGAAAATCAAAGCTAGTCCCGTTCATACGAACCAAGCTCGGCTCACTCACCCAACTCTCTCTGAAGTCTGTCGAAACCAACTGTTTTCTATCAATTTTAATCTTCATCTTGAGCTGGTGCTCAAAGAATTGCATCAGATCCTGATGATAAAGACAATTGCTCCGCAAGACTTCCTCCTGTCGCGTCGTCCAAATCACCATTTGGGTCGTGGCTAGCAGTGATAGAAACACAATTCGTTTCACCCCAGAATACGGGGGCAACAGTGGACAAACATGACGAAGCCACCAAGACAGCGCAAAATCGCCCGCTAGCTTCCCGTTCACCTGTACCACAGCACTGGGGGAGCGATACAGGAGGCTAATCCAGTGGCAGAAGTCGAGTTCAAATCCGGCGGCCTACAGGAAAGGTAACGATGGTCAACCCTGTCAAATGTCGTGGACTGATCCGAATTGATCAGCACGGGTTGATCGTTGTCTTTTACACCCTCTATGATCGTGCGGATCGGATGCATGTTGCTCTGAATTGTTCGACTCTTCACAGCACAAGTCTGCTCAGATCCCAACAGAGTCTCGGCAACTGACTGAAAACTCTCCGTCAGGATCTTGGCCAAAATCTTTAACTCTGTGTTCAACAGAGTTATGGGCCTGGAGTCATCTAAATCCCTTGCCCCTTTTCAACAGCGTAATCACACCCCTAGAGTTCCGATCGGGGACGGACCCCTGGCGGAACCAGTTGTTGAACATGACTGTCAAAATCGGGACAAAGATGTGCGGCAGCCTCAAGTGCAATTCCTAGGGCAAACCATCCAGACCCGGCGACCTTCTTCAATGCCACGTAGACCTCGCCTCCGTGATCTCTTCCTCACAGCTAGCCGAGGAAAGTTAGCCAAATAGCTACGAAACTCCTCGTCGCGGGGATCAGGCTCCTTGGTAAACCGACTCTCAAAATGCCGCCGAAACGCTTCGCACATGTCGTCAGTCAACCTCAGAGTACGTCTCTCCAGGGTTTTGACCTCCCGAATATAGCGACTGGAACCTCGATGGATCTCTTCCTTCCACAACACTGCGCCTATGTTCACCGCTTCGGAAGACATTTTGCTTAACTTATACCTAATTACCTGACCCATGTAACGCTTGCTAGCCAAACGCTCCAGCCTCCATCCCAGAAACACTATCCTTAAGAGCCTTCACCTTGTTTGCCTTATCTAGCGCGGGCCGTTTGCTAAACTCGGTGGTGAAGGACCTAATCCTATCCTTAAGTCTATCCCACCACCTATTCCTGATATCGCCCTCACTATTTTCCGCTGCACTATATTAGCTTTTTACTGGAATTCCCGCCTGCCCAATAAAGACATATTGAACTTCCAGTAGCCAGCCATTCTAGGCCTACCATCTAACGCCACTTGGGTATAAACAAGTTTGTGGTCCGAATAGCCTAATTAGTGGAACGTGAGACAATCTAATAAATCTACATCGGCCCTTCTAGCTAAAATTCTATCCATGTAGCTAGCCACCTGGGTAGACGGCCACTTAAGTGCCCACGTCCACATCTCCCCGCTCTGAGTGACCGACCTGGTATCTATTGACGAGACCAAACTTGCCGATCAGATCAACCAAGTTACGATCGTCCACCTTCCCGCTAGATCCCCGCCTCCTGTCTATCTTGGGCGTCCAGGACTGAATTCTATTCCCCCATTAAGACTAGGTACGTTGAACCCACCAGAACGGCCCCAACTGCCGAAAAAAAAAAACGAGACCCGCTCCTCCCGGTCGTTGGGCGCATAAACCGCAACGACTCGAAGCCAACGACTTTTCACAGCAATATTGGCCACGATCAACCGGCCCTCGGCATCCGTATGGAGAAGGTCCACCCTTGCATCCAGGGTACGTCTAACTGGTAAAGAAACCCTAATAAAATAACAATTAACGTATTCACATACCAGACGGAAAGCTGCGGCGGGAAAGATCCCGACGGATTGTCGCAGGCTCCCCGTACTCAAATCTGTCGTTATCTGACCATCTGGAACAACTGACGTCCGTAGAGTATATTAATTTAACTGCCCTATATAGCGAGGGATGGAATATTATGTGGACCCTCCCTGAATTACAAGGAATGTCCATTTTGAAGGAGAGAATCGTCTAATTGTGGCAAAAAATCGCCATAAGCGTTGCAGAAAATCCTAAAGTAAAAAAAGAGTCAAAAATGAAAAATACATTTAACTCAACAAAAATGGAAAACAAAGAACTAAAAATGAAAAGAAAATTTGTAAATCTCCAGATGAACAATAAAAATATTAAATTCCAATTGAATATCAGTTCAGATCTGACATTGAGAAATGAAGAAATTTGGAAAAAAATTGGCAGATCCAGTTTATTGATGATGAAAAGAATTGCTGATGGCATTACAGGAAATAAACTAAATTTTGAAGGAGAATTTTACACAAATGTAACATTTATGGACAAAACTATAAAATTGCAAAAGATCATTATGAAACGAACCCAGAATGCATTGGAATGAGTCATGCGACATTTTCAACCAACCAATTAATTCGTTTTGTTATAGTATCAGGGTTAATTGTGGAAAATTAAAAAAAAATAATTTCAGATAAAATTTCCTTAAATTTTTCCGGAGAGTTTTGGCAGGTGTACAAAAGCAAAAGCGACATTGAAACTTAAAGAGAATGTGACGCCTATTTTTAGGCCGAAAAGATAAGTACCTTTTGCAGCTAAAGCCTCCTTTATAAAGAATTAAATCGTTTAAAGCAAGTGGGCATATTGAGCAAAAGGGACTACAATGAGTGGGCAAGCCCTATTGTTTACGTGAATAAGAAAAATAATAAAATTAGGTTCTGCACAAATTTTTCTACAGGACTGAATGGTTGTTTGGAAACGTAATTACCCTCTGCCAAGTCCGGAAGATATATTCGCGAAATTACATGGGGTCTTTATAGATTCAACAGAATGCCATTCGGGATAAAGGTAGCACTAGGCATTTTCCAGTAAATCATGGATACGATATTGAATGATGTTGACTTCACAATGACCTAACTTTATGATATCTTAATTAAGAATGAAAGCAGAGAACAACTTGCCAAACATGATAAAGAAGTCTTTTAAAAAAAAAGACAATATGGCTTGAAACTTAGTTTGGATAAATTATTTTTTTAATTTAAAATTAAGTATTTGGGACAGGTTTTATAGTTGCGAAATGCGAAAAACAGACTCATCGAGGTCGAGTGCGATAAAGGACATGCCTCCACCAACAAATGCGTCGGCATTACAAGCATTCGCTTGTCTAAGAACTTACTACAGTAATTTTACCCCAAATATCCACGTGTTAAGATCTTTAAGACAAATTATTAAAAAAATTCTTATTGGAGTTCTTTTGAGGAAATTTAAAAAAATATTAGCGTCAGACTTAAACCGGGTGCATTACGATCCAAATAAGGATATTGTTGCTGCAAGGGACGCTAGTAATTTCGGCTTACTAGCCGTAATATTACACAAAGAAAGCAGCAGTCAAGTAAAAGCGATTGCACATGCGTCGAGGACCCTATTGTCAGCTGAAAAAGGGTACAACCAAATCGAAAAAGAGGCGGTAAAACGTTCCATCGATTCATTCATGGAAGAAGTTTTACGCTTCAGACGAACCACAGACCGTTATTGTCTATTCTTGGTTCCACAAAAGGGATTCCTTCACATACTGAAAATTGACTTCAGAGATGGTGAACAATATTATTAAGTTATAAATTTAAGATGGAGTTACTTCCGTCAAAGAGGTTAGGGCATGCCGAGGGGGTTATTCAGGTTCATCTCCAAACTATGTGAACCATTGGAGGAAACTGTAATAACAGGCCTAAGAATAGAAATGGAAATAAAAATTGTGCTGTGGAAAACCATACGGGAATTACCTGTGACGTTCGAGGAGATCAGGAACAAAGCAAAAAAAATAGATAAATATATCGTAGAGAAACAAATTATGGACAAACAGTACAAAAAAAGAATGATGATGAAAAAGAATTTTTCTATCTGTGATGGACGGTGAACATGTGGCAAGATACCAGGATCGCTGCAAAATAGAACATTAAAAGACTTCCATATCGTTCACCCCAGTATATCGAGGATGAAAGCTTTAATCAGAATATATATATTTTTTGACCAAATATGGACAAATAAATAGAGAAAAATGTAAAATCCTGCAGAGGTTGTGCAATGGCGGCAAAGGCACTACCAGTAAAATTTACCCCTTGATGAAAGACGAACAAATCTTAGACCAGGCTGCATATAGATTTTGCAGGTTCAATGAAGGGACAATATTATTTAATTGTGGTTGGCAGTTTCTCAAAATGGTCAGGGGTGATGAAATGTAAAAGCCCTACGTGTAGTGGTACAATTAAAGTTTTGCATGAACTCTTTGCCAGATTCAGTATCCCGGATACGATTGTGTCAGACAATGGCATACAATTCACGGCAAAGTTTTTTCGATTGTAAACATGATTACCACAGCAATGAAATGGACAGACAGAAAAATTTGTAGACACTTTCAAGTGAGCATTAAAAAAGTCAGACTGAAACGAATCCGTTGATGATATTAATTTTTAAGGGTACATCGTGTTACACCAAACCCAAATACAAGTTAGGGGTTGTCACATGCAGTGTTGATGTTCACGAGAAAAATAAGATCTCTGTCCGATAAACTGTTGTTAAATGGAAATAAAAAAAATAAAGGAAAAAACAGATACAAAATCCTATCTACCAGGAGAAAAATTTGTTTTCAAAGCGTATAAAAATGAGTGCCAGAGAAAAGCAATAATAACAACAAAAGTTGCAATATGAGCTCTGGTAAAAACATACAATGATAACAGCCAAAAATTGCAATATGAGCACTGGTAAAAAAGGTTGCTGAAGACATTAGGTTTATAATACCCAGAAATTCATGCACAGATGGCGCAGTAGATAAAGGACACATGGCACAGTGGATAAAGGCGTTGGTTAGATCCAGTGACAGGACCCAAAGAGTGTGAGTTCAATACCTGGTTAAGACAGTGGAGAACTTGCAGAGGGAAATTAACAGGAGATAACCGATAACTGACATCCATTAGACATGGCACGTGGAACTAGAAGAGTCTACCCCAGTGAACAAAATAAAGGGTTAAGTTTGACATTCCAACCACATGAAGAAGGCCGGAGCGTACAACGGCCGAAACGTTGTAATAAATATGGCGAAGAAGATGAGGACAGTAGTCCGAATAATGTAAATAACGTATAGAAACAAGAAAGAAATTTGGTAATACTGGTGTCATTGATAAACGCATTGGGAGATTAATATAATTAAATTAAAGACCCGATAGAAGATCATCAGGAGACATCAAAAACCAGATGAGGAAAAGGTATTCTGAGGATGTAAATAACCAAAAGGAAGAACTTAGCGGCTTGGCTGCATTGCGTGGGGTGAAATTGATTAAAAAAAATCTCCACCCAGGATCAAGTTTCTACCCAATTTCGGGGACGCATAAATCTGCTGTCAAATTGCTTTTCTGAACCAGTTTCACTTCACTCACATCCTCCCGTTTTACTATCAAATCTGTTGGGCACCCCGAGGCGATGTAATGGTTAGCAAGCTTGTCTCGTTAGCACAGTTACAAATGAGTAGTGAGTTCGATCCTCACTGGGTACCCCATACTTTTGGCCTTTGGCTTTTGGGAGTCGGTTCCATAGGGAAGTGGTTTGCGGGAAGAAGTCGTTCGAGTGGAACTTATTTCTCACCGATAAAATACAGAGTGAATACGGTTAGGGTTTGCTACGATGTAAATGGCATGATGGGTCCTTGCCGTGAAGCTTAGTCCTGGCAGAACCAAGGATTGTAGGTCGTCCGAACACTTTCCATAGTAGAAGGGATAGAGCAATGAGATGCTCGCCACATTCTGGCAGAGAGAGAGAGAGAGAGAGAGAGAGAGAGAGAGAGAGAGGTTGGAAAATAATTCGTCAACCACACGGACATGGAGAGGCTTTTAAACTCTATCAAGACTGGAAGGTGAAGATTGGACAGCCCTTACTTAAATATCATAACAGTACTCCATTTTCAGCCTGATCTAGCTCTTGTAAAGGTAGAGGATAGCTCGAAGAGTCTGGTACTTACTGGAACGGTATAGGGACCCGATCATTTTAAATTCATCGTATGTAGTAGTTCCACTTGAGGTTGGGTGTTAGTTTGATGAAGGTTATTTATAACTTATTCGACATAATAAACCTCTGAGGAGAAACGTTAGGTTAAACAGAAAAGAAAATTTACAGGGACTATAGAGATAAACCCGAAAAGGAAGTAATCAATTAAAAAAATGGGGGATGTTGTGGAGTAGCTGAACACCCCACAAGATTGATTGGTCTAAGACTATTTAAGCAGCACCATCTCTTTCTGAGGCAGAGAAGTTAACGGTTAACTGTTTATTACATTAGTCTGTATTCTCAACCGTGTACTATATTATTGTCCGGAATAAACTACTTCTTATTTTCTATATGTGTGTCAACCGTTCTTACTTACGACACAACAGTTTGATTTTAGTATCTCCGATTTGCAATTCGCATTTTGGGCTAATCATTTTGCTAACAACCATGCATTCTGTCTTCTTGTAGTTAATGTTAATCCTTTCTTCTCGCTTTCCTTCACTAACTTCTGTAGGAGTTTTTGTAGTTTCCTTTTTGTGTCTGCTATCAATACTGTGCCATCTGCATATCTTATGTTGTTAAGATTATGGCTGTCAGTAATGAATCATGGTAAAATTCTAATTCTCTCAGAATTGCCTCGCAGAATAAGTCCGCTAAGATTTAGATCCTTTCCCATTTTTGTATATCTGTTGAACTCAATTTCTATCCGTATGCAGGCGGTTTGCTGCCAGTAGAGGTCCTTGATTATTCTAATATCTTTCCTAAATTTATCAGGGTTGCTGAGCAGTTCCAACAGATCGTTGTGGTGTACTTTATTTTTTTTAAGCGTTTCACCCCAAGCAAGGCGGGAATCCATTAGCACGCAAGGGGTTACAGAGAGTTGGAGCTAGAACAAATAGGAGTAATAGAGGAAAGGATGAAGAGAAGGATAGGGGATAGATCAAGGCATCTGGAGACGTCAATTGACATTACATTTGAATAGTTAAAGCTATCAGAGAAACAGGAAAAGGGGAAGGAATTCCACAGGCGAGAGGTGCGAGACATGAAGCTATTGAAGTAGAAGTGACGGCTACATTTAACAGTTTCGACAGTGAAAGAGTGAGAGTGAGATGCCAGCCTAGTAGAATGCTTAAATTCATGAAGTCTGGGAACCAGTGAAAGCAGCTCATTGGAGCAGTTACCATGAAAGTATTTGTAAACAAAAAAAACAGAGGGAGGCGACGGCATGTCTGTGAGAGAGCGACTACAGACGAGATGCCAGATCAGGGCCAATTACATTACATATCCGTCTCTGGATCTTATCAAGAACCTTGAGACAAACAGAAGTGTTGCAGTTTTTTGTGTATATTTTATAACTAGTGAACCAGTCAAAATGACTTAACTCCCTTTATAGTCCACCAATAGAAGGTTATCCAATCAGAAGCCGCAGAACATTCTATCCGTCGTGTATAAAAGCGGCCATTTTTGTTTACCCTACCCGAATGACCGGTGCCAACTTGTCAGGCGAAGATGACAGAAGGAAGTACTACGCTCTGCTACTTTGCTGCGATATCCACTGCTAACCTGAACTACGCTTTCCTACTGTCTCCGAAATATTCACTGCTAACCTCTGGATTCTATACTCGAAGACGGCCGTCAAAATGTCTAACATTGGTTATGAGCCCAGTACGCTTCCACTGCGCTCATAACCAATGTTAGGGGGGAAAAATTCCGCGTTATCCGAAAAGAAACAGAAGAAAGCCAGATTATTTTGGAATGGATCAATGTAATACCTTCGACATTGATTGCTGTTATTCGGTACAATGTATCCCAAAGAATTACCCGGAGTGATAGTAACTGTTTTAATGGGTCCCAGCTATGGGTAAAATAACAATTTTTCACTTCCTAATGACTCTCAGGATCACTCTGACCCGGAGTGATAGTAACTGTTTTAATGGGTCCCAGCTATGGGTAAAATAACAATTTTTCACTTTCTAATGACTCTCAGGATCACTCTGACCCGGATTTTCCAAGCGTAGCTTAGATGTGGCACAAGGCCAAAAGTATGGGGCACCCAGTGAGGATCGAACTCACTACTCATTTGTAATTGTGCTAGCGAGACAAGCTTGTTAACCATTACATCGCCTCGGGGTGCCCAACAGATTTGATAGTAAAACGGGAGGATGTGAGTGAAGTGAAACTGGTTCAGAAAAGCAATTTGACAGCAAATTTATGCGTCCCCGAAATTGGGCAGAAACTTGATCCTGGGTGGAGATTTTTTTTAATCAAGTTCACCCCACGCAATGCAGCAAAGCCGCTAAGACACAAGGGGTTACTGCGTGCAAAAAAATTAGAAAACAGAAAAATTAATAAGGAGTGAGAACAAAAGAAGAGTAATAAGAAGGACAGTAGAAAGGGATTGACATTGCATTTAAATTTTTGCAGATTAAAGTTGAATGGGATGCATGGAGGCGGAAGGGAGTTCCACGGATGTGAAATGTGAGAAAAGAAACTTTTAGCATAGGATTTACGGTTACATCTAACCAACTCAACTGTAAATTGATGAGACCTCTCCGCCAATCTAGTACTGCGTTTAAAGTAATAAGGTCTAGGTACCAAAGCGAACAGCTTGTTACCATGAAAGTATTTATAGAAAAGCCACAAGGAGGCAACTTTATGCCTCGGTGGGAAAGTGATTGAAGCCGAGATGCTAGATATTGCTGCTACATTTTGGATTTTATGAAGAAACTCTAGATAAATAGCACCAGGCCATATGTGGCAGCAATATTCTAAGCATAGTCGAATGGTAGGCTTATAGATTCGTAAGATAGATTCTGGAGAGAAAAATTGTCTAGGACATCACAGCGACTAGATGCAGATTTAGTAATGGATTCAATATAGTCTTTCGTCTTCATGCTAGCCGAGAACGTTAGCAAGAGAAGATGTTATGAGTCCCTCCTCTGGGGGTTAGCATAAGAAAACTAAAACCTCGATTTTTTTTTTAAACTCTCATTTTGAAATTGGACGTGGAAGCAATCCCGTTGGGTGAGAAAAATGCAACAGAGATGAAGGTGTGGTCGGATTAGAATATCAATTGAGACTTCATACGGCGATGCTAAGCACAGACAGGTTAGAGATTCCTAGTGGAACGTGGGGAAAATTATATCAAATACTCCTCTCGACAGATTTCCACCCTGAAGATGTAACATTGTTGGAAGCACTGGTTCAAGAGACCATGGTCGGGGAGACTTCCCGTAATGATAGTAAACCCTGCTAATAAGCCATAGAGGGTGTCGCTTCCTACAGAATTGGGAAAGGCATTGTCGGTAGATGTAAGGAGAGTCAAATATGAAAAAGAAAAGAGAATTAACATGAAATAAACAAGTTGAGATTTGGAAGACGAATTAATGGTCTCCAAATGGAGATTGTCTAAATTACTAAAGGCTAATGAAAGTGGGTGATAGCAAAATTGTTGTAAAGTAGTTTTCATGGTGGAGGCTTGTATTTCAATAAGTCGTCCTAAATTAGGTTCGACTTACAAAACGTTAGGAACTTGAAATAAGAGTTAATGACGCAGCAATCTAATTGTGATGGTTGATACTTCAATGTCCGACAGACTCACTCAACACCACTGAGCCCAACTGGCCACTGCTACTACTACTTATTATCTGTGGGAGAGTCTATTACAATAGAATAGGTAAACTTCTGGTATAACAAAAGACCTAGGAAGTTGAAAATCGAAATAGGTGACCACACGCCAATTAAATTGAGGCCGTACAGAAGAGCCCCATTCATAAAAAGGAGCAAACGGTTAGGAAAATAGTGGATGCTGAGATTGTGAAAAAATATCGCTAACCGTGGAACTTTCCCATAGTAGTAATGGCGAAGAAGGACGGAGTGCATGGATTTGTGTGGATTTTAGAGCGTTGAATCAAATCACTAATCCGTTGGCTTACTCACCTATTACTGATCAATGATATCTTAGTCTTGTTGGACAAGGCCAGTTTTTTTTTATCACATTTGACTGAAGATCAAGTAACGGTGCATGATAACGAGAAAGAGAAAACAGCCTATGCGTGACATAACTGAGCTCGATTCATGTAAGGTTCACTGTGTCGTACTAGACAATTTTTTCTCTTCAGAATCTATCTTACATATCTATAAATCTACAATTCGTTCATTCTTAGAATACTGCTGACACATCAAGTCCTTACCTGGCATCTCGACTTCAGTCATTTCCCTACCGCTATAACAGGTGCTTTTTCTATAAAGATTTTCATGGCAATTGTTCGGATTAGACCTCATCTTTGATTCCTCGACAAATTTAATCACAGTGCTAGTTTGGCGGCTAGGTCAGAAGTTCACTATTAAATTTGCTAGAAATAGCCATGAATTCTATTCTACTAACTGTTTCTTTTGCAATTTGCATTTCGAGGAAGAGTCTGTTCCGGCTTCTTGCATTCCTGTCAACTACGATGTTTAAATGTAACGTCAATCGTCATCTTCAATCTCTATAAGAAATATGTACGTGACAAATTCCATAATTTTTTTCAATCATTTCACTACAAGAAAGGTAATAAAGCCCCTAAGACGGAAGGGGGGTTATTGGATGTTGGATAATATGAGAAAAATATACTATTAAAAAGAGAGGACAATAAAAGAACAAGAATTAAGAAAACAGAAGATAACGATGAACATTGTATTTAAATTTTTGAAGGTTGACTGGGAAGGAAGAAACCGGAAGATAGTTCTACAGGCGAGAAGTGTGACGGAAGAAACTGTTAGCATAGAACTTACGGTTACATCCAGTCATTTCAAATGTAAACTGATGAGACCTTGCCGCCAGTCTAGTACTGCGCTTAAATTCATGATGTCTGCGTACCACAGAAGAAAGTTCATCAGAACAATTACCATGAAAGTGTTTATAGAAAAAACAAACAAACCCAAAAAACACTAGGTAGCTACGTTCGGGCGGTGGGAAAGAGACTGAAAACGAGATGCCAGGACAGGACCAATAATATTGCAGAATCTTCTTTGGGGTTTTTTTTATCACGAATCTCTAAATACTTAGTTGGAGCACCAGACTAGATGTGGCAGCAATATTCAAATCATGGACGAATAGTAGACATATGAATATGTAAGATAGATTCTGGCGAGAAAAATTGTCTAGCACGACACAGTGACCCAACCTTCCTAGCTTCAGATTTAGTAATTGACTCAATATAATCTTTCCACTTGATCAGCGAAAAACGCTATTCCGAAAAGGCGTAACGGTGTACTATCCTGGAGGTTAACATCAATCATAGCGCGTAGAAAGTAAAAAGATACTGATCGAGAAGGGAATTTTCATAAGATTTTAATTCCGGCCAGGAACAGAAGAAGAGGAATGAAAGCATTAACAAGAAAAGGTCAAGCTAAGCGAAGGAGACCCAGTGTTTTATAGAGTTCACGTGAAACAGTAAAGATAGAGACCCTACTATAGAAGTGTGGAACAATGCCAGTCACTTGCAATGTGGGACAAGTTGGTAAGAAAAACGAAGCGAGTTCATGCAAATTATTGAAAACTGATTGACATAGTGGAATGGGATATCCCGAAGGAAAAGAAAAAGATAAAATAAGTTCGGTGGCGAATAAGTTTGGTAGAGCCGTAGACAGAGATAGAGATGGAGGAAATACAAGAGGAAGAAAGAATGGAACTTTATAGATTATTAATGGATGTTGATAGTAGAAATAAGTGCAATGTAAGCGAGCTTGGAAGAGGGTGATGCAGGAAATTGAAGTTTCTAAAGTAATCCATTTCCTTTTTCCTGTTCTGTAGAGCAGAATAAAGAAGATTCTGGAAGTGGCCAATATGAGGATAATGATAACGATGAGAAAAATAACGGAAGAGTGGAGCACAGAAGATGAAATACCGCTGGCTGACCCGAGGAGGTGAATGGAAAATCAAAATGTCGACTGAGAGGAAGAGGAATTATTACTGAAGATGAGATAGATACGTGTCAAAGTTAGTTCAAAAGTACGCACAGGACGGGTAGAATGAGACTGGTCACTCTGAAAATTAGGTGTCCTCGAAAGACGGGGAGGGTTACATTTAAGATAGATCTAAAACACTATGAAGAATTACTAGCGAAATTGGAAGGCAACTGGGGGGGGGAAGGAAATAAATCCATTAAATAAATTAATAATAAAGAATTAAAAAAATAAGTGTTGTAGAGTAGTATTCACAGTGGAGGCTTGTATTTCACTAAGTCGCTCCTAAAAAGGTTCGACGTACAAAACGTTAGGAACTTGTTATAATAGTTAATGACGCAGCAATCTAGTTGTGGTGGCTGATACTTTAATGTCCGACATCGACTGACTCACCAACTCTCTGAGCTCACTGGCGACTGCTACTACTACTACTTATTATATGTGGGAGAGTCTATTAACAATAGAATAGGTGTGTTTCAGTATAACAGTAAGTAAATTCATTTTCCCATGATGCAAGTTATAAAGAAACCTGAGAGGGTTTCCGGTCGCATGTACAATTTTATAACCCCACTTCCGGAAAGAGGAGAATAATTCTTTTTTTCCATTTTCAAGTGTGTTTTCAGCATGGAGTAGAAATTCGGTCATCCCAACTCAGTGCGAGGCTGACTTGAGCTCGACCATCTTTACTGGTTCCATAAATGATTTCTGAAACAAAAAGGAAAACGGACATACCCAAGAGACATTGAACTTTGTTTCAATACAATCAACATAAAAGAAATAAACGTAACAGAAAAATAAGTTTTTTTATATGCTTCTTCTATCGTCTTTGTTTAAATACTGAACACGCACCTTCATCTAAAAATACACACAAAGCCCACAAATTTGTTAACATCTACAAATGAAATAGGAGAGCATCGGAATCCTTTTGTAGAAGGTAAATTCTGTAGACTTAATATTTTTCCAACTCACATTAAATTGTGTTAGGTTTACAGGATGTGTTTGATTGATTTAGCAAAGAAATGTTGTTGACCTGAAGCCAATGACCAACACTCGTCCGTATCCAGCAATCACGAGGGTTAGGGCTGGAGATCGATTTCATTGATTTCCAGCAGGGAGAAAACGTCGGAATTTGGGTCCAACTGCAGAGGATCTCCATCAAAAATATAGGTCAGTCAGTCAGTTATGTGCCATGCGTAATAAACACTTAGGCGATCATGCATCTTTCGATTGCTGACTGCCGCGGCAGATTTTTCCCACAGTAGGTTGCCATTTCTTTCTGCTGCAGACCAGTTGCCATCAAAAGCTATAGAACCCGGTCTGTCCTGCTATTTACCCATAGCTGGAGGGAGAAGAAGAGGATTCGTACCATTCCCAAGGGTATTAGCGCGTAAATAAATGTAATGGATTCGACTGGAATTCGAACTCGGCTCTCCGATTCCTCAAATATATAGGCAGAACTGAAAAGGGCTTATTCTCTGTTATAATTGAGTGCAGTGTCAAGGAGCTAACTACACCCACAGCCCACCCTGTTATACATTGAATATATAAAGGAGTCAAAATCAGTTTAAAGATTAACAGAATTCCTAAACTCAGACAATCCCGTAATCTTCAGCTCCAATGCAAATTAATTTAAAATCATTAGACTTATATATATATATATATATATATATATTTGGGGAACCTCGAGACGGTGTAATGGTTAGCAAGCTCATTGGCCCCTTTTATTTCTGTCCCTATTTTTTTGCTTTAATTTAATTATTCCCCATCTCCTCCTTCGTTAGGTGGTCAGTGATGTCAGTTCTCTGGTTGATGCGGGGCGATTTTCGTTTCTTTTCGCCTGTGTGTGTTTTACGTTTTCTGTTGTCGTGTTTGGATGAGTGCATGTCTGTGTGAATGCTAGGGATGAATGAATGTTTTTTTTATATTTTTATAGGCCCGCATTGATTTCGTCCAGTGAACTGATGTTTCTGCCACAGGTATTGTGGGTTTTTTTATTACTAACAATGGTTTTGTTTAGTTTCTTGGAAATAGATTAATTAATACTGTATATACTCATTGGGGATCTTTTTAATTTGTTGTTTATCCCCCCCCCCACATACGACGATTTGTACATATGGGGACTATTTAGGTTTTTTCATAGAGACAATGAGGTATTATGGTGGATGTAGTAAGAAAGGTTAGTAAGAATGTGTTGTTTTTGTGTTAGGAATATTGTTTGTATGCTTGGGTCAGTGCTTGTGTCTAGCTCAGTTTAAAATTAAGACAATTGAAGACCGTCTGTTTCCCCCCATCCCCCTTTTTAGGCCTTGTGCCACATTTTCTGTATATTTCACAGAAATAAATATTGTAATGATTAGCAAGCTTGTGTTGCTAGAACAATTGCGCCAAAGTAGTGAGTTCGATCCTCACTGGGTTCCCTCTCCCTTCTTTCGGCTTTGTGCCACATCTAAATTACGCTTAAGTGAAAAATCACTATATGAATACAATTTGTCTTATACTTAATATAATTCCAAACTGTTGACAATCACTTTTCCTTTATTTCCAATTTATATTCCTTTAACATCATTAGCCACTTTACTTGCACTGCAAATATATGGCCATTTTTTGTCTAATACTTAATATAATTGCAAACCGCTAACAATCACGTTCCCTTCATTTACAATTCATATTTCTTTAACATCTTTACCCACTTTACATTGTATATATATATATATATATATATATATATATATATGAATACATTTTTGTTTAATCCTCATTTTAATTACAAACAGCTGAAAATCCATATTTTCTAGAATCATTAGCCAGGTATTTGCATGAATCTATTTCCTTCCTTCCTCCCTCCCTCCCTCCCTCTCTCTCTCTATATATATATATATATATATATATATATATATATATATATATATATGAACACTTTTTTGTCTAATGCTTACTTTAATTCCAACCTCTAATAATTACGTTTCCTTCATTTCAATGCATATTTGTTTAGATCATTATTCACGTATTTTCATCGAATAAATATGAATAAATTTTGTCTAATGCTGTATTTAATTACAAACCATTGACAATAGCTTTTTATTCATTTCCAATGCTTATTTCTTTAACATCATTAACATCATTAGCCACGGATTTGCCTTGTATGTACACACACACACACACACACACACACACACACACACACACACACACACACACACACACACATATATATATATATATATATTATTGTCTAATGCTTAATTAGATTTTCTAATAAGTTTTCTTCTTTTCCAGTTACTATTTCTTTTTAAGGTCAATGTCCATATATTTATATATATATATATATAAATATATATATATATATATATATATATATAGATAGATAGATAGATAGATAGATACAGTGTATCACAAAAGTGAGTACACCCCTCACATTTCTTCAAATATTTAAGTATATCTCTTCATGGGACAGCACTGAAAAAATTACCTTTTGACACAATAAAAGTAGTCTGTCTGCAGCATATATAACAGAGTTAATTTCTTTTCCCCTCAAAATATAGCCATTAAAATCTAAATCCCTGGCAACAAAAGTGAGTACACCCCTAAGAAACTACACCCCTAAATGTCTAAATTGAGTACTGCTTTTCATTTTCCCTCCAAAATTTCATGTGACTCATTAGTGTAACTGTGCCCATGTGTTCATGGGGAGCAGGTGTATTCAAATTTGTAGTGCAGCTCTAACACTCTCTCTTACCAGTCACTGAAAGTTCCAACATGGCACCACATGGCAAAGAACTCTCTGAGGATCTTAAAAAAACGTATTGTTGCACTACATAAAGATGGCCAAGGCTACAAGAAGATTGCCAACACCCTGAAACAGCACAGTGGCTAAGATCATCCAGCATTTTAAAAGAGCAGGGTCCACTCAGAACAGGCCTCGGGTAGGTCGTCCAAAGAAGCTGAGCGCACGTGCTGAGCGTGACATCCAAATGCTTTCTTTGAAAGATCGGCGTAGGAGTGCTGTTAGCATTACTGCAGAGATTAAAGAGATTGTGATTCAGCCTGTTAGTGTTCAGACCATACGCCGCACACTACATTGAATTGGTGTGCATGGTTGTCACCCTAGGAGGAAGACTCTTCTGAAGGCAATAAACAAGAAAGCCCGCAAACAGTTTGCTGAAGACATGTCAACAAAGCCCATAGATTACTGGAACCATGTCCTATGGTCTGATGAGACGAAATTTAATTTGTTTGGTTCTGATGGCCTTAAGCATGTGTGGCGGCGACCAGGTGAGGAGTACAAAGATAAGTGTGTCATGTCTACAGTCAAGCATCGTGGTGGGAATGTCATGGACTGGGGCTGCATGAGTGCTGCAGGTATTGGAGAGTTACATTTCATTGAGGGAAACATGAACTCCAACGTGTACTGTGAAATACTGCAGCAGAGCATGATCCCCTCCCTCCAGAAACTGGGTCGCAGAGCAGTGTTCCAGCATGACAATGACCCCAAACAAACATCCAAAACAACCACTGCTTTACTGAAGAGGCTGAGGGTAAAGGTGATGGACTGGCCAAGCATGTCTCCAGACTTGAACCTAATAGAACATCTTTGGGCCATCCTCAAGCAGAAGGTGGAGGTGCGCAGAGTCTCAAATATCCGCCAGCTCCGCGAGGTCGTCATTGAGGAGTGGAAGAGCATTTCAGTGACTACCTGTGAAGCTCTGTTAAACTCCATGCCCAGGAGAGTAAAGGCAGTTTTGGATAATGATGGTGGCCACACAAAATATTGACATTTTAATATTGACAACTTTTCTTTTTGCATGTTAATATTGACAACTTTTCTTAAGGGGTGTACTCACTTTTGTTGCCAGGGATTTAGCTTTTAATGGCTATATTTTGAGGGAAAAATAAATTAACTCTGTTATATATGCTGCAGACAGGCTACTTTTCATTGTGTCAAAGTGTCATTTTGTCAGTGTTTTTCCCATGAAGAGATATACTTAAATATTTGAAGAAATGTGAGGTGTACTCACTTTTGCACTTTTTACACTGTGATACATATATATATATATATATATATATATATATATATATATATATATATATATATATGAATACTTTTCTGTCTAATGATAACTTTTATTCCTAACCACTGACTATCCCGTTTTCTTCATTTCGAATGCATGCATATTTCGTTATATATATATATATATATATATATATATTACTGTTTTCAACATTTACAATCAGTGTTGCCTTAAAATCAATAAACGTACACTACAGTTTAAAATTTGTAGCTACCTCGCTTAAATTTTCAAATTTAGACGAAAAAGTAGTTGTTTTGAACTTTGATTAAGAGAAAATTATTATGCATGTTTAAAAAATACATTATTTTTAATAGGAATTTTATGACAAAAAGATGAAAAGAATTCTATGATTAAATTTTTTCTCTCGTCGAAATATCCTCCTTCAGCCTTGATTACTGCAGCACAAATTTTTGGCATTGGTTGCAAATATTTCGCAAAGTATAAGTTTGATAATTGATTCCATTCTTTTTTCAATAATTCTAAGAGCACTTTTTCATTTTTTTTTTACTCTTCTGTCAAGTTCAGACCATGCTAATTCTAGTGGTGGATTCAAACCTTTGGACTGTTGTGTATATTTAATTTATATATATATATATATATATATATATATATATATATATATATATATATAATCATCCACAGATAGACAGTTTCGTTGTATCACAGCTCAGCAGTGTGGCATGACATGCGATTGATTCAAGACGGGATCAGAAAGCTGACCAATTTGACATCAGTCGGGGACTCTTACCCTTATGACATCAGGAGAAAAGGAATTTTTAATACCTTATATCCGAGATATAAGTATTACCGACTACCAAATGCTCAATTCATAGTAAAGAGCTTTTAGCGTTAATTAGCGGCAGCAGACAAATTCCCTTTCTTCCAAAGTGCTCAACCCATGAGAGGGGGGCGTATATCTATCTATCTATCTATCTATCTATCTGTATGTGTGTGTGTGTTTGTGTCTAATATTCACTTCAATACCTAACCAATGACAATTTCGATTTCTTCATTTCCAATATGTATTTCTTTAAAATCATTAACTATATATTTACACTGTATATATATGTATACAGTTTTGTTGCTTTGTTGATAACCATTGATAATACCTTTTTCGTAATTTATAATGCTTATTTCTTTAAAACTATTATTCATATATTTACTTTTGTATATATATATATATATATATATATATATATATATATCATATATATTATATATATACTTTTTGTCTTATGATTAATTTCTAACTACTGAAAACCCCGTTTTCCTTATTTCCAATGTATATTTCTTTAAAATCATTAGCCATTTACTTTGCATATCTGCAGATGACGTATAGTCTTTTGCCAGGGAACACTCTTCCAATTCCATTCACGACTCATCTGCAGTACCTCTTTTAGATTTTTCCTTAGAACGGAAGCTTTACTGTGTGACATACACATAACACCGACATTGCTTCCTGGCATCATCTCTAGATTAGACTCCCGCCAGGCGTGTTCCTGAGACTTTCCAAACTTTAAAACAAATGTCTCGTTGCTTTCTGCTTTTGAGCTTGTTGTAAGTCCTCCTCTATTGTTCCTCTTTTTAAGAATTTGGGGAACCCTATGACCATTGAAATGATCACCCTACTCGTCTCTTACCTTTTTTCGGCAAAGTATTCAAAGCTCTAATCAATGCCGAATTGGTTAATCATCTTACTTCAAACTGACTCCTTTTGGAGAAACAATATGGCTTCCGACTCATCAGATCTACCGCCCACGTGTTAACGGCTCTCTCTTTAGATAAGAATGCAATAAGCAAAATACAATAAGCAAAACACTTTGCTGTATTTCAAACTGAATTTTGTTGGAAGTCCTTCTCCGTAGTTACTGTTTTTAAGAACTCTGGGAAACCCTCTGACCCCTCAAATTATTGCCCTATTAATTTCTTAACTCTTTTCAACGAAATATTTAAACATCTTACTTCGTACGACCTCCTTTTGGACAAACAATATGGCTTCCGTTTCACTAAGTCAACCCCCAACGTGTTAACAGCCATCTCATAAGTTATCTATCAAGCTTTAGATAAGAATAGCAAAGTTCGAGTTGTGGTTTTAGCTATCTTGAAGGTATTCAATAGGGTTTGGCATGTTACTCTTCTACGCAAGCTTGATGGCTATGGTGTCATGGGGCGTATATTTGGCTTAAACTAATTGTTCCTAATCAATCGAGTAATGAAAGTCATACTGAATAGGCACACTGCCAAATCATTTCATACTAACTCAAGGGTCACCCAGGGTTCTATCCTTAGACCTACACTGTTTCTGATCTTTATCAATGATCTCACTAATGTCATCAGTTTTTAACTAAGTATTTATGCAGATGACACCATTTAATCCTGTCTTAGTAACAAATATAACAGATCCAATAAAGTTAACCTGACAAATACTCTAATCGGTGGTTAAATGGGGGCAAAAGATGACTTGTAAATGACAACGCCTCTATAAACAAAACCACTTTTATAATCACCACAGGGAACCTTTTCTATCTACCATCGGGATGGCTGATGCTGAACTCCAGGTGAGCAATACCCTACGCCTTCTTAACCTCACGTTTTCCACAGACATGAAGTGGACCGAGACAATTGATACATCTGCTGTGGGAGCTGAAATTAAGCGTACTACGCGATTGGCATCTAGGTCTCATTATTTACTGTTGAACTAGCTAGATGCAACCGCCATTTTTATTGTAACAGATTTTTTTTTGCTCGCAATTCTCATTTGTAGAATATCCTTCCGATTTATTGCTTAGCTGATAACGACAACCTTCAGAAATTTAAAAACAATGTCAATCGCCCTCTTCTGTTTTCTTGAACCCTGTTTCTTTTTTATCCTTTTCTCAATCCTCCACAGTTTCAATCTTCCCATTCTCTTTCACCATCACTCCCTGTAAACCACTGCATTCAAGTGGCAATGTCGCCTTGCTTGGGGTGAAACGATTATATATATATATATATATATATATATATATATATATATATATATATAGTTGTTGCATACCTACAGACGATAATGGGAATGTTCCCACTCACATAACTACAGTAGTAAATACTGTATGTTGGTCTGCACACTTGGAGATTCGTCTCCAGCTGTGCTGGTCAAACTCTCTGCACCCGGGCAGAGAGGATCCCCAGACGAGGCTATATTTATATCGGAATTTTTGGCCGAGACTACGGGCTCGGATACCCCAAATTAAATTCAGTCTTGTGCTACATCTGACCGCATGGAGCGGTTGGTATATATCCTGCAGTTGGAGCTTCATTGTGGAATTCACTTGAGTCACTTCGAGCAGTTGACTACTTCTACGCGCCGCTGGCGAATCTTATATGTGTTGTTCTTGTCTTAAGTATTATCGTTCATGACCGACCTTCATGTGATTATTACAATATATATATATATATATATATATATATATATATATATATATATATACGAATCAAATTTTTTCTAATGATTTTTTCTAATTCCTAACCATTGACAACGTCCTTTTCTTCATTTCGAATACATCTTACTTCATAATATTAAAAAAATTACTATAAGCTACTTTCATATATTAACTCAGTTCTCCCAATAATATTTGGCTTAAATTCTGACCTTTGACAATCTCTTTTTTTCTGATTTAAACCCGTAACGTTCTTGCTGCATTTGTTGTAAAGTTTGGAGAAAACGGGAGCCAGCTAAGAAACTCCCCTTGTGGGGGTCTAAGTTAGAGATGATACCAGAAAGCAGTGCCGGGGCTATGTTTATGCTACTCAGTAAAGCCTCCGTTCTAGCGGAAAATCTGCCAGAGGTACTGCAGATGAGTCGAGAATGGAATTGGAAGAGTTCTCCCTGGCAAAGGACTAACTTGGAAATTGTAATCAACGAACCAATTTTAAGTTGTGTTCTAGTCCGTCGCTTTGATTTTTACACAAATGCCCTTGGGGTAGGTAAGAATTCATGTCTTCTTCTTCAGCTATATATTAAGTAGCAGGATATACTGTACTATTCAGATTTAGGTGGCAGCCAAGCTAGAAGGCTGACATCTTTGTATTAACATCCGTGGAATAGTTAAAAAGAAATCACTCAACTATCGTTCCGAATATGTCCCAACAATTCGCAAATAAAAACAAAACAAAACAATACAATATTAGCATTAAGAGTCGTAGTCACTCACGTTCTGAAAGGAAACGGCCAGAAAAATAATAACTGTTGTTTGCATTTTGGCTTGTTCGGTTCCTGGCTTTCAGAATGGTATTCTAATTCCTAAGAATAAATTTTGTTATTCTGTGAATTCTTTGAAAGTAACTTTTTTTTTTAAGTATTTCAACCCAAGCAAGTCGGGAGTGCCACTAGCACGCAAGGAGTTACAGAGAGTCTGAGTAAGAGTAAAGAGGCGTGATAGAGGAAAGGATGAAGAGAAGGACGGGAAATAGATCAAGGCATCTAGAGATGACATTTGAATATTTGAAGATTATAGCTATCAAGGAAGCAAGAGGAAGAGCGTTCCACTGACGAGAAGTGAGAGACATGAAGCTATTAGAGTAGAAGAGACGGCTACATTTAACCGTTTCGAAAGTGAAAGGGTGGGACTGAGATGCCAACCTAGAAGCACGTTTAAATTCATGCAGTTTCGGAACCAGCGGATGGTGCCC
This sequence comes from Acanthosepion pharaonis, assembly GCA_903632075.3. Lineage (NCBI taxonomy): Eukaryota > Metazoa > Mollusca > Cephalopoda > Sepiida > Sepiidae > Acanthosepion > Acanthosepion pharaonis. Next base: position 719,456 of record CAHIKZ030005480.1, on the reverse strand, counting down.
GCCGGAGCAGTTACCGTGAAAGTATTTGTAGAAAAGACAGAGGAAAGCGACGACACGTCTGTGAAAGAGCTACTGTAAACGAGATGCCAGATCAGGGCCAATCACATTGCATATCCGTCTCTGCATTTTGTAGAGGATCTTAGGGCGGACAGCGGGGGCTCCAGACCATATATGGCAGCAGTATTCCATGCAAGGGCGAATGATTGATTTATAGATTTGAAGGATGGACTCGGGTGAGAAAAACTTTTTGGCGCGACACAGGGAACCAACTTTCCTTGTGGTGGATGAAGCTATTGATTCAATGTATTTGTTCCAGCTCAGGTCATCGGACAGTGTGAGACCAAACAGTCGCAGAGAGGCGCTCTCGTGGAGTTGAGCATCAAACATTCTAATGGGTGGCAGGTAGGGTTTTCTGTGGTGGGCAAAGGAGATCACTTTTGTTTTTGAGGCATTAAAGTTAACCAGCCATTTCTTGCTCCAGTCAACAACAGATTGGAGGTTCTTTTTTGAGACCAACGGCCAGGTTTGTTTTGACACCGATACCGGATTTGCTATTGAGGCAGGACTGTGATAATGCAAATGTTGCGCTAAGACCGGGGCTTCGTGGGGTTAGTGTGATGCAGATTCTAAGCGTTGTCGGATGGTTTCAGCTTCCATTTCCGATCCGCCCTTCTTTTTCAATCTGTAGTAAAAAGACGATCGGAGATCTATGCGGGGGGGGATTACACCATTGAAACCAGACGAACATATAATATGAGAATAATTAAAAATAAATGATCCTACTTTACCTTATCTATTTTCAAGATAATATATGTCATAATCCATTCAATATATCTAATATATTCAAAATAATATCTAATATTAACGAAAATATCTTAAACATAATAAACTGACGTGAAATGGGATGATTATATTGTATCAATTGCTATATTCACTGCTTGGAAAGTTGGTTCAATCTGTGATGCCAGAAAATTCCTCTCGTTAGATTCCATCATTCACATTTATAAATCTGCTATTCCTACGTTCTTTGAATTTTGCTGCCATATCTGTCTGGTGCTCCTGCTATATATCTTTAGATTCTTGACAAAATCCAAAGAAAGGTGTGTAATGTTATCGATCCTGATTGGCATCTCGTCGCCGGTCAAATTCTTACCGACCTGACATGGCTTCCCTCGATCTTTTCTACAAATATTTTCATAGAAATTCTTCTGATGAGCTTTCCTTCTTGGTGTCTCGACTACATGGCTTCAAACGTTCTACTAGATTGGCAATTAGGTCTCACTGTTTTACTGTTCAACTAGCTAGATGCAACCATATGTTCTATTGTAATAGATTTTATGCACTTCTCACCTGTGGAACTCCTTTTCGGTTTCTTGCTCCCTTTCCGCGTTCAAGCTTAAAAAAATTAAATGCCATGCCAATCTTCTGTCTTCCCGTATGCCGTTCTTTTATTGTCCTTTTCCTTCACTAAAGTCTTCTCATTCTTTTTCAGAAGCCGCTTGCATTTTAGTGGAATCATCACCTTACTTGGGGTAAAATGATTTTAAAAAAGTCTAATAACAGGTTCAATTTAATATTTAATATTATATTCAAGATAATATCTGATAATATATTAAATATAATAGCTAATAATAATTTCAGATTACGCAAAAGCATTTGATAAATTACGTCACAAAGAACAGTTGGAACTGCTAGGTCACCTTGACATAGTTGGGAAGGATATTAGAATAATCCATAACCTATACTAGCAGTAAACCACCTGAATATAATAAATTCAAAAAAGGGTTTTAGGAAAAGGATTTCTCACTGGACTTATCCAAGAGACCTCCCACTTGGCTGATGCTAACCTCCAAGAAAATGACTTGTTATGCCGTCTCAGACATTCTCCACTGTCATGAAGTGGAATGACCATATTGAATCCATTTCTAGGTCAGTTGCTAACTTGGTTCACTGTGTAGTAAAAGACAATTTTTCTCTCCAGAATCTATTTATAAATCTACCATTTTTCCATGCTTAGAATATTGCTACCAGATGTTATTTACCTTGAGCTCCTTGATAAGATCCAAAGAAGAATCTGCAATATTATTGGTTCTGATCTGACAGCTCAGCTTCATTCAATTACCCACGACTGTAAGGTTACCTTTCAGTGTCTTTTCTATAAATGGTAATTGTTCAGATGATCTCTTCACTATGGTACCTAGAGTTTTTGAATTTAAATGCAGTACTAGACTGGCATCAAGAGCTCATCAATTTACAATTGTGCTAGCTAGATGTAACCATAAGTTCTATGCTAACAGTTTCTTTTCTTACACTTTTCACTTGTGGAACTTAATTCTAACTCTTTGCTTACAAGCCAACATTAATCTGCAAAAAATTAAATGCAATGTCAATCACTATCTACTGTCCTCCTGATTATTCTTTGCTCTTCCAGCTAATTATTAATATTTTTGTTCTTAATTCTTCCACATCCCTGTAACTTCTTGTGTCTTAGTGGCTTTGCTGCCTTACATGGAGTGTTACCAATTAAAAAAAAATACAATGAAGTGTTTCTGAGAGAATTAGATGTCCTATCAGGATTCATTATCTATTATGCCTTATATTGGGAAAAAACAAATTTATACTAAAACATTTTTCTATATTTCAAAACTTTGTATTAATCTTAAGATAAAATTGATGTTTATCAGTTTTCATTATGCCTCAAAGTGCACAAAAACTATATAAGTTTATTATAAACATTTTAAACTATTTTAGTCTTATATTAAGCCTTAAAACAAATTTTTTAACAATTTTATTTTTTACTGTGCTTCATATTGTAAGAAATTGATATTAATATATATTAGAACATTTTTAACATTTTAATGCCTCAGGATAAACAGCTTTTATCTTTTTTTATTATACATCAAACTCAGAAAAATATAAATTTAAAATATCTTTGATATTTTTAAGTCTCATATTAATCTTAAGTGAAAACAGCATTTATTAATTCTTTTTATTATATCTCATACTGCAAAAATGAATAAATTTATAATTTTTTATGTATCTTCAACTCAATTGATATTATACAAAAGTGTTTGATAAAATACACCACAAAGGACTGTTGAAATTGCTAGGTCACCTTGACATAGTTTTCCCAACTATTAGAATATTAGAATAATATTTTCCCAACTATTAGGATATTAGAATAATCCATAACCTATACTGGCAGTAAATCACTTGAATATGGATAAGGAAATGAGTTCAGTAAGTACAGAAAATATGGATAAGGAAATGAGTTCAGTAAGTACAGAAAATATGGATAAGGAAATGAGTTCAGTAAGTACATAAAAACAGAAAGGGGTTTTAGGAAAAGGATGTGTCTTCTCACTGGACTTATTCATCCAATACAGTAAAGTGATTCTGGGAGAATTAGAAGTACTGCCAGGATACATTATTGGCGGCCACAATCTTAATAACATAAGATGTTGATATCATACACAAAGGAAACAACAAGAAAAATCCTACAGAAGGTAGTGAAGGAAAGCAAGAAGAAAGGACTAAACGGAATGGATTGTGTGGTTGTTAGCAAAAGGGGCAGCCCAACATTCAAATTATAAACTGGGGATATCGAAATCAAACAGGTGCAACAATTTAAACATCTGGGAAGTATTTCAACAGAGGACGGAAAGTGCGACACTGAAATATGAAGGTGCATTGAGATAGCGAAAGATGTCTTTTAGAAGTTAAGCAAAATATTAATTAACAGGAAAATCTCATTAGAAAAAAAAAGATTACTGAACTGTTACGTTATATCAGTCTTCCTATATGGCAGGGAATGCTGGACAATCCACTCATAGATGAAGTAAAGACTTGAAGCAACTGAAATGCAGTTCTACAGAAGGATGATGAGAATACCATGGACAGAACATATGAACAATGATGAGGTTTTATAGAAAATGAAAACAAAAATGAAACTTATACTTAACATCAGGAAGAGACAGTTGAAATTTCTAGAGCATCTTATGAGGAAAGAGGGCTTGGAAAATTTGATGCTCACAAGGCAGATTGAAGGCAAGAGGGACCGAGGAAAACAATGCATAGCGTATCTAACGCCATTGAGTAAATGGATGGCGGAGCAAAGTTTTAGAAAGATAACAAAAAAAAAATGTAATAAGAGCTGCAAATGAAGGGAAACGGTGGAGAGCCATGATCGCCAACGTCCTGAAGGAACACGGCACACAGAAAAAAACGAAGAAGAAGAATTTCAAGTTGATATTTAATATTACATTCAAGATAATATCTGATAATATCTAAAAACATTAATATTATGATAAATTTAAGATAATAAAAACGTCTGGATTTTTTTAATAAAAATATGAAATGAACAAAAATATCTAGTAACAAGTTTTAGATAATATCGAATAATACATTAAAATACTATTTAATATTATTTTCATGATAATATCCAATAATGTTTAAATGTCAATATCTAAATAAACTTCAGATAATATTAATGTCTACATTAATTTTTTTTATCAATAACGTTTTCAACTGAAGTTGTATTTGGTAAATAGCGTATTTTCCAAACATCTATTAATCTGACCTTATTGAACAGATAATTATTACTGTGAGATAATCCATTGAATTTATGATGGCTGGAAACAGGCCGGCCGAAATGACGTCATAAAACCATCGATGTTGATGACAGTCGTCTTAATAATGACGTCACTTTATCTTGAGATTAGAGAAAAACTGATATAAGCAGACGATAATAAAAAAAATGAAAATAATCCTTCAACAAAATCGGAAAATGAGGAAAACGCCTGAAACCAGGAGTTGAGTTAAGTTCTTAAGAATCGAGGCACTTTATATCATATCACTGACCACTGATCTTTGTTCATAAGACCCGAGACACTTGCAGTGATTTTAAACCTTAGCACTGACCGCTGATCTTTGTTCATAAGACCCGAGACATTTCCATCGATCTTAAAACTTAGCACTGACCGCTGATCTTTGTTCATAAGACCCGAGTCACTTATTTGCATTGATCTTAAAACTTATCATTGACCACAGATCTTTGTTCATAAGACCCGAATCACTTATTTGCAGTGATCTTAAACCTTAGCACTGACCACTGATCTTTGTCCTCAACTGCTCCTAGTCTCTGAAACCTTAGCACTGACCACTGATCTTTGTCCTCAACTGCTCCTAGTCTCTGAAACCTTAGCACTGACCACTGATCTTTGTCCTCAACTGCTCCTAGTCTCTGAAACCTTAGCACTGACCACTGATCTTTGTCCTCAACTGCTCCTAGTCTCTGATGGTAGCATTCTGGTCTGTATAAATTCAGGATTGCCTTTTGTTTATATATATATTTTTATTTACATTTCTTCTAGACAAAAAAAAAATAATAATTAAATAAAAGAGAAAAATCGACAGAAAAAAATATTCAAAGATAATAATACTAATAATGAACAAAGGAAAAAACAGCCAAAAAAAAAAAAAAAACGAAAAAAAAAACGATGAGGTCAGGTGGCGAATGTCAAATCGCCGAACACACCAATTGTGGACGTCCGCATTTCTTATAATGATTGGCCAGGTGACCGAAATAAGTAATTAATGACTGTACATTTGAAGTCCGCTCGGCGCCTGTTCACTGAACACATCTCAGCATTCCTTTCCTGGGCAATAACCAGTCATTAAAAAAAAACAAAAACAAAACAACAAGAAAAACTTTTCAGGGTTTTTTTTTCGTCTCTTTAAAAAGACGACCGCTCATTCAAGCAAATCACGCGAAAAGCCTCTGCAGACATTTTCTTTATTTTGTTCTCTAAAAACGATTGTTAGTCATTCCAAAACTTTGGCGATGTGTGATTAGCCTTTCTGGTCTTTCTTCTGGACTTTTTGGATAAAAAAATACAAAAACAAAAACAAAAAAAAAAAAAAAACCAACAAAAAAACAAGACAAAAAAGACAAACATAGCTGATCGCTTGGGAATACCAGGCACTGTAAGCTTGGATGTGCGGGTGGTGTAATGGACAATGCCTCGGAATTTTTAAACGGAGTGCCGAGTTCCAATTCCAGTCCAGGATTCACTTACGCGCAAATACTGTTGGAAAAGTAATGCATTTACCACTTCTCCCCCACCTATGGGTTAATTATTAAAACTTCTATCGCTCAACTATTATTATCTCTCCCTCTCTCCTACCCACCAAAATCCTTACAATCTAAAAATATTTTCTGGGTTTAAATAACCTGCAAAGAGTTGATAAGCTGTAGAAAGCGAAACAAACAATCAATGAAGCTGCTGCAGTTAATTTAACACTCACACGCGCACGCACACACACATACATATATTAGTTCAAACTTTAATATAGTGGAAACTCGTATTTGAGACAGACGCTCCATTTTTATTTTTAAACAGTTTGTACTACATCTATCGGCCTGCGTATTTGAGAAAAGTTAATAAAGAAAACATTCTCTTCGTCAGGGAACGAAGCAGCGTCCTCCTTTGTAGGAGAAACCGGCCTGCTTTACTGCCTTGCTAAAGAGATTGTCACAGGAAAGCAGACTTCCTCACTAAGATTTTCTTCACTGCCCAGATCTGTCGAATCTCTTATCCGAAATGTAAACCAACCAATAATAAATTCGTGGATTTATTTCTAATCCGACAAACTTTGTATAATATTTATGCATTACACCCTAATCTTTATTCGGTAAAAATTACATTGCTAATCATGCATTACTTTTTAATACACATATTTATGTCTTTGTTGTTTCCGTTCCTTATATTATGGCCGCTACTGTATATATATACACGCGTAGGAGGGATGGTATTTCTGCTATGTATTTAGATATTCTTGATAAAATCCAAAGAAGAAGCTTCAATATTATTGGTCGTAACGTGACATCTCGGCATCAGTCTCATCGTAGTGTAGCTTTTCTGTGCCTTTTCTAGAAATATTTTCATAGTAAATGTCCTCGATGAACTTTCCCTTCCTGTACCTAGAGTTTATGAACAGTATTTACATTAGTCGGACTATTGTCCTCATCTTTGTCGCCATATTTGTCACAACGTTTCGGCCGTTGTACGCTCCGGCCTTCTTCAGGTGGTTGGAATTTCGAACTGAACCCTTTATTTCGATCACTGGGGTAGACTGTTCTAGTTCCACGTGCCATGTTTGATGGATGTCAGTTACTGACATCCATCAAATACTGTACATAATACCTCATCTCAGAAATATAGACAGACTCTAGAGTTTATGAGTTTAAGCAGAGCATTAGATTGTAAACATGGTATCATCAATTTACAGTTGAATTGGCTTGATACAAAATTCTATGCTAACAGTTTCTTTTATCACTCTTTTCGCTTGTGAAACTTTCTTCTGGCTCCTTGCGTTCAACAAACTTTGATCTGCAAAAAAAAGAAAAAAAAAAAGTATATTGTACCAGGAATTCCAACCGGCATAATTATTGCAGACGACAATTGTATTTTGTTACAGGAATTCCCTCCAGCATAATTATTGCAGACGACAATTGTATTTTGTTACAGGAATTTCCTCCGGCATAATTATTGCAGACGACAATTGTATTTTGTTACACGAATTTCCTCCACCATGATTATTCCAGACGATACTTAGGTCTTAACTTTATGCAATTTTATAAATTGGTTCGATTTTCTGAACACAAATCAAAACATTTAGAGGCATAATTATTCACATTTCATCACATTCATCACAATAAAAATCTGTGATTTTCTTCCTTTATTTTTAGAACCCATAACAGAAAAAAAAATCTGCTTTACTCAACCGGCTATCCTCCAATAACTTACGAGATTAGAGGTTTGCCTGGAATATGCATTTCGTTCAGAAACATGAATCCTTTGAAAAAAGGGATAAAAGTTAGTTTAACAGTGAGTGGTTGACACTCTTAATAATGACCAATATAATTTCTATCTAAATACCATATCCATTAAGGATCAAGATTTTCCACTTCTGTGTTCTGGAGAGGAAACCCAAGCATCGCCTCAACTTGATATCTACCAGTGTTGGATTACCGCCCTCTGATGATAATCACATGTGGCGACATATTGAATTACTGCTCTCTGACGAAAATCAGAAGCAGCTCAAGATTTTTATTGATTCTTATTTCCTTTTTGGACGTTTTCTTCTCGTTCTTTTGGCATGTAAGTACCTCACAGAGGCATACTACAAGTTGCTTTGAACTCTTCACAACTTTAACTTCATTTTTCATTTGACTTTTTGTAACATGTTTGTTTAATATATTTATTAATTCATAATATTTAAATTCCATGTTTTTGTTATTTATTTTTACTTGGACTCACATGAGTCCGCCAATATTGTTTGAGGGACAAATGTACCAGAAGCCTATGAATTTTTACAAAAAAAAAGAAAAGAAAAGTAAAGCAAAGTTCACAAGTTCGCCCTGGGTATGACGATAAACTATATCTAGGTCTCCGTTCTGGAGATTGTATTTTTTGAGGAGCGTGTGGTCACGTTTTGATTACTGTTGTTTCCAGCTCCAACAATACATTTTTGTAGTGAAATTACCAATAATACATTTTATGATCTAAAATCTATATATTTAAAAAACATACCTTTTACTCTGAAAGTATAAAACTATGTACAAAATATTGTCATTAAATAATTCATAGAGGTTGATATACTGCTCAACAAAATCAACCAAATGCACACCTCGCAACAGAAGCAGTCAGTTCCCGCAACACCGGCCATAAGTTACGTTTATATAAACTTTTATTTGGCTTCAGATTCAAATAACAACAGAAATATAGATAAAATTTTTAATCTTTATTACCATAAACCACATTCCAGTTAAGATTGACTTTCTTTTTCTTTTATATGTCGTGGTTCTTCAGGACTTGGTCGATCATGGCTCTCCACAGCTTCCTATCTTTTGTAGCTATAAGCTTATTTTCCCGCACAGTTTCTGTTCTGCCATCCGTTTGCACAGGCTAGTTAGACAAGTTACTTTTTGTTTCCTTGTTTTCAATCTGTCCTGTGAGTATCAAATTCTCCAAGCCCTATCTCCTCATTTTGTGTTCTAGAAATGTCAACTGTCTTTTTCTGATTCTAATTACAACTTCCTCATTCATCACATGCTCCGCCCATGACATTCTACAGAAGCACATTTTCTCGAGTTTTCACCTCTGACTGTCCCTCATTCACAGCCTGTGTATTCCCACAGTCGATGAATTCTAGGACCCGTAGATGGGGCAGTTATTAATAGGATAATTTTGGGCTGGTCTTAATGAACTTAAAATATGTGTAACACTTCTCACATTTTACGTCGAAGCCAATGAAAGCCATTAAAATTCAAAATGACGTTAATCAACGTCCCCCGCCTCCATTTTGTCCTTTTTGCAATTCTTTAACTAATACCCACTTTTCCGTGAAAGATACGTCTCCATTATGGAGGAATCGTTGTGGACTTGTGCTTGTGTGTCATATTTCAATATCACTTGTGTGGATCATGAGGTCGGGTTCATTTGCGTGTTTAAGTCGAAATAAAGACCCCCTTTGTTTATTTTTCTACTCACCCAAATTCTGTAAGCGCTGGTGAATATCAAAACGAGAATGATTAATGTGAGTGTCGATGTCATAATTATTACAGAGGCATGGGCCATTGGATGGAAGTTTTTACTCCTTCTTTTGTCGTTTGTTTTATTAGACGCTATTTGTGTCGTGTTTGTTGGGGTATTGGTATCTGGAGGTTTTCTTGATGTTATAAGAGAAACTAGTGTGCTACTTGAAGGTTTCGTTGGAGTGTTCTTAACAAATGTTTCATTTGTTCGCTTCATTCGTTTTATTGATTTAGTTGCTGAACGTTTTTCATTTACTATGCCGGATCGCGAAGTTTCTAGATGTCTTGTTGTATCCATTGTTTTTTGTGCAAGACGATGAGTTGTTTGGTCATTGATTGTACTTGTTCTCCGAACTTCAAGTGATTTTCTTTTCGTTGTTACATGTTCGGTTGATTGATCTACAATGGATTCGGCTTTTCCCATTGTGCTTACGCTCAGTGGACTCTTCATACGGATCTTGTCAAACCCTGATTCTAGATTATTCCCTTTTATCCCTGGAGATATTCCTGTACTCACTGTAAATCCTGATCGTCTTTCCCAACTCACTTCTAACGGAAGTTTCACAGACATATTTGTTCGTATCGATTGTTCTCTTTGCCTTGTCACTGCGTTCAAGGATGCTATTATTAAAGATTCCAATGTTGGATTTTTAACCATGTTTCTACTTGGAGACAAGTCACCTGAGACGGAAGGCGTTAGCTCGTATGACACCAGCAAGATACAAAAGTTCATTAGCTGTAAAGAAAAAAAAAACATTGAACAAAATATATATATATATATATATATATATATATATATATATATATATATATATATATATATATATGAAGAAATATAGTCTTAAGATGTGCTATATTTATGGGATAAAGTGCCCAATATCACAGATAGAGCGTGTGTAAATATAAAAGTGAACATACAAGTCAACACTTAGAGGCGACAGTCTGTTTTTATTTTATACGCAATCGTCAGGCCACGAGTGCTGTTATTTATTTTATAAAAATAACAGCACTCGTGGCCTGACGATTGTATCTAGTATGAAACAGACTATACCTTGAAAATGGCTAAAGATGTGGCCGAAAGTGCTTAGGACAATGGACAATACAGACAATTTTTCCACTCACTCACTTACACAAAATGAAAAAAAATATAAAAATGTTGGGAAAAATAAATAAAAATTCAGAAAATTTTCCTTGTCTGTCATATTTAAAGAAACATTTTTAAAAGAAAGATTGCTGCCCACATATATATTGATGCATTTTTCATTAAATAATATAGACAAGTGTTGTCTCTTTATTTTATGTAAATTCTTTTCATATCGTCTGATAAGTTAATAACATTATCATTAAACGAAGAAAGAAAATCACAATATTGATACATATTTTTAATACTATCTGAGCTTTTTGCTTAAATAAACTATCATCAAAGATGACAATTACATTACAATATGTTAAGCAATACACGGAAAAAACAGTGATGATATTCTGTTTCTGTTTCCAAGAAATGACCACCTCGTATATATAAGACGCTGGAAGCGAAAATCGCACCACAGCGTAATATATATATATATATATATATATATATATATATATATATATATATATATATATATATATATATATATATACTGAATTCTCAACGTATGATGGTCAAATCAGCGAAGTTCTATCTGCACATATCATTTCATTATAGTGGTGAAGGCTTGTACTGAACCAAACAACGTTTTTGGGAATAGACGAATACAGAGAACTAGTGCACAGTACGCCACAAGGTCTCCAAAATTAAGATTTGCCTTTCTCCTAGACCGTTCACCACCTAAGGCTATAGGGCCAAGTCTGTCCTGTTATTTCAAAACTGGGGGATTCATAGCTTTTGCACATATGTGGATATAATGAACTCGATTGGAATTCGAACTCGGTTCTGTGATTCTTCAATTCGAACCGCTATTACTCCACTTGATTTAGATGTACGCTAGTTTATTAGAAAAATAAAATTAAACAAAGTTGAATGTAATAAAAATTGTTACTATATATTGGAATTAAAAAGTCTTATATAAATGGTTGATTAGTACTGATAACAATAATACTACTACTTATAGGAGAGTATGATTTAAGAAAACAAAAAGAAAAGATGCAGTATATTTTAATGTTCAACAATATAAAAATATCAGGTCATCCCATAAGTTCTGTCCGAATTTTACCTTTTTTTTAAATGAACGAAATTTAAAGAGTATTTTATAATGTCTAATGGAGCTGAACATTATTTTTCTGCTTAGATGCATTTAAACTGATCAAATTTTATTTCAGAGAACAATAAAATTAAATTTTATTTGATTAAAACCCTGCTAACATGGAAGTACCCAAGAATCATTTGAGACACATAATGCTTTATGAGTTCAAGAAAGGAAACTCAGCAGCTGAAGAGGCTAGAAACATTCACTCAGTTTATGGAGAGGAATGCGTGAATGAAAGAACTTGCAGAAGATAGTTTGCAAAATTCAGAGGTGGACATTTCACCCTTGAAGAATTGTCTGAAAACAAACTCAAATCCCGAGTTGACATCTGCTCTTCTCTCCATTCTCGCCAACTTGTTTCACCTTTTTTGGATAGACTTGTGACTGGCGACGAAAAATGGATCTTTTATCGAAATGTTAAGCGTCGTAGACAGTGCCTTGCTAAAGGGGAAGGACCCCAGCCACAGACGAGAAGGGAACTTCATGGGCAAAAGGTTCTTCTTTCAATCTGGTGGGATTGCCAAGGAATAATCCACTTTGAATTCTTACCACCTAATGCAACAATTAATGCTCAAATATACTGTCAGTAATTAGAGCGTTTGGACCAAGTTTTGAGGAAAAAAGACCTGCTCTAGTGAATCGAAAAGAGGTGATGTTTCATCAGGACAATGCGCGACCCCACACAGCAAGAAACACGTCACAAAAGATCGCAGAACTTGGTTGGGAGAAAATTCCTCATCCACCTTATTCTTCCGATCTTGCTCCTTCAGACTACCATTTGTTTCGTAGCTTACAGAATCATTTGGAAGAAACAGCTTTTGTAACACAGGAAGAGGTTAAAACTGACATTTGTGAGTTCTTCGAATCAAAGCCAAAAGAATTTTACAGTAATAAAATTAGTAAGCTTGTTAATAGATGGAAGGAAGTCATAGATAATCAGGGAAAATACATTGTTGATTGAATCTGTAATTAAATGTAACATTTGGTCACTTGTTTTCTTTATTCAAAATTCGGACAGAACTTATGGGATGACCTGATATAAAATATTTACAAAATTCAACAATATAAAAATATAAAATATTTACAAAATTCAACAATATTAAAATATAAAATATTTACAAAACAATTACAAGTTACGAGAAAAACGGTTGTAGTGGTAATCAACGCGTCAAAATGAATGAAACGCCGATAAATGGCAGACAACTTTTCTTAAATTGCGCTCTTCTCTTAACCGTTGAAAAATATTGGTACATACCAAGATCTTTAGGAGTCCGATTTGAACTAAATCTCAAAACTACAACTATCGGATTGGAAGCATGCCTTACAAAAACCAATGACCCTCTTTTACAAATAGTCAAACACTAAATCCACTCTATCAACAAAGAAGCTGCACTCTTCAAGAAACAGCTAAATATACCTAAAATCCTACCAAAAAAAAAAAAAAAAAACGAAGAAAATACCATCTTCGCCAAACGAATAAACCAGAAAGCAAAACAAACTGTACATTATTTACATTATTCGGACTATTGTCCTCATCTTTGTCGCCATATTTATTACAACATTTCGGCCTTCTTCAGGTGATTGGAATGTCGAACTGAACCCTTTATTTCGCTCACTGGGGTAGACTGTTCTAGTTCCACGTGCCATGTTTAATGGATGTCAGTTATCAGTTATCTCCTGTTAATTTCCCTCTCCAAGTTCTGCACCGCCTTAACCAGGTATTGAACTCACACTCTTTGGGTCCTGTCACTGGATCTAACCAACGCCTTTGACAAAAAGAACCTGGCCAAATAAAATCACAAAAAAACAACAACAAAAAACTTGGAGGACAAGGCGTTACATGGGAAATCCCTAAAAAGAACGCAAGAAGTATATGTGGACCAATTGAAAAAAACATTAGTGGCCGAGGAACACCGGGTTTAAAGCTGAAACAGAAGGCCGAATTATTGCAGTTCAGGACCAAAGCTTCGCAACCACATCCTATCACTGTGACATAATCAAGGAAGGTACTAACCCGAGATACAGAATCTGCGGAAAGTATGGTGAAACTGTCGAACATATTATCTCAGGATGTCCGGAACTAGCAAAAAATGAATATACCCACAGGCATAACAAAGTAGTGACATACGTGCATTGGAAGATATACAAGAAGCACAAAATCGAAACCACTGAGAGATGGTATGAGCACCAACCAGACACAGTTACCCAAAATAATGATGTAACTATCCTCTGGGACATGCCAATTCAAACCCACAGAGAAATAAAAGCCAACAGACCTGATATTATCATAAAAGACAAGAAATTCAGGAAGTGTATGCTTATTGACATAGTAGTACCATCTGAGAAAAACACCAACATGAAAATTATTGAGAAATTGTCCAAATACAAAGACCTGAAGATCGAGATTAACAGGATGTGTGGAATGAAGAGTGAGACTGTACCAATAGTAATCGGAGCTCTGGGTCTTGTGAGAAAAGGAATGGACAATTTTACTAACACTGTCCCAGGTAACATCAACATACAGGTTGCCTAGAAGATCGCCCTACGAGGAACATCCCATATACTAAGAAAAGTGATATCAATTAAATGACAATTTTCCTATAGGGCCTAATGACCATAGTTTGGACCCGGCTCTACATGATACAAAGCAGAAAACATAACATACACAAATGATGATGGTAATAATAATAATAATTTATACCTACCAGTCGGCACATTTTCGCAGATGACCTCATAGTAGATTCTAAAAAGTAGCAAATTTTCCCCAGTTAAAAATGGACTTTTTTTCGTTATATTTATATTCTGATTGATTCCCTTGTTCTCACAATGTCATCAATTTCAAATATGTTTGCATGAATTCGTTTCTTCTCGTGGTTTAAATCCGTAATCGATTAATAAATACATTGAAACGTTAGCAGCTGATAATATTTTGTTTGTTGTCAAAGAAAAACCAGCTTTTTCGGCTCACAACTGATAAAAGCAATATCTTTCTGAACTTTGATCGTAAACATTTCCACAACATCGACTATAAGAGCAATATTTTTTCGAACTTTGATCTTAAAGAGTTCCACAACATCGATGAATATAGATACTGATACTGTAAATCTAAGATTTAAATATATCAGTATGGCTAGCTTTTCGTATCCGACCATGTCTATTTGCTAAGAAAGTTAGCTAATCCCTATTGCAGACAACTGCTCAGGCATACCTGATTTTTTTCACTACGCTAAGCGGCACGTGGCCGAATGGTTAGAACGTTCGTTTTCTGATCGGGGTTCGAATCTCACCATGGTCGATTTGTCAGAAAGGTGACGATATTATTGGTCTGTGGGAGACGTGCGACAAATTTGGAAAGTGTCTGATAACCAGATCATGGGTTGACGCAAGCTCTCTGAGTGAAATTGGGTAGAGGGAACCCTCTGGGTGTCGTAGATATTTCTGCTAGCACGAAGTCACAAGTCATCGTGACCGAGTGTTTGAGCGTGATGGCCTTGTTTTGACTGCTGATCAGGCCAGATTTCTCCTAGAATCTGTAGTTGCTGCATAAATTACAGTTGTGCTCTGTGGGTTTTGAGCAAACTCAAATGTGCCTGAGCAGGCGTCTGTAAAGGGGAATATGAGTGACCAAACATCCGTGGCAAGCAGATCTTAGTTACAGTTTTTTTGCGAGAGAGCGCACAATCTGGCCTGTTCACCTGTTTAAACAAAGTCAGTACGTTTAATGCCTCGGTCACAATGTCTTGACCTTTGACGGCTTCTGAACAGTTCCTTCTATCCGATTTCAATTACAAGTTCAACCTCCGCTGGGATCGTCTCCCCGATACGTTATTATCAAGACGTCACCCCACTGACAAATCGAGTATAGTGAGAAAGCTAACATTGTAAGCTTTAACCACGTGATCATAAAAATACGTCATCATTAACGCCCTTGCACGGAGTATTGCTGCCATATATGGTCTGGAGCCCCTTCTGTTTGCCTCGGGGTTCTTGATAAGCTCCAGAGGCGAATATGCAATATAATTGACCCTGTTCTGGAATCTCGTCTACAGTCGCTCTCCTACAGACGCACCGTCGCCTCTCTCTGTCTTTTTTACAAATACTTTCATGGTAATTGCTCCGAGGAGCTGCTTTCACTGGTTCCAAGACTTCATGAATTCAAGCGCCCTACGAGGCTGGCATCCCGCTCTCACACTTTCACTGTCGAAACTATTAAATGTAGCCGTCTCTTCTACTCCAATAGCTTCATATCTCGCACCTCTCGCATGTGGAACTCCCTTCTCTAGTCCAGTTTCCCTGAGAGCTATAATTTCCAACTATTCAAATGTAATGCCAATCGACATCTCCAGTTGTCTTGATCTATCCACTATCCTTCTCCTCATCCTTTCCTCTATCACTCCTATCTGATCTTGCTTCAAATCTTTTGTAACCCCTTGCGTCCTAGTGGCTTCCCGCCTTGTTTAGTAAACGCTTAAAAAAAAAAAAACTAGTTTTTTTCTCTTTTTAACCGACTGGACAATGTATGTGGCATCCTTCGGTCTTTTGTTTAAGTGCACAGCAACAAAAAAAATCACATCCTTCGTTTACTGTAGGTCATTGGTCATGACTCGACATGTGAAACAAAATACAGGTCAAAAAAGAATTTTTAATAACAATAATAATAATAAACTTTATTCAGTAATAAAGCAAGCCAAAAAATTCAAAAGGAACTTCAAATACATGAAGAAGAAGTGGAATTAAACCATAATACACCGACTGCAGCGACAAAGAACATAAAAAAGAAAGTAAAATCAATTGCAATGTACTAAATACAGAAACAATGGCAAGATAAATCACTTCATTGTATATACTCTGCCTCTAATAAAGAAACTGATATAGACAAAGCCCGTACCCATCAGTGGTTACGTCATGCAGGTTTAAAACCTGAAAACGAAGGTTTAATTCTTGTTGCACGGGACCAATTCTTGCTAACTAGAAATTACCAAGCAGACATACTGACAAATTATGTTAGCCTAAAATACATATTCTGTGATAAATATCCAGAAGCAATTGACCATTTTGTATCCGGTTATACGGGGTTACCACCGACTGAATATAAAATTTGCTTGGGCCAAAATCTGCACTGAAAAATATGCAGCTTTTATGAAAGAAAACTGTAAGAAGCTGATATGAACATCAAACAGACCCGATTACAGAGATAGAGCCTGTAACAATTTTATAGGATTTTACAATACACAAAGAACAATGGAAGTTAGTCGTTCAGACATTGTGATCAAAATTTCGATTAGAAATGTGCAGCAGCAGCAGCAGTAGTAGTAGTAGTAGTAGTAGTAGTAATAATAATAATAATAATAATAATAATAATAAAGAGCAAGTAAATAAAAATATACCTACTGCAGCGGCAAAGAACCTAAAAAAAGAAAGTAAAATCAAATGCAATTTACTAAAGGCAGAAACAATGGCAAGATAAACCACTTCATGGTCAATACTCTGCCTGTACCAAAGAAGTTGGTATAGACAAACCCTGTACTCATCAGTGGTTATGTAGAGCAGGTTTAAAACCTCAAAACGAAGGGTTTTTTGTTGCTGCACAGGACCAATGGTTGCAAACTAGAGATTACCAATCACACATACTGAATGATTGTGTTAAGGACAAATGCAGATTCTTTGATAAATATCCAGAAACAACTGACCATATTATTTCAGATTGGAGGGCATTACTTTCCATCGAATATAAAACTCGGTACGGTGGGCCACTATCTACACTGAAAAATCTGCTACTTTTATTGGAAAGAAACTACATGGAATTGGTATGAACATCACCCAGACCCGATTACAGACATAGGGTCTGTAACAATTTTATGGGGCTTTAAAATGCACAAAGACAGAACAATCAAATCTAATCACCAGATATTATGATCAAGACTACAAAAAATGTGCTTTCTTATTGACATGGCATTCCCTGCAGATTGTAATGTATCATTGAAGATCTTCTAAAACCTATTAAAATATATTGAAGTGGAAATCTAAAAAATGTGGCGCATGATGACATCAATAATTCCAATTGTAGTAGGAGCACTCGGATTGATTGGAAAATGTACTGATAAACTCATTGAAGGGATTCCTGGTAGCCCATGCTATAAAGAAATACAAAAAAAATTACTTACAAGTACAGCTCAAACCTTCATTCTATGTGTCATGCGTGATAAACGCTTAGGCGATCATGTATCTTTCGATTTTTTTCCCGCTGTAGGTTGCCATTTCTTTCTGCGGTAGACCAGTTGCTATTAAAGGCGAAAGAACCCGGTCTGTCCTGATATTTACCCATAGCTGTTGGGTGGGGGGGAGAAGAAGAGGATTCATACCTTTCCCAAGGGTATTAGCACGTAACTGAATGTAATGGATTCGACTGGAATTCGAACTCGGCTCTCCGATTCCTAAACCGAGCCGCTATCCATTACTCCACGGTCCCTCAAACCTTACGATATAAAATCGATATCTGTGGGGCACCTCGAGGCGGTGTAATGGTTAGAAAACTTGTCTCGCTAAAACATTTACGACTGAGTAGTGAGTTCGATCCTCACTGGGTGCTCCGACTTTCGGCCTTGTGCAACATCTAAGCTACGGTTGGAAGATCACTGCAAGAGGGATTTTTTGGGGCACCCCAAAGCGGTGTAATGGTTAGCAAGCTTGACTCGCTAGAACAATTACGACTGGATAGTGAGTTCGATCCTCACTAGATGCCCCATACTTTCGGCCTTGTGCCACATCTAAACTACGCTTGGGAAATCACTATCTAACAAGTTTGTGTAAATGAGCGTGTAGCTGCTGGTAAAATTCAGGAAGTCGATGCAAATGAAACACAATCTGATCACAATGTCGCAAATCGGTTATCAGTGTTTCATGGGTGGTAATTTGTTGCTTAAAATAAAATTCAGAAATCAATGTTGATTATGATGCTTTCAAATGTCGAGGATAACCTGAACATCAGCATTTGGAAACTTTTAGAAGAGCGAGAATAGTCGAAAGATACCATTTGCAGAACGTACTTCTTTTTCTATATGTAGTGTCCCGATCATGGATCTCCACAATTTCCTGTCTTTTCTGACTCTTAATAACTTTTTGTTATCTCTCCTCAACCTTGTTCCGCCATCTATTTAATCAAGCTGTCACGGTAGGTGATGCACTGTTTTTCTTTCTCCCTCTTGGCTTCAATTTGTCCTGTGAGTATCAAATTTTCTAAGCCCTCTGTCCTCATTATGTATCCTAGAAATCTCAACTGTCACTTTCTGATGTTAAGTGTCTTTTTTGCTTGCATTTTCCCTAAAAACCCGCCGTTGATATATATATATATTCCCATCCATTCGTTCATAGTCATCCATTTACAAGCTCGTCAAATATGGCATATTTTGTTTCCCTCTACATTTACCTTTTTATCTTTCAATCTGTCCATTCTTTTTTTCTTTTCCATGCCCTCTTTCCTCATTATGTGCCTCATAAATTTCAAACTGATGTTATAAATTTTTCCTTTTTTCTTTCTTTCTTTTTCTTTCTTTTCCAATAAAGTTTATCGTTGTTAACGGCCAGTCAGTTAGTTCCATGGTATCCTTAGCCTATCCTTCTTCCGTATTAATCACCATTAGTGAATATCTATCATATGCAACAGGTTACAGGTGTGATTTTCCCGGGTTCACTGCTCTATAGGAGGACTGATATGTCAAAGGAGGAAAGTTTCAGGATTTTTTTCATTTGTTTCTTTTAAAACTCTGCTTAGTTTTGGTATGCATCATTGATCATTCCAATACGTCTTCTGATTTCAGTGTCGCACTTTGCGTCATCTGTTAGAACACTTCCCAGATATCTAAATTATTGTGCTTGTTTGATTCTGTTATTCCATGGTATCCTTAGCATCCTTCTGTAGAACCGCATTTTGGACCCGCATTCACTGCTGAGGACCATATCATGTAACATTTTTTTTCTTTGACCATACATTCATTTTGCTGACGACATTCATACATTTCATTTTGCTGTCGCACTTTGCGACTGTTATACATTCATTTTGTGCTAACGACTATTTGGGCTCATCATTTTGCTGACGACCATACATTCATTTTGCTGACGACCATACATTCATTTTGCTGACGACCATACATTCATTTTGCTAACGACTATACATTCATTTTGCTAACGACTATATATTCATTTTGCTGACGACTATGCATTCATTTTGCTGAAGACTACACATTCATTTTGCTGAAGACTACACATTCATTATGCTGACGACCATATATTCATTTTGCTGACGACTATGCATTCATTTTGCTGAAGACTACACATTCATTTTGCTGACGACCATACATTCATTTTGCTGACGACCTTACGTTCTGCCATCTTGCAGTTGATGTTTAGTCCTTTTCTCTCACTTTCATTCACTACCTTCTGTAGAAGATTTTGTAGTTTTCTTTCCATGTCTGTTATGAACACCATGTCATCTTCACACCTTATGCTGTTAAGATTGTGGCCACCAATAATGATTCGTAGTTGGACATCTAAATTCTCACTGTATAGGTTTAATGAATCCGGTGAGAAGACACATGTCTTACAGCACCCCCTTTTTTATATCTACTGAATTCATTTTCTATCCGTATGCAGACTGTTTGCTGCCAATATAGGTTCTTGATTATTCTACTGTGACCTTAACAAAGGCTGAGCTGCACTTATTAAACCAGTACATATAAAATAGGTTATCTTCCGCCATTGTAAACAGTCCCCGTTTTATCAAGGAGATTTTCGACACTTACCTTTTAGCTTTTCTGTTTTGTTTCTTATCACAGACGTTATCCTGAAGAACACTTCGACCTGCTCCCCCCTACTTCAACACCATTCACGATTGTTTGTCACCTGTGCTTTGAGTTGACGTACGTATAAAAAAAAAAAGGTAAAAATCATGTTTTCCCGTTCACCTGATAAGATAATGAGGCGTCACCTGCCGATAAAGACAGCCAATGATCGATCCCTGAAGACGGAGAAGCTGACAGGTGTAAAGAAACGGGCGAAAAGTGATCAAGAAAAAAAAAAAAAAATAATGAACAAATGAAAAACAAGGAAATAAAAGGAAAATGGTATCTTATGCTTCGAAAGAAAAAAAAAGAAAAATACAAGCAACGACAACGAGTGAAACGAAAGATTTGAAGAAATGCAAGGTCAAGGAAGAGAAAAAAGATAAAAGAAAGAAAGAACATATAAAAGAGAAACTCTAAATAAAGTCTTGCATCCTTAAAAAAGGTTACAAAAAGAAAAAAAAAAGAGATGATACTCGAGGAAAGGAACAGCAACACGCGAGTAGATGGAAGAAAGTGAGGTTTATTGTAAAAGAGAATACACTACTGAAAGACAGAGAATCGGGTGGCAGGCTAGTAATTCCCGAAGCAAGGATATCTACCAACCGCCCTACGCAGTCAGATGTGGAACAATACCGAATTTAATGTGAGGTATCCGAGCCCGTAGGCTCGGCCAAAAATTCCCCGTATAAAACGGGGTCGGGTAGCTGTTTCCCGAGACGAAACTCTGCCCTTTGACATAGCCTCGTCTGGGGATCTTCTTTGCCCAGAGGCAGAGAGTTTGAGCGGAACAGCTGGAGACGAATTTCCAACTCTAGACTAATTCTCAAAGCAAGTCCAATTCCCGAAGCAAGGATATTTACCTTATCCTCACTTCCACTCGCGTGGCAGGATGCGGCATAAGGCTGTTTTTAATGCGGGGTGAAAACTGAACCCGTTGGCTCGGGTAAAAATTAGCCGTAGACCCCGTATATACGGGGTCGGGTAGCTGTCTACCACTCTAGACGGGACTCTACTCTATGGCATCGTCTGGGTTCCCGAAGGCAGAGAATCTCCAAATAATTGCCGAAGCAAACCCCAAGGTATATCCTGTTCTCACTATATATATATATATATATATATATATATATATATATATATATATATATAATTCTACTGATACTATGTCAGTCGACATAGGCGATAGGGAGTGTGGGACATTCCATTACAACACATCTCTCTGGGCTAATTTTCTCATGAAACTTTGCTCAATACTTCTTTTTGAAGGACATAATTGAATTTTTCCTCTTCCTAGTACTTCTTCGTCTCACCAATTTTTGTGCTGGTGAGATTGGAGGTATTATCGGTTTTCCGGGAGCTGATACTTCCGTCACTGGCGGGGATTGAGATACTTCCATCGGTAATGGTGGAGATATGGGAACGGGTATTTCGAATGCGTTATATATTATAAAGAAAGAAAGAAAAACTCCAAATCAAAGAGAGAGAAATAAACACAGAAAGAAAGAAAATATTAATTAAAGGGAGTGAGAAAATAAACAGAAAGGAAAGACTGAAAGAAAGAAAGGACGTAAGAAGGAAGGAAATCCTAAATAAAGAAAGAAAGGAAAAATAGAAAGAAACAAATGTAACGTCAAGGAGAAAAGAAAGAAAGAAAGAAAGAAAGAAAGAAAGAAAGAATTAAAGAAATAAAGAAAGAAAGAAATAAAGAAAGAAAGAAAGAAAGAAAGGGAATTAAAACTTCAATACGACCAAAACCAAACTAGAGACCCTGCGACCCTTTTCCACAGAGGAAAAGTTGCTAACCTCACATTACTCTATCGCTATTGCTATGGCCGATGTTCAGGCGAGTTTAATTCCATAGTTCCACCTGTTCAGACCATCAGAGTTAGAGTTCACCTCTGCCCTGTTCATGGTGGCAAAACATCTCCATTCCTTTCGTGTTCTTTTGACAGTGAGAACATCCCTCTCAGACAGCTTCTTCGTCAGGAAGGTTTCTTTGAGAAACATACTCCCGAGAGGATGCTCCCTCGACAACTAAACTCTTAGTCGCTTTAGCTCAAGGGTCAACCGATATTTGTATATGGGGAGAGAGAGAGAGAGTGGGGAGAGGAGGGGAGAGGAGGGGAGAGAGAGAATGAAAGTGTAGACAACGGGGAAAGAACTAATTTGAAAACTTCAATACGACCAAAACCAAACGAGAAAACCTGCGACCCTTTTCCACAGAGGAAAAGTTGCTAGCCTCACATTACTCTATCGCTATTGCTATGGCCGATGTTCAGACAAGTTCCATTCCATACTTCCACCTGTTCAGACCTTCACAGCTAGGGTCCACCTATGGCCTTTTCACGGTGGCAAAACATCTCCATGCCCTTCGTGTTCTTTTGTCAAGGAGAACGTTCCTCTCAGACAGCTTCTTTCTTAGAAAATTTCCTTTGAGAAACATATTCCTGAGAGGATGCTTCCTTGACAACTACAATCTACAATAAGGGGCCGCACTATACACAGGTAATATTTTCTGGGCGGGTTAAAATCCATGCCCAAAACTTCAGTGCCCCCCCAAATTCAAATTTCCGGATAATGTAATGCCTAAATTATCGAAAAAGAATGTTTAAAAAAATCATTTTTTAAAAGAAATTTTAAGACTATATCAATAAATAACATTTTCAAACGCTTTGTACAGGGTTTTGTCCAGCTTGATTTTTTATTAGACAATACGCCAGTTTTTCTCTCTTTCTGAAAATTATGAAAGGAAATAACCACGGTATCATACATATGTGCGTATACGCACGCAGGCAGGCGTACAAACATGCACATACACAGACACACACACGCGCATGCACAAAGAAAGCGCACACACACGCATAAAAAGAAGAAGAAATTAACCTATCACCAATCAAACAGCGCATAATTTTTTTTTTATTTAATATAAAAAAAGAAGAAAATCTGTAGACAATTACTGATATCTCCTGACGAGTGGATCGAACGATTACAAAAAAATGTTCACCTACGAAACTCTGGAATCAGAAGTATTGAATATAAAATCAATCAGCGAAGTGACAAATTTTATATTTATATTAATTTTACTTCAAGAAATATATTTTTCCGCCCAGTTGGATTGAGCATACCAAACTTTTTTTTCAGAGTTATGATCTACATAACAAACAAACTAACTAACCAATAAACCAACAAAAGATGGCATTCCTGTTTTCTAGTTGCTATTTTATTTGGCATGCACCACCATTCGCATGAGCAGGTTTTATGTAATCTTGGGATTCTTTCGTTCTTACAAATTCTTTTTCTTTCTTTCTTTCATTCTTTCTTTCTTTCTTTCTTTATTTATTTATTTTTCATGCTTTCTTTCTTTCACTGATCACACCTTCTTTCCTTTTTTTTTTCACTAACCTCACTGTCTTTCTTTACTGACCTCAATTTCTTTTCTTTATTTCTTTGTTTGTTCCTTTCTTTTTTCACTTTCTGACTTTCCTTCTTCTTTTACTGACCAGATTTTTCCTTTCTTTCCTTCTTTCTTTTCTTCTTTCTTTCTTTCTACCTTCAATGACCTCACTATCTTTCTTTCTTGCTTTCTTTCTTTCTTTCACACTTTTATCTCACTTTCTTTCTTTGTCCACTGTACTCACTACCCTTCTTTCTTTCTTTCCTTATTTCTTTCCTTAGTTCTTTCCTTATTTCTTTTCTTCTTTCTTTCTTTTCTTTTTCTTTCTTTCTTTCTTTGTTTTTCATGCTTTCTTTCACTGCTCACACTTTCTTTCCTTCTTTGTTCACTAACCTCACTGTCTTTCTTTACTGACCTCAACTTCTTTTTCTTTCTTTCTTTCTTTCTTTCTTTCTTTCTTCACTGACATAAATTTCTTTCTTTCTTTCCCTCTTTCTTTCAAAAAGCGCATTAATTACTTTTTTTTAACTTCATATAAAAAAGAAAAGAAGAAAATCTGTCGACAATTACTGATATCTCCTGGCGAGTGGATCGAACGATTACAAAAAAAAATCCACGAACCAATGAAACTCTGGAATCAGAAGTATTGAATATAAAATCAATCAGCGAAGTGAGAAATTGGATTGAGTTGGATTGAGCATACCAAACCTGTTTTTTTCATAACTAACTAACTAACTAACTAACTAACCAATCAACCAACAAAAGTTGGCTTTCCTACCATGATACCCTGGTTCGAATCTCACCTTGATTAATTTCTCCAGAAGGTGGAGTTTTGATGTCATCGTTTCTGAAAAAGTGATCTTTTCCCATTTGAAAAGTGCCTGAAAACAATACTACAGGTTGACCCAAGCTTTATGAGGGAAATTTGGTAGATGCAGCAGTTCGAAAGTCGTCCTCGATACTCGTGCTGGCGCACGAACTCACAAGTCATCGTTGACCAGACTGTTGATAAATATACACAACTCTCCCAGACACTGTAATTAAGTGGGTGTGCTCAGTATAGTTGCAGCAAAAGAAAAAAAAACTCAAAACACACACACACACAGAGGTGGGATTTGTTGGTGCAGAACTAACCCAAATGTACCTGAGCAGACGCGTATGTTCACAAAACAAAGGCAAACGGATATTACTTATCTATCTGGCGACCAACTCATTGTAGGACTCAATCGTAACTTATCCTATGAAATAATAAATGTGGAGAAAGACGTTTCACCGGTTCAATCCCACCCTCCTACCAAGAAGACCATGTACACAAGAAGAAGAAGAAGCAGTTATCATGATTGGATGCTGTCAAGCCGCAGGTGTTACATCAGAGTTTTCCTTCTCCTAGTTTGATGACATAATAAAGGTTAATTGGCCCAATAGTCCGAATCAGATAACAGCGCGCTTGGGCTCATTCCCCTGCGACTGGGTTAATTGATGCCATAAAAGGTTTCATCCTTCCTTTGGCAGGTCTTGTTTTTTGTTACTTTTCGCTGTCTGGCCACTCTCCTCACCATAAAAGGCTTCGGAGAGGAAACGGTTTTGTCGCCGATCATATGGCAGGTAACACTGGGTTCAGTGGCGGACGTACATTTCTTGGAACCCGAAACTTCAAAAGATACGAGCCCCCTTGCGCAACCAGCAACAATATATTCGAGAATTCAACTGCCAAAATGTAGACTATGAATAGATTCTGTCAAGCTCAACGACCCCATACAGCTGGAGGATTCGAGTACTGCAAACCGCCAAGAAAATTTTAAAATTTGCCCAATTACAAGGTCATTTTGAGGCCATATGAAACAAGTACTATAGCCGATTCCAAGGCCAGTATTAAGTACTTTAATCCATTGGCTTATAGTTCTATCACTAAAATGGCCTTATTCTAATAATGAACATTTAAAAAAAAACATCGGTGTTGTTGAAAAAATTACTGATTAAAAAAAAAGTTGCTTGAGCAGACCCTCTGGGATGAGGTTCTTTGAAGTTTAAGATGCGCCATTGACTTGGTTGCATTGTGTATACGTACGTAGTTGCGCCAATAAATCGTTAATTTAACCCTCTCTTTCCAACCATGAGAGATTTCAAAAGTATTTCTCCGTCCATGTGGGTGATGAGTTAATTTGTTTTCCGTCTTTTAAACCCTTTCCGATAGTCGACGTGTTGCTTGCATAGTGCTACTCTATCTCTTTTTATAGCAGATGTTCGGGCGAACTATATTCCTGGGTTGCCACCAGTCCACTCCTTCGCAGCGAGGAGCCGCCAGGACGCGTACACTCATTATTTTCATATTCCATTCGTAAGGAAGAAGTTCCGGCCAGAAAGCTTCTTCTACAGAACTGTTGCATTGTGGAAGGAACTCCCAAAATGATGCTTTCTCGATAACTACAATCTTAACAGTATCATGTCTAGGGCTAACATTTATCTAGCCTACATATCCCCATATCTTGCCCTCTTCCTGTTCATATTCAAAAAAACAATTATTTAGTAACATTCTACCTTGAATGGCATTTGGGCCTTGTATGGGTTAAACAATAGTAAAAAAGAAGCTTAATGAAAATATTATTTTAAGCAAACAGATATATGTTTCAACATAATCTTCTTTCCTCTGAATAGATTGAATTCAATTGCTAATAATAATCACACACGAAGAACATTATACAGTGAAAATTTCTGATCAAAATTATTTGTGAAGTTACAGACTTACTGACCTGCCAGCGTCTATGACACACACGTGTGTGTGCAGAAAGACGCACGGAGATGTCAATTGAGTTAAATGTTTAGACGTATGCTCCTAAAAATATGTCGTAAACGCGCTGTGAGGGACGGACAGAAATGTCAGTAAAGACGTCCGTTCAATAAAGACTTCGGCTGTGTGTCAATAATTACACACTCGGCACAGATCACTGGTTTTTGTTGGTACGATCGGTTGAAATCCCCTGACGTCACGTGGCCACTCGGTTGTATCGGAAAGTGTTTTTGGCGGTTAGAATTAATTTGCTATTTAACGGGTCTTTGAACAAGTTTATCACAAGGCCGGCCATTCCATGGGGATTACAAAGTGAACTTCATTTGCACCTGTGTGGCTACTATTGTGTGTGTCTGTGTGCGTGCGTGTGTGCGTGTGTGCGTGTGTATGTGTTTATCTGCGCGCGAGTGTGTTGGCGTGCGGGCTTCACAGGTGTGTGTGTGTGTGTTTTCTAGTTGCTATTTTATTTGGCATGCACCGCCATTCGCATGAGCAGGTTTTATGTAATCTTGGGATTCTTTCGTTCTTACAAATTCTTTTCTTTTCTTTTCTTTCTTTCTTTCTTTCTTTTTTTTTTCTTTTCTTTTCTTTCTTTTCTTTCTTTTCTTTCTTTCTTTCTTTTTTCTTTTCTTTCTTTTTTTTTCTTTCTTTCTTTATTTTTCATGCTTTCTTTCTTTCTTTCTCTGATCACACTTTCTTTCCTTCTTTGTTCACTGACCTCACTGACTTTCTTTACTAACCTCAATTTCTTTCTTTCTTTCTTTCTTTCTTTCTTTCTTTCTTTCTTTCTTTCTTTCTTATTTTCCGTCTTCCTTTACTGACCACATTTCCTTTCTTTCTTTCTTTCTTTCTTTCTTTCTTTCTTTCTTTCTTTCTTTCTTTTCTTTTTTTCTTATTTTCCTTCTTCCTTTACTGACCACATTTCCTTTCTTTCTTTCTTTCTTTCTTTCTTTCTTTCTTTCTTTCTTTCTTTCTTCAGTGACATAAATTTCTTCGTTTCTTTCCCTCACTTTATTTCTTTCTTCACTGGCCACAATTTGTTTCTTTCTTTATTTCCTTCCATCTTTCATTCCTTCCCTTTTCTTTCCTTCCCTTTCCTTTCCTTCCTTTTTTCTTTCCTTTCCTCTTTCTTTCCTTCCCTTTTCTTTCCTTCAATCTTTCTTTCTTTCCCTTTTCCTTCCCTCTTTCTTTCCTCCCCTTTTTCTTTCCTTCGCTCTTTCTTTTCTATCTTTCTTTCCTTCCCTCTTTCTTTTCTTCCCTTTTTCTTTCCTTCCATCTTTCTTTCCTTCCCTCTTTCATTCCTTCCCTTTTTCTTTTCTTCCCTCTTTCTTTACTATCTTTGTTTCCTACCCTCTTTCTTTTCTTCCCTTTTTCTTTCCTTCCATCTTTCTTTCCTTCCCTCTTTCTTTCCTTCCCTCTTTCTTTTCCTTTCCTTCCATCTTTCTTTCCTTCCCTCTTTCATTCCTTCCCTTTTTCTTTTCCTTCCATTTACTTTTTGTTTCCTTCCTCTTTCTTTTTCTTCTTTTTTTCTTTCCTTCCATCTTTCTTTCCTTCCCTTTCTTTTCATTCCTTCCCTCTTTCATTCCTTCCATCTTTTTTCCTTCCTTTTTTTTCTTTCCTTCCCCTTTTCCTACCCTCTTTCATTCCTTCCCTCTTTCATTCCTTCCCATTTTCTTTCCTTCCCTCTTTCTTTCCTTCCCTCTTTCATTCCTCCCCTTTTTCTTTCCTTTTTTCTTTCCCCTTTTTCTTTCCTTCCCTCTTTCTTTCCTATCTTTCTTTCCTTCCCTCTTTCTTTCCTTCCCTTTTTCTTTCCTTCCCTCTTTCATTCCTTCCCTTTTTCTTTCCTTCCCTCTTTCTTTCCTTCCCTCTTTCATTCCTTACCTTTTTCTTTCCTTCCCTCCTTCTAATATTTATAATGTTCAGAAATCTAAAAGTTCCTTCAGTTTTCTTCATTAGCAGCGTTTAGTCTGAATTCACTTCATTCGACAAATCGCTTTTGATGATATTCTGACAATTCTCGCATCAAGTTTTATTATCTAGAATGACCCAAAATAGGTTGTTTCTTGTTGATTGATTATAACATTGATCGCGGAAGAAAATAAGAAACATTTTACGGCATTATTTTTATTTAAAAAAACTAAATATGCGACTCAAATACAAAAGCAAAAAGTATGCAATATATGGAGAAGTTACTGTGAATGTTCAAACGTGTCAAAAGTGGTTTGTAAAGTGTCACCATGCTCCGCAGTCGAGTAGATCAGTTGATTTGTTTGTATCGTTAATTCATTACATAAACATTTCAGGAGAATGGAATTCTGGAATCGCTAGAAAGATGGCGGAAATTACTTTCTGTTTGAATTTCTGGGACGAGGGCTGATTATTACTATTTACCCGCGCACTATTGTCCTCGTCTGTGTCATTGCTATCCTGACGTTTCGAAAGTTGTACCCTCTGGCCTTCATCAGGTTCTTGTCGATCCGGGTAATCACCAAAGAATTTCGAACTAAAACCTAGTGGAGTAAGCGTTGCTTCATGAATTTGGTGACTTAATAATTGTGAGTTCAATCCCTGGGCTGGGTAGTGCGAGCATAGATTCAGCGCAAACTGGGCGAGCAATTAAATGAATCGTAGTAAATTAAGAGCTAGAGGATATATCCATAGATAATGTCAGCTGAACGAGAACAGTTTAGCCATTAGATAAAGGTCTTAGTTTGAAATTCCCCGAAGAGAATTGACAAGCACCCGATGAAGGTCACAACAGGCGTAAGATTGTGATAAAACAACATAGATGAGGCTATTAGTTCACGTTTAAATTATGTAAAAAAATTATAGAAAGATACGGTTCAATAGATAATGTCTTTTAATTTTACTTGAGGCCCACACACGCACACATAAGGTGGGTGAGTGAATGACAAAATCGAAAGAATTTTTTTTAAACTTAATATAAAATCTGTTACAAATACTTCAAATAGACTAAAAAGAATGAGTTAATATATAAAAATATAATAACCTAAAGCCTGAATCAAAAATATAGAAATTGTTAAAGGTTACGGTGAGATGAAACGTTTCCATGCATGAAACCGGGGTTTGGTATATTTCTTCCCGCTCTCAATGTATGTAAGATTGATTTCATTGATTTAACCATCGCCTGAAGAAGTCGAAGATTTTTCTTCCATATTGTCATTCAAAAAAAAAAAATTTAAGGTATACAAATACGAATTTAACGGCGTAATAATAATGCCAACAACTCTGTTGTTGAAACAGACCAGACGATATGCTTCAAACTGATGTCATCATTCGCTTGAAAATACTCACCTCGACCCTACCTTAACTTAACCTCTATCCGAAATTAACTAATATGTTGATACAATATGTTCACCCTTAGGCCCCTTATTAAAATAATTGGTTTCGTCGTTTTCATGTAATTAATATTACGAATGTATATGCTTACAAAGCTCAGTAAATTTCAAGATTAGTTATTCCAAAATTCGCTTGAGGATGAAATAGAGCTGTTTTTTTTATCTTCTGTTTTTTGAAACATGAGAACTCTTATGTAGAGATGTAATCATATTTGTAAAAAATAATTATAATATATATATATATATATATATATATATATATATATATATACAGAGATCAGAGCCAGATGTTTAATAAAGCTATACATTTATATATATATATATATATATATATATACAGTATTTTCCGGCTTACAAGACACTGCGGCTTGGAAGACGCTCCTCTAATAATGGAAAGAACTTTCTAAGAAAAAAAGTTATTCTCATACAACAACACATTCACCATACGTCCCTCACATACTGGCGCTATGTATTGTTTACATTAATCATTCCTCCGATTTTTTTTTTTTGTATGACAATGACATACTAGTCAAGAGCAGAAAGGCTCCTGCTGATGCTAAGTAAACAGAGCTTTAAGCTTGTGGCTCGACTCCAGGAAGGTTTATAGTCTTGGAAATACTTGTAACAGCTAAGTACTGAGGTTACATCATATAAAAAGCTGAATTCGATAGATAGTCAGTATGTTCGAAGCATTCTAAAATAGAAAAAAAAGGACCTGTATCATCAACTGGGTAACATTTCCTGGTTTAACAATCCAAAATTAATCTCAAATCACTAAATTTCATTCAACAATATGATTTATAGATACATCCGAGGCTAAACATGCGTTAGTTCACACCATTTCTTAGATAGCAACGTGACCCAAATTACCCCTCCAGACCAAATTTACAATGTTTCCAATCACCCAATACCAATCAATTGCTTGGTATACTTTTGGATACTTTGCTAATTTCCATATGCACAATTGCTATCTGAACCTGATTTCTGACAATTCTGGATTTTCAAGAGAAAGTTTGATTTACAAATAAAAATAAACGTACCCGAGTCAAAATAGGTCCTTCCTCTATGACACCCAAGAACAAAAAGAATGATACAGTTATTGCAGTTGTATGACAAGGTTGCAAACTATAATGGTGGCAGCTTGCTATGAAACCAGTGAGTTAGGAGAAGAAAAAAAACATAATAAAAAATGACCCGAATTACCCTACTGACCCAAATTATCCCACGCCACCATACGCTCAAAGGATGTGTACAATGGCATCACTACAACAGTTCTTAATAAATGTGCCCCGAACTGTCTCCTGTTCTCTCTAAACTTTACAATAAATGCCTAGCTGCTTCTTGATTTTCTGCTTGTTGGGAATCATCTTCTGTATTTCCAGTCTTTAAAACCACATACGAACCATCTGGTCCTTCCAACTGTTGGCCTATTAGCCTTCTACCTCATTTTGGCAAAGTACTAGGGGTCCTAATCAATTCTGAATGGTTTAAGCATATTACCACGCAGGGTCTTCTGTCAGATAAGCAATATGCCTTTCGCTTCTCTAGGTCAACTTCTATATTTCTTAGCGAATCTTTGGATATGTATGTATACATCACGTATATAATACGTTAAAAGTTTTCCTTTTTTCAGTGGTGAGCCGATAGCTTAAGGGTAGAGTCTCTGATTGATGACAAATTAGTCGTTGCGATCTTGGCGTGAAGGAATCAGATATCTAACCACATTGATGAACTGTGATACAGCGAAACAGTCAGGAGATATATATATATATATATATATATATATATATATATATATATATATATATATATATGTGTGTGTGTGTGTGTGTGTGTGTGTGTAGGGAGATTTAATGTCAATTCAAGGCGAAACAAGTCGCCTCATAAAATATTTCAGAACAGAAAAGCAGACTTTCCTAACAAACCAAACGAATCAAATTATATTGTTCAACCCACCAACTCTATCATGACTATAATTGAAAAGAATTTATCTAAGCTCAACATAAAATTTGTTACAACTACTTCTTAAACATCAAAATACTTAATTACAAAACAAAACTATAAGCTAAATCTTGTTGGAGGAATTTACTCTATCAGCTGTAACAATTGTCACAAAGTATAGCTAGGAGAAACCTCAAGGAATGTAAATAAAACTTTTCATGAATAAGATATGGAATTTTACAAAGCAACAGACGAAATTCTTTAGCTGATCACCGTGATGTGTCTGATCATAATTTTTATAAAGTTAAATTTACTTTAATTAAAAGAAAAATTAATTTACGCGGACGTAAATTTATAGAATGTGTTTCAATCGCTATATCCTCCATAATAGATTTACATCCGGGTTATCACAACATTTCACCTTCTGGGCAGATCTATAATTACAATGTGAAATATTTAAAAACAAAAGTGATGGAAACGAGAACAAAAAGAAAAAGTAGTTTAAATCGTCTCGACCATTAGCCACCAACCAGTAGTCCGCGGACCACTGGTATTCCGTACAAAATTTTTGATGGTCCGCAGAAAAATTGGGACATTATTTCAATTTTTATAAAGCTTCAGATTCAATAATGACGAGTAACAAAACGTATTATGGATGGTATATATATTCAAGACCTTATGTAATATCGAATAAACACGAGTACACAAGTATACAATTGTGACATCTTCCAGATACAGTATAACCTAACGTGACTTGCAGATTTAAATTTTCAATTTGTTTTATTTAAATAATTACACTCTAACTTTGTTACCTTTAATAGGCGCATTTCATATTAATAAAATAAAAGTTTTCCGATTATTGTTATATAAGTGTATTCATCTTTTTTTTAATTCTAAATTCATATTAGTGGTCCGCCAAATTTAATATTATACATTTGGTGGTCCATGAAGTTCAAAAGATTAGCGACCACTGGTCTAAACTATATACACAAAACATATAATTTAGAAAAAAATTAAATCTTCATCGGCCCCTCTTCTTCATGCGCATGAAGATCAGCGTAAGCGTCACTTTAGTCTGATGAAGTTCACGCGTCACATGACGACTTTTTCCAATTTGTCATCAATTTCCCTTAATAGATCTATCTACCTTTTTATATCACTGTCTCTGTCTTTCTCTCTCTCTTTATATATATATATATATGTGTGTGTGCAGATGTGTAGAAAAATAGGAAAGAACACGTTAGGTAAGAAATCCGGAGTTCTTTAGTATTTTTGTTTTTAGATTTAAAAAACAGGGCTCCATACAGAAGTAGAGCTTCTGTACGAAACAGCCCTTTAGGAAAATAAATAAATAAATAAATAAAATAAAGCAAAATTCTCTAGACACTTAACGACATATTATAGTGCCAAAAGCTATCTTTCGCTGTGACTGACCAGACGATATGCGTACATGAATGCCATCATTCTCTTTGAAATGGATACCTCGGCTTGACCTCTTTCCGAAGGTGACTGATATGTGGATAAAAATTAACTCTTAGGCCCCTTATCAAAATGGTCACCCCAGCTGTTTCCATAGTAAATTAATTTTGCGAATGAACATGCTTATAAAGATGCGTAAATTTCAAGATTGGTTATTCCTAAATTTTCGCTTGAGGATGAAACAGGGCTTGATACTTTAACTCAATTTAATTTTAATAATTATATTGAGGATTTCGGCTCTCGTTTTTGAAACATGAGAACTCTTATGTAGCGAAGGAATCATATTTTTTAAATAATTATAATATATATATATATATATATATATATATGTGTGTGTGTGTGTGTGTGTGTGTGTGTGTGTGTGTGTGTGTGTGTGTCTTATACGAGGTTTGATAAAAAAACAAACTATCGGGACTGTTGCTATGGTAAAAAGTACTCAGAGTAAAGCCGCTTGGTACAAATTAACCTTCAACACTGTCGCGTGCACACATTAAGTTATAATGTTCTTCTTCACTTCCGTTGTTAATAGCTGTGTAGAGTTTGATCGTCTCAGGACACCGTGGAAGTTCCATTAGTGACCATGGTATGTGCAGCAGTTTTGAGCCAAGCAGTATATTCCTCAGGTTCGACATTTACCATAATCCCCAGACTTTTTCCTCTTTCCAAAAATCAAATCCCAGTTGAAAGGAAAAAGATTTCAAGACACCTTGGAAACCCAAGACAATGCGACGAGGCAGCTGCTCCTTATCCCCCAAAAGGAGTCCCGTAACTGCTTCCATCAATGGAAATGGCGCTGGATAATGTGTTTGGGTAATGTTGGACAGTGGATGAGGAGGGAGGTGTTTCCTTAATGGGGGAGGATTTTTTTTTTTGCGCTGGAGTTCTAATTTCTTTTTTAAATCCTTGATTTTCTCCGTCTTCTCGTATGAAGGGTCATATTTTTTTTGAGTTTTTTCAGCGTCGTTAATGAGGCTGGGGCGTCGCCCTTTCTGTTGACGGAGTGGGACGGAGTGGGACTGTAAGTGCCTTCTGTCCCAGGGGCTTCAGGGGACTGGGGACCCGCTGTCTGACGCTTCCTTCTGGCCCTGCCGGCAACCTGCCATTCCTCCTCTCCTTCCTTTACAACTGCACTTGCAGCGGGAGAAGGCTCTTCGGGGAATGGGGGATTTGGTGTTGTCACAACCGAGGGTTTGACCACTCCGGTCCCGGAAGCTGACATGCGGATTTCAAAGACTCAAAATTATCGTATCATCCATCATGACGGCCCATGGAAGATGCTCTTTCCTTGCAAGATTGAGAACGCAAAAACGGCCCTTTTCAGGGCCACCTCCCCATTCAGATTGTTAACAGACCCCCCCCATTTACATGTACATCAGCTGCAACCAAATGTTGTTACTAATACTGATTTTCAGGTGGGATGACTTAAACTGCTCCAACTGAACGGCAAATATTCCCAGTAATAAAAGACCCGATCAAAGACGGGTTATACTGATAGTCTTTAATAAATTACTTTTATTCGGTTATAAAAAAAAAAAGTTATGTTTTTCTGGTGCTGAGTTGTCTCGGTTCTGAGTTGTCTCATTTGGCGGTGTTGAGTCGGCGGTGTTGAGTATTCTGTATCATTTCATAAGTTTCCGTAACGTTTCTATCCCCAGTATAACACAAAGCTTTGTTGCATAGCTCTCAAATTGTCTTCACGTCCCGACTGCATTCTAAAAACTTGCCAGCTGTGACAAAAAGTGTTTACTGGGGTGTATTCAAAGAGCCTTTACAACCATCTCCTTCAAACTGGAATAACAAAGTTTGGCAGGCCAGCTTATTAGATATACAATAATGATAAGGTACGGTGGAGTAATGGATAGCAGCTCGGATTAAAGAAGAGTTCAATCCCAGTCGAATCCATTACATTCATTTATGAGCTAATACTCTTGTGAAAGGTATGTAATCTCTTCTTCTCCCTCCAGCTATGAGTAAATAACAGGACAGATCGGGTTCTATAGCATTGGATGGCAAACTACCGCGGAAAAAAAAATCTTTAGGTGGTAGAACCTTAGTAGTTTGGTTTTGGATAGTTAATATGATATAAGATGAAATTGGGAATTTGGTGCCTGTTCAAATATTGATGTGATAAATTAGATCATATATACGAGTTCCACTTGAGGTCTGTGATGAGCTTGAGTCCTCATAAACATTCAAAGCAAGAAAAGGCCCATCCATCATGATAGGTGAAAGTTTGGTGTCTGCTCTTTAGGTAGTAGAACCTTACTAGTTTGCTTATGAACGTCTTATATATTACAAGACATATCTTCCTCCTTTGAGCCCCAGTACAGAGAGGGCAACATTTGTTTTCAGTTGTTGGTTTTGGGGTAATATTTTCGTAGGTACCCTCAAGGATTCGCTGAAAAATTCCTCCAACTTAATAAAAAAAAATTATCTTCAAAATCTTTATTATTAAGAGGAAAGACCAAAGAATTTTTGGATTATTAAATGATATTTTTCAATCCTTTAGAATCTTCGAAATTTTGATTAAATATTTTTTCTTTCATCAGCGGCTGACCATAAATTAGTACGGGAAATCTGGGCGTCTTTATGCAGTGAAAGTCACACTGATTTTGAAATTCTTGCAAAAATCAAATAATGGTCGGATATTGGTGAAACTTTCACGACTTATTCAGAACTAGTTGGTTGATTTTGTTTAGCAGCATATCAATCTCTATGGGTTATTTAATGCCGAAATCTAAATATTTTGAAACGTAATTGTATGCCTTCAACTACAGATAAAATATATTAGTGGTCATTTTGCTATAAAACATATTGTTGCGAATTCTACTATAAAATTGTACTGTTGGTTATTTTGCTTTAAAATTGTATTGTTGGTAATTTTACTATAAATAGTTATTGTTGGTAATTTTTTTATATAAAAATATATTTCTTCCAATTTTATATAAAATGCATTGCTGGTAACTTCACTATAAATACGTATTTTTATAATTTCATGGTGTTTTATTTTTGCTTGGGGTTCACTATTTACGCCTAGTTGGGACCCGGACTACCACGGCATCAATTAGGAGGTGGTTCACCGCTCCTCAAAACCTCCAATCTCCCAATCAGACGCCTTGCTGCAGGATGTAATTTATCGTCATACACAGGTCTTAAAAGTGAATTAAATTATTTTTTAAATGTTTCTTTTTTAAGAAAAATATTCTTTTTACATCTGTTACACCCCTCCCACGTATTTCATTTTATGAAACTTAGAGAAATTCATTTTTACAGCGCTTATATTAGTTTATATTAGTAATTGGTGAATTTAAATCATTAATTTTTTTTTGTCAAGCATGACTCCCGGTTAAAGAAAATCTGCTATGAATCTGAAAATAAAAAAATGCAATAAAACTAAGACATTATTTAATTAGAAAAAATACCAATTGCTTTTATGAATAAAATATATTATATAAACAATATAATCTTAAGAAATTTTTTTCGATGAATAATGAATTTTTACAGGAATTATTTTCATTTTTTAAAAAATTATTCTAATAATTTATAAAGTTTTAAATCTTTTATAATTCTGTAGCGGATAGGTGATATTGCTATTAAGTAAAATCTATATATACTAATCATTAATGGAAAGCTTGCTACGATTCACTGATCCCCAATATTTTAAAAAGAGTTTTGATTTTTTGTTTGTATAAACGTACCGATTTTTTAAAATACGGACGTCTATACAAGACATTATTAGAAAATAAGAAAGGTAAAAATTTTAATCGGAATTTTCTAACATTTCCTCAACAAATGTCTTCGTAAGTTAGATGATAAAGTCAAAATACCTAAAATTTAAAAAAAAATATTAGATTACTTAGAATATTTTCCTAAATCTTTAAGATTACTGGGTAGTTAAAAATATGTATAAAAAGCGTGTTAACGTTGTATTCGTCAAGAAATTTTTACAGTTAAGTGCCCTTTAATAAAAAATATCCAAACATTAACTATCGTTAAATCTATTACAACCTCCGTGTTAAAAATGTTTTTCTATGATATAAAATAAAGGTAAGTAATGTTCATTTTAATTCGGTTAATCTTCTTCGAATAAAATTTCAAAAACATATTTTTGATATTTTAAGATATTTCAAGATATATATTTCATTTTTAAAATTAATTTTAAACCTTAAGTATCGCTTTTTCAGTCACCTATATATTAGATTATTTTTAGCCTTCATTTTCAGTTTGTTTATTTTTATTTAATTTTATTTTATTTTATGAGCAGTTTGCAGCAAAAGTAGGTGTGTCTGCGGCAAGAGAGCCTGACGGAGCCCATTCCTCTCCAAGCTAGTTTAGAAAACAGAGTTGGCCTTGTCCAAAGTTATACCATGTTACATTTGTTATCCCTTTAGACGTTATTTTTAGTGGATACTCGTATTTGAGTAGACGCTTCGTTTATTTATTAAACAGT
The DNA here is from genome assembly GCA_903632075.3 of Acanthosepion pharaonis. NCBI lineage: Eukaryota > Metazoa > Mollusca > Cephalopoda > Sepiida > Sepiidae > Acanthosepion > Acanthosepion pharaonis. The sequence goes on along the minus strand of CAHIKZ030005480.1, from coordinate 681,379 downwards.
ATCTTTATTTATTTATTTTCGCCTACCGGCCTGAATAAAAAAAAAATCATTCTAAAATTCTCACAGTATTAGATTCTGTCCAATGACTCTGACAGCGATGCTGTCAGGGATTCTAAACTCCTGACAGGGCCACCTTTGGCGGCAAGGTCGAAGACGAGGGCCCAGACCAACTCCAAAGACCCCAAAAATGGAATAAGCGGCTGACGATTAAAACAGATATCAACGGTTGAACAAGCGGATGAAGAGGACTACGCATAAGGGACATGCTACAGAAGGCGTCATTCTAAATTATAACAGAATCAACGGCAGTCTTTTGCAGTTTCCTAAATGGATTCTGCATATCTCCTTTTATACGTGCCGCAGAGGAAGGCTGATGAAATCGAGTGAGTCACTCTCTGGTAAGTTGAGGTTCCCCATAAACAAATTCATGCCATCGGCCTTTTCTCCTACTCTGCTTTTCTTTCACCTCAAACCAAATTTTGCAAAACCAAACGTCGATAGGGAATGGATGACGGTAGAAGGTTTTGGTGACACTGGAAGCTTCAAGTTGTACCTGCAGGTAGGCAGTGAATTTACTCATCAACGCTATCATCATAATGGAAGCGATAAGCAAAGAATTGGATACGAGATGAAACCGATGACGAGATTCTGTCTCAATGGGAAAAAGACTTTTAATTATCTTAATGCTATCAGAGTTATCTCCCTTTGGTATTCATGTTTGTGTTTTAGTTTTTCTGCGTCGTCGTCCTCGAAGTCCAAACCGGAGATACTCTTAACAACATGAGATATGCAGATGACAAAGTTTTGATAGCAGACAGAAAACTGCGGGAACTACGAGAGAAGGGAAGCGGAATCTTTTCTGTTAATTCACACTAACGTAATATAAAGTTACGTATCGCAAATATTAATTCACGCCTAGAAATTATAAATTTTAAATCAGTTTATATTTAAATTTTGGCACTCTTCTGAAATTATAAATTTTAAATCAAATTTCTTTAGCTTGCCTTACAACAGTTCCAACCTTCAGAATGAAAAATGACCAAAAATCAGGGAGTTATTCACATATTGTAAGTGCAAATGATAATCGAGTTACTTAAAAGGAATTTTTTACAATTTAAAAAAAAATAAATGAAAATCTTTTTGGATGCTTTTTTATTGGAGTCAGCGCAAAATTGTAAAGGTTAACCCTATCCGAGTGCAATGGAAGGGCCTCGATCTGGGATAATTTGGTGTGAATTTTAGTAAATATATATATATATATTCTTTATTTTGGAGTAAATTAACAGAAAAGACCTGAAAAGCGAGAAGAAATGACTAAAGCTAAATTGCAAGAAGATAGAATAGACCATTATGAGCAAGAGTAATAAGCCAAGATGCCAATGACGAATTGGAGAGACCAAAAATCAAGCGACTAAATATCTGGGAAGTGTTTTTAACCCTAGAAGAGTAATCATGGGTATATAGTACCCAGCGCAAATTTTCCTATTTTTAATTACAATTTTCAGTACCTGATTTTCTTACCTAAATAATGTTTTTCAGTTCCTAATGTTAACTTAAAGCACAAAGTTTGAAGTGACTGTATGTAAAATATTTCAAATAAAGATTTATATTTAATATTTTTTTTTTATATTTTCAAAATCGGGTATGATATACCCATGGTTAGTAGTGGTGTAAATTGATGGTTAGTGTTCTAAGGTTAACGGAGAATAGAACATGTGAGACTAAAATCTGAAGGTATAGAGAAAGGTGCCTTCAAAAAAGCTAAGCAAAGTATTAAGAAACAGGAAAATTACAAAGAAAAAAGTGCTTAACTATTATTCAATATCGGTCCTCCTATATGGCAGTGAATTCTGGACCGTCTCCTCACAGATAAGGAAGAGACTTGAAACAACAGAAATGTGATTCTAGAGAAGAGTTCTGAGAATTCCAGAGACTAAATAGGTGAGCAATGAAAAAGTTTTAGTGAAAATGGGGGAAAAAAAAAAAGACACTGATACTTAGAATCAGAAAGTGACATCTGAAACTTCTAGGACACATAATGAGGAAAGAAGGCTTTGGAAATTTGATACCCACACGACAGATTGAAGGCAAAAGGGAGAGAGGATAACGACACGGCGTTACCTAGCTAAGTGGATGGCAGTATATAGTTTAGGAGAGAAAAAAAGAAAAAATGTATGTAATATCTGTCCACCTATATGGCAGTGAATGCTAAATACTCTCCTCACGGATGAGACATGAAGACTAAGATATTTAGCTTTACGCTACCACTTTTTCATCAATGTCGATTTTCGTGCTAAAAGCAGATCACAGCTTCATACATGTTTCTGAAAACCTTAACTTCTCATTGGACAATAAATATTAAAATTATCTCGTATATCTTCACGTGCATTATTCTCAATAAACAACACAAAACATATCAGGCTCCAGACTGAGTTTTGTAAGGCGCTTTCTGAGTGGTTAACAGATATTAAAAAAAACAATTTACCTGCTCACCAATACGTCCGAATAACATCAACCTAGTTTTTGACCTGACGAAAAAACAATGCTCTCAGGTACGAACGAACCCAGTCAGTGAGAATTTACGACGACTAGCATTTGCTAAACGAGTTCACGACGATTGTATCATTACTGCAGCAAAGTACAAAGTTAGAATCTCAAGTTCTTTAACACGAAATGACTTCGCTGTAATTCAAGCTAAAATATCAACGAAACAACTCATTCACCAACTTCTGCAACTTACTAAAAACTATTCAATTACGTTATTGAATCTTACTAAACTTAAGTACAAACAATTACGAACAATACTTTCAACTACGAGCAACAAAAACAAATTAGACATTACGGAACATTCACTCCTCCAACTTCTTTGAAGCTAAAAGTTTATCAACATATTTTCAGCTTTACAAGATTCTTTAAACTCTCTTTCAGTGAACAGTTTGAACCACAAGATAATTCCGCTTTTTGTGAGCTCAAGTAAAAAAAAAATTTTGGAAAGACTTTAGCACAGTCAAAGGGAAGTAACTCATATTAATAGTTATTGTAAAACTGTTGTCATTTTAAAATATAAATATTGTACATGTTATGAAAAGTTATTTTCTTGTGTTCTTTTTCTTGTTTGCTTTTTGTTTGCTTACACATTCGTAAAGTAAAAAAATGTGTGGGTTGATTTATGCCGTCAATACCACTACAGATATGTTTCTACAGAAGACTGGGGAGAATGCCATGGATAGAACATGTGAACAACGGGGAAGCTTGAAGGAGAATAGAAACGATAAGTAGAATAAGAAAGGGATAGTTTGAAGAGAAGAATGAGAGCTTGTCTTGGAGAATTTGGGACTCACAGAACAGAGGAAAAGCCGCGAATAATCTATGCAACAGGCTCGTTAAGGTAAATGAATGGGAGAGTAAGGAGGGATGGTTTACAATTCTAAGAACTACAAAAAAATATGAAGTTGGGGAGAACCATAATTGTCTAAGATCTGAAACGAGACGTCGCAGAGAAGAAAAAATAGTTGCAAACAATCCTATAACATTCTTTAGTATATTCAATTCAAGGGAGAGAACTGCAGATTTTATTTTCACAGCAGATAATTCACTACGAATTATTTCCCTTTAACTAGTTTTAAGCTTCTGTCATAATGAAGACCGTAACACTACGACGCGCTGTAATGGTTAACGACCTTGTATCGCTCGATCTACTACGGCTGAGCAGTGAATTTGATCTTCACTGGGAGCTCCCTACTTTCGGCCTTGTGTTACATCTAAACTATGCTTAGAAAAACACCATAATTAATACCGTATATACTCGTGTATAAGCCGACATTATGTATAGTGCGACCACTGTTTTTTTGCATTAATTTTAAATATTACCTGTGTATAGTGCAACTGGTCTCTCTTTAGAAAAATGACCTGTATATAGTGTGATACACTATAAACGAGTATATATATATATATATATATATATATATATATATATATATATATATATATCGATGCAGTGAGAACGAAAATAATATATAAATTCTAACGTTCACAGCATTAATTCAAAAGATGGCTCAATACTGATAATAGACCAATAATTATTTATAATAATTTTTTCATATAGACAAAAACAGTTTACCCACTACAAAGATGAAACTTCGTTTCAGTGCATTTCAGTTGCACCTCGACTGGTGTGACCCAAAATGGTTATCCATTCCATATGCAGATAACCATTTTGGTTCTCACCAGTCGAGGTGCAATTTAAATGCACTGAAACGAAGTTGCATCTTTGTAGTGGGTAAACTGTTTTTGTCTATATGAAATATATATATATATATATATATATATATATATAGAGAGAGAGAGAGATAGTGAAACGAAGTTGCTTCTTTGTAGTGAGTAAACTGTTTTTGTCTATATGAATTAATTATACAGTGTAACCCGGATATAAGAGACCCGGATATAAGAGAAACCCGGATATAAGAGAAACCCGGATATAAGAGAAACCCGGATATAAGAGAGATTTTCTCTGGTCCCAAATTAGAGCCTGTGTTAATGTATAAAAAATAGATCAAACCTGGATATAAGAGACTTCTTCTCCGGTCCCGACAACTCTCTTATATCCGGGTTACACTGTAATATATATATATATATATATATATATATATATATATATATATATACAGAGAGAGAGAGAAAGAGAGAGAGAGAGAGAGAGAGAGGGGACTGGGTGGGGGAGAAGGTTGTTACTGAATGACAAAATAGGAAAGAAATCTTGGGCTTACGGCCACTTGACGTTCAAACACCGGTTCCCTTATGATCATGAAGTTAAGCAACGTCGAGCCTGGTCAGTACATAGTTCATGGCTGAGATGGGCGACCGCTTGGGAATACCAGGTGCTGTAAGTTTGGATGTGCGGGTGGTGTGATGGTTAATGGCTCGAAATTTCTAATCGGAGAATCGATTTCTAATTTCAGTTCGTTATATTTCCTTACGTGCAAATAGCCTGAGGAAAGGGATGAATGCCCCTCTCCTCCTCCTCCTCCTCCAGCGATGAGTTAATTAGTTTGATTTGTATCACTAAACCCATTATTGTCTCAAAAACAGAATTGCTTACAAAATATTTAGATTTCGGCATTAAATAACCCAGAGAGTTGTTGATATGCCGCTTAACAAAAACAACCAATCCTATGCTACGTGTTTTAAAATTAGCGGTGATATTTTACACTAATAATTGGTTGATTGATTCAGTCAATGCGGGTTATTTAAAACGAGAACATATTCTTAAGGTGCAAAATTTTTCTTTGGTGGTGGGTAGATAATAATGGTTTAATGATACATGTATTACAGATTAACCCATAAATGGGTGTGGAGGGAGAATAGGTGGATTTATTCCTTTTTAATAGTGAGGTAATTTCATCTATTCTATTGTAACAAACAACCGGTTTATGTTTGAAAGATTGTTATGAAAATATTGGCAATAATAAAGTATCAATGAGTCTCTCAAAACTTATTCCGATCAAATCCAGAACCAAAACAATAACTCGAATTATTGATGTCTTCATGTGCAACACTTTTGAGATTCCTACTTCTATGATACTATGTGGCACTGGTAAAAAGGAAAAGAAAGGATTAATTTGGAATATGACTTGGAACAGACAGAAAAGGTTAAAAGCATGAGATGACTTATATTAATGTCCGCTTGCCTAAAGGTGCAAGTGAGAAGACCATATCTCATGATTATTAGGAGAAAGAAGGGGTCAATTGAGTATAATATTCGATAGTTTTGAAGACAAAGGCAGAATCAAGAGACTGGCCTGACAAGGCAGAATCAAGAGACTGGCCTGACAAAGGCAGAATCAAGAGACTGAGCTGACAAAGGCAGAATCAATAGACTGGCCTGACAAAGGCAGAATAAAGAGACTGAGCTGACATCAGAAGTCGGAAATGGCCTCGTCGATTTTATCCTCCGTTGAAGGAAGTCAGATAGTGGATGAGCCCGTGGGGTTCATTAGTACTATTATTGAAAATTAAAAAGAGAAGTACAATTAACGACTAAAAGTTGAGACCGCCTTTCTGTCCACGCAGTTTGAAAGTCGGAGTCATCAAACAATTGACCCGAAGACTTTTTTCGTTTTTATTAAATCTACAAAAAGACATTTCTATTTTTTTTCATCATAGCACTGCTTGCCGTGGTTTGAACCAGCGCTACGATACTGACGATTAATCGATCCCTACCAGCTCTGTTTTCAAGAAACACAACGTGGGTAGAGAAGGGTGATGACCAAAGTGGAGAGTAACCAACGACTGTTAAACCGCAATAATATCGAACTAGTGGGATTGACCCTGCAATCAATTCGTCGTTCTACGACCCTAAGAACCAGGGTTATTATTATTATTATTATTATTATTATTATTATTATTATTATTATTATTATTTCCTTTGATTTCTGGCGTTTACACATTTCTTTCCGGGTCCTGCCCAGGAACCTAAGGTTAGAAATGGCATCATGACACTTTCCATTGACAAAATAAAAAAAAATTACATAGATAAAGCCCTTCGTAAAGTGTGGGCTGTACATGTCAGAACAATTTTTTGTATCTCTTTGAGGCATGGACTTCCAGGAATCCCTTTAATTAGTCTACTGGAATCTTTTCCAAACAATCCTAGGGCTCCAACTACAACAGGGATTTTTGATGTTCCCATGTGCCACATTTCTGAGATTTCGATTTCAAGGTCCTTGTATTTTGACAGCTTTTTGAATAACTTCAAAGATACATTGCAGTCTGCAGGGGCTGCCATATCAATAAGGAGGCACTTTTTTGTTTTTATTATTATTATTATTATTATTCCATTGATTTCTTGTGTATCCTCATTTTTCCGGGTCCAAACCAGAGACCTAAGGTCAAAAATTACATCATAACAGTTTCCACTGAGCATTAAAAAAGACTTAGGTTATTATTACTATTATTATTAATGTTAATATATATATATATATATATATATATATATATGGGTAATTATCTAAGTGAATCCTTATAATATAAAATATTAAAACTGATCCACAAAGAGAGCTCAATTTTCATTTAGTTTTACCTTATTACCTTGATCGGTTTGAAAATACTCAAAGATAATCTCAATTTGTAAGGTGAAATGATCATAATTATGGGGTAATTTAATTCCTTTGGTATATATATATATATATATATATATATATATATATATATATATATATATATATATATATAACCAAGTATAGGATTGGTATATATGGAATATATATATATATATATATATATATATATATATATATATATATATATATATATATGTGTGTGTGTGTGAAAAGTGTGTGTATATAAATATAAATAAATAAATAAATATATATAGATATAATTATTTATATATTATATGCATGGTACTTATTAGAAAGCGCTCAATATCAGAGTTTGTCTGACGATCGATAAAGCGTGAAACCCAGGGTCACAAACTCACATCTATCCAACCAAATATATATATATATATATATATATATATATATATATATATATATATATATAAGTATAGGATTGGAGTATACGGAATAAATTCCAATAACCAACAAATACTATTCTTAAAAGAGTGCTCAATACAGAGTAGAGCAAATATAATTATTTATTCGAAAATTATAAATATGTTATAAAATCACTACAATAATAGCCATTTTGTTTCAACACTTCTTATGAAGTGATGGTATCAAGTGATGGTATCAAGTGAATGGTATCAAGTGAATGGTATCAAGTGATGGTATCAAGTATTACAACAAAGACACGTAAGGATCGCTACACAATGACAGTCGTCTTTCAACGCATAACGACGTGTTTCCTCAGGCGATTTTAGTCTCTAATTGGTCTTTATATACATTGTATTTATTTTATTGAATTTTTCACCTATATTGCATATGATCCAGTTTTGTACCTAATTAGGTTACGACCTAATTTCTATTTTATATGGATGCTATATTTTATTTATTTTATATGGATGCTATCTTATGAATATAAGCATGGTATAATAGAGTTCTCCGTACCATAGATTCATGGCGGCGCTTATAAGACCGTTCCATCGATGCTGGTCTTATTGGTTACAGTGAAATGTGAATGATTAAAATTACTATTATGGAGTGTATATTCTAACAGAAAGCGGAATCTTCGATGCGCGTTCAAATCCCGATTAGTCTGCTGTGTTTATTAATGTCATGAATCAGTCTATCCCCATTCCGTAGCTTTAGACTAAATTTTGAAGCCCTGGATGGCAACGCGTTGAAGGAAACTGACACTCTGAATTCAAAACAGTGAACAAAAGCAATAAGAAATCATGTCTCCCGAGACATGACGATGTACAGATGATAAAGAAAAGGAAACTGTGGAGACGTATGATCAATTACGTCCCGAAGCAATAAGTTATTAAAAAAAAATGAATGTCTTCATATTGAGTATAGACATTTCTGTGTTAATTTCAACCTTATCAAAATGCACATTTACAAATCTACCATTGTGACGGGTACACACCTGGCCCAGGGTCGAATCCCTTGGTTACGGCGCCAACTGTGACGTCGCTCCTCCTGGTCGCTCCTCCTGGTTTCAAGCGTGCCGCTCCAACCCCTTGGTTAGATGATCACCAGCCTCGCCTTTCCCGACTCGCTTCCAATACCTGGTTACTGAAGCAACTGTACTGATCTCCGGTCTGTCTACCCACGTTGTGTTTAGATCTTAGACAGACGGGACCAGCAGGGATTGGGGCCGATATGTTGAGTCCGACGGGGGTGGCAAAACACAAGTAAAAAAAAAAAAAACTCACGAGACAAAAAATTACTGATAAAAAAAAGGTGACAACCTTTTATATCTAATGTCCGTTACACAAAGAAAAAATTGTTCTTATTTCCCGACCCGCTCTGTGGACTATGGCACCAAGCTTCTATCATACAACTTAAATATTTCGAATTGCCTACTCTTTAGAATTATGTATGTCGGAGTGTGGTCTAGTTCGACACTGGGGCTAATTTCTATCAATCATTCGCAGTTGATTCTTCTCTTCGACTTGAGTTGTATTTCTTCACTTCGATCTGGTTGGGTCGAATTCTGTTCTCGGCTGGGCTTGATTTCAACTTCTTCTTCCGTCCAGTAACTCTTTGGCCTTGTCTTCGACTTGGCTGCAACTTCTCCGCGGTTTTCGAGTAATCTTCTTCTTCGTCGACTTAGATGGAACTTCTCTTGTCTTCGACTTGGGCTGGAAGGATTTCTTGTTTTCGACTTGGGCTGGAAGGATTTCTTGTCTTCGACTTGGGTGGAAGGATTTCTTGCCGCAACTCAGCCGCAACTCTCTGTCGTCCGAGGTGATCTCTTCTCGCTGCCGTCCGGGGCTGAACTGATTTTTTGTCGATTGGGGTCCTGCTTTTATTGACGCCGCAGCAAATCAGGGTGGGTCTGTCGGCGTCAGGGCTCTCGATAATCCCAAAAGTCGCATTAGTTCTGATTTCCCATTATCGCTATTATTTTCACCCCTACTTCCTCCACAGTGCCTCTGGGGGAAGACGCATACCCATCTCTCCCGGTCTCTCGTATGTCAGGTGACCGTTTTCGACCAATGGTTCCTGATCGAACATTCCTCCTCCTCTTTCCGCATGCCACGTGACCGTTTTCGACCAATGGTTCTTGATCGAGCATTCTCCTCCTCTTTCCGCATATCACGTGACCGCTTTCGGCTAATGAGACTGTGGTGGGACGCCTCCGTCTCCAATCGGGCGTGGCTTACATCGTTCTTGTTCTAAAAAACAAAATCTAATTTGGCCTTTTTCGCACGTACGAAAAATGATAATCTTGGCTTTTTCTCACCTGGGTTCTGTCAAAACAGCCTGCCGCTAATTAGATGTGACTTCAGGAAAGAATATTGGCGCTATCTGTGAGCCGAGACAATTGTTTTTTTCACCTCTTTGTTTTTGGTCAGACCTGATAGTCAAAAATCTTAATTATCTGAATTGAAAATGTCTCCACTTCATCATCGTGGGGTTCCAATTTTTAACAGGTCAGAATCTGTATACAGTTCCACCGGTCACCCCCTCATCCCAAAAGACACCTTTCCTCCGATTAAAATTCCGTTTCCATTGTTCTAAAAAAATTTCCCTTTCTCCAAATTGATAATGAGTCTTTCTACGCAAGAGTCGGTCATGTGCTTCGACCGATATTTTTTTATTATCAATACCTCTTATCAAGCATGGTCCTTCCACTCTCTAAATGACTTTCCCTTCTAAATAACAAATCCCTATTGTCTTTTTGGAAATTCGGCCAACATGTTGGCCAAGATATCTTTCTGACACCTGTTTTCACTAATGACTGGGTCATGCATCATCCATCTCTCTTTCTTTTTTTTTTTTTTCTTCCTCTTTTTTTTCTTTTTTTTTTTTAGGATCGTCTAAGTACAACTTAGTGAATTATTTTCAACTCAATTATTCTTCGTCTAAAAAAAAAAACTAACAACCTGTTTAATAAACCGAGTAAAAAAAAAAATTAAATCATATTTCTATGAATATTTCTAATAATGCAAGGTGCCACACCATTCGTCTTTGCATTGAATACTGTTGCCATATCTGGTCTGGTGCTCCCTGCTATACATCTCGAGATTCTTGGGAAAATCCAAAGAAGGAATCTGCAGTGTAATCGATCCTGACCTGGCATCTCGACTTCAGTCACTTTCTCACCGACGTGACGTAGCTTCCCTCTGTCTTTTCTACAAATATTTTCATGGCAACGGCTCTGACGAGCTTTTTTTCCTGGTGCCCCGACTACATGAATTTAAGCGTGCTACTAGGTTGGCATCTAGGTCCCACCAGTTTACAGTTAAAATAGTTAAATGTAACCGCTATTTCTATTCCAACAGTTTTTTTCGCACTTCTTAACCGTGGAACTCACTTCCGTTTCGTTGCTTCCCTGATAACTACAATGTTCAAAAATTTAAATGCAACGTCATGGCCATTTTCTGTTTTCTTAGATCCCGTTCATCTTTTCTCCTTACCTCAACCTTTCATATTCTCGGTCATCTCTTTCGCTTTCACTCCCTGTACCCCAAACCCAAACATCCCGTGTACTAGTCGTATTTCCGTCTTGTTTCTGGTGAAATGATTTTTTTTTTAGAAAAAAAAAAAAAAGAAAGAAAGAAATAATGAAAGCTATTAAGATTAGTATCGCAGAAAGCTAGGATATCCGGAGACATTTCAAAGAGGAACGATTCCACACTGTAGAAGATGGTACGAATATCACGAATGTTGGGTGTGGGGAGGTTTTTAGATTTATATCTTTGATATGTTATTATCATGGTGTGTTGTTTTGATAAGGAAAGGCTTAGGATAGTAGTAGAAGTCGGTTGTCTGATGTAACATGTGCAGGAAGGGACAATGGCGCAGACTGCAGCATCATAGTCTGACCTCTGTGTTGCCCACCGTAGGGGCTTCTTACAGGAACACCTTTCCATACACGAAATGGCACTGCAAGAACCCTGATATTATGCAACTGTTGAGCAGAGTAGCCTCTCAAGACGTTACGCAAGAGTCAGGGCTTCTAACTAGTAGTCGAGAAAAGCAACCAGAAATCTGTTAATGTTTTCGAAGACAAAAACAACAAAATAAACAAACAAAAAAAAAAATCATTTTTTGTAATAACATTACATTCTAAGGGGAATAACTCAGAAATTTCTCCCTTATTATTTCTGTTATTATCTCCCTTATATTGTGACACCAAACTGACTTCAAATAACGGTTTGGTTGGTTGATTCTTTTTCTATGGTCTTCCAACCCTTTCCAGGTTATTTAAAGGCAGAAAATATTTTTAGATTGTAAGAATTTTTTTTTTTTGAGATAATAATAGTTTAGTAATTAACTCATAGCTGGGAAGAGGGGAGAAGAAATGAATTCAAATCTTTCCCATTATACATAGGTGAATATAACGAACCCAACGGGAATTGGAACACGGTTCTTACATGAACAGTTTCAAGCCATTATCCATTACACCACCATCACATCTAAGCATATGACACCTGATATTCCCAAGCGGTCAGCCATTTAGATACAGACCACACTCAACATTGCTTAACTTCGGTGATCGTACGTGTTTCAACATGATGTGAACGTAAGCCTCTTGAAATATTGATTTAATTTCATCTCTTGCAACAAGCAACAGTTTCTGATTGAAAAATTATGAACATATTGAAAATAATAACGTAGCATTGAATAGTCCCAAACAAACACATGAGGATTAAATTCTTCTCAATCAATGATGGATGTGAGGGTGGTGTAAATGTTAGCGCGTAAAGTGAAATCTCCAGGCATCAAGATCCCGTCTCACTCTGTGCGATGTCAATGCCTAGTCACCAGTACAGTGTAAATTGGCGTATGGATCTAAGTGTATGTGTACCTTCTGGCCGTAAGCGATCTTGACTCCCCACAATTTCCTGTTTTTTTGAACTTGTTATTGTCTCTAAGGTATTGCTGTTAGTTCTATATAGAATTTAATGATCAATATAAAAAAAAAAAAAATGGAAAAACATTCAAAATTAATAAAATTTATGCGATCTCTCTGGAAAGTGTGCAGCCATTTTGAATTTATTTAAGAGCAGTCGGTAGTGAAAAATCATTGAGTGATCTGTGTTAGCTTCACATTCGCAATGGCCGCGCGAGTACATTTTTCAAAGTTTTTTTCAAAGCATTGCACAACTCAACATCAACAGTCATTCGACACTCCATATTTACACCACCTGCTACTTTCCCAAAGCTAAAGATGATGGTGAAAATTGGTGATTTCAGACCATGGATGAGATTAAGGAGAATAGATTAAAATTCGGACTTTGCAGATTGTTTTAGAACGTGGAAGAGAAGCTGAGGTAAGTTTCAAAAGGGTGACAAATTTAATGTCGTTTAAAGCGCCATTGTCATAGGTATGCTTTTCATTTGTATTTATAAAATGACTTGACGCATAAAACCAGTGACGGGTTGTAAATCAAACTATAATATTACGGTGAGAATAAAAAAAAGAAGAAAAAAAGCTATATTTTGGAAAGAATTTAACTATTGTATTTGCTTGTGTATAATACAAGAATATTTGAACAAAAATTAAATGTAAAAATAGTTGGTCGTAGTACACGTTTTCATTTTAGACAGCTTAAAAAAGCTCTTATTTAAAAGATGAAGATTGCAAAATCCACTCAGTCAACACAATAAATAATAGACAAAGTAGGCAGGGATTGATAACAATTGTTTTACAAACAAAACATATTTGATATGTTGGTAATATTTGTTTTTTGGGAATCAGCATAATGGAACGTCTTTTGTCTCAAAGACAGGAAATTTACCGAGATTGATTTCAAAGAAATAAAGAAAAGGAATACAGAAGATCTGTCCTGTTTGGAACTTTTTTTTTGAGATTTTTCCGCTTGAAAAATGGGGTCTATATATCCTCTGCTGCGAGGTTATTGTTGCATATTTTTCCGTTGACACGTTTTTAAAATTAGAAAAGTTTTGCTAACAAGATAAAATCTGTTTTTATTATGATTTTCTTCCTCTTTTTTTATAAAATTTTCTTGGTTAAAAAGCCCCCGATATTGAGAATGCGCCATTCTGGTGTGAAATTGCCTGGTTATTTCGAAAATGACGTTAAAAAATTGCGCTCGATTATCATTTTCGATTTATCGTCAATGTAAGTACGATCTCTTTCGCGTTGGCCGGACGCCATTACTAGCGTTATTTACATACATTTTCATCTAGAAGTAATGCGCGGAACCTTACTTAGTTAATATCCTTTTTACAGCTTTTCGTATCTTACTGGTCTTGATTACTGCGCGATTTTCGGGGATGTTATTTTAAAATGCGCTTATTTTTTAAAATGAAGTTTTAAATGAATAGTATTTTCTCTTTATTGTTCTTAATAAATCTGTTTATAGCTGATGAAACAGAATCTCACCCTAAAATGTAAATTTTGAAGCTTTAAATTCAAGAAACTTTCACGGCACATAGAAAAAAAGATCGTTGAAAAGAAGGAAAAAATCCTTTTTTTTTTACTTTTCAGGCACGTAATTTTTATTTTATTTTATTTTAATTGTCGGATTTTACGTCTTTTCTCGCATTATTTCGCGCATTCATTTCAAACTTCGCTCATCGCGTAGTAATCAAGACAAGTGAAGCTTCCGCGCTGCATGACTACTCGAGGGAAACGTATGTAAACAAAGCCAATAATAGCAGACGTTATGTGTACGCGACGAGAAAGACATCGAACTTACATCGTCTATAACTTCTAAACCGTAACCGAGCGCAATATTTTAACGTCATTTTCGAAATAACCAGACAATTTCACACCAGAATGCTGCATTCTCAATATCGGGGGCTTTTGGTGCTTATACTGCAAATTAAACGTTTTCTCTCTTCAATCTAATTGAAAGACAATATTTTTTTTTATTTAAATATTTTTTATTAAAACCGTAATCACTTTCCATTTAAACGACTGCAGCTTAAATGAAAGGCACATTTTCAGTTTCACTTTTAAAGAAACCTGCGTTTTTTACACAAAGAAAAAAAAAGTTTCAATATCTTTGTTTTTGAATGTTTTGCCACTTATTAAATATTCTAGTGATCTAAACAAATGGAAATCTTTTGGTGCAAAATGTGTCTTTATATTTTGTCCTGCTAGAGAATAAAACTTTTTCTGTTTACCAAAAGCAAGAGATATTCGATGTAATGCTTCGTTTTTCTGACAATAAACGTCTTCAGTGATGTTCCTTCCATGATTCAGTAGATCGCAATGGACATGTTTCATATTCGACTGTCCTGTTCTGGGAGTTGGAACTGGTTTTTCATGTAGATATAACCATGATCTTTTTCGTCTTTTGTTCACACGCAAAAACCGTTCTTCATTACCTGTAAAAATGCGATGCCAAATGTAAGGTTGGCAATTCTCATTAAAAGACTGCTACAGATGGAGGCACGGTTCTCAATCGGAAACTCACGCGGATCCCAAATTCCATCTTAAAAAGTCTTATTGTTTGTAAAAATTGTTATTAAATGTGAAATAGCATTGTTTGATGGTGAAGCGTTAGTTTTTTTTAAAAGTTTCTTTTAGCTATTGCTAGGTAGAGGTTTATATTTGACTGTGTTATATCCTTTTTGAAACGACCAACGTCTCTCGTAGTGTAGTCACAACAACGTCAACAAATCCAGTCTGATGAAGTCCTAACGGATGAAACGCGTCACAAGTAAAACTTTTTCTTTCTTACAATTTCCTCAATACTGCATTAAAAATATAAATATCGTTATCTCATATATATATATATATATATATATATATATATATATATATATATATATATATGTAATAGCTGGCCACTCGTATTTGCGGATACCCGTCTACTTGAAGTTATTTTTAATCATTGATCTGAGAAAATGGTTGTCTACCGAAGATAAACTAAACATTTCTGAATTCATTTGATGCCATACGTGACATCCACATGAAGGTCTGGATCTGACGAGGTTATTTAACAACAGAAGACAAAATGTATAGCTTTCAGCAAAAGAAACAACGCGTAAATTACAAACTGTAAATACCAAAATTAAATTTAGTGCAAAGATTTATATATCTAGGAAGTGTTTTAACAGAGTATAGAAATACGACACTGAAATCTGCGATAACGAAAGGTAAACAAAGTTCCACACAATTATTTACTCTTGTCTTAATATTAAGTCTGATCGGTTCGGTCAGGTCATATTGGCATCTGATCCAAAAAATGACCTTCAATCTGTCGTTGAATGGGACATAGAGTGGCTTGTTAATTTTAACGCCTCAAAAACGAAACTGCTCTCTTTTAATCATCTGTGAGATCTCTTTTTACCTTCTTATGGCTGATGCTAACCTCCTTACGCCTTCTAACGTTTGAAAGGAATGTGTATATTAAATCAATTGAACCAATTATTGTTTCTCTGTGTCGTCGTAGATAATTTTTCCCGACAGAATCTTATCTTATGTATTTATAAGCCTATCATTCGCCCTGTCTTTGAATATTGCTGCACATCTGATCTGGGTATTCTGCGCTATATTTAGAGATTCTTGATAAAATCTAAAAAAGAATGTGTAATGTTATTGGTCATGATCTGGCATCTCGGTTTCAGTCACTTTCCCGCTGCCGTAACTTAGCTTCTCTGTTTCTTTTCTATAAATACTTTCAGCGTAATTATGATCAACTTTCCGCTATGGAACCTAAACTTTATGGATTTAAGCGCAGTACAAGATTGGCCATAAGGTCTCATCAAATTTACAGTTAAACTGGTGAGATGCAACCGTAAGTTCTATGCTAACAGTTTCTTCAATCACACTTCTGCTTTTTTGCTTCCCAGTCAACTTTGACCTTCAAAATTTTAAACGCAATATCCATGGATATCTTCTGTCTTTTTAATCCTTGTTTTATTTTATTGTTCTCTGTACTTAATAGTAGTTTTTCTCATATTCTATAATACTCAATCGTCCGCTTGCGTCTTACTGGCTTTATTGTTTTAGGCATAGTTGTCAGTAAAAGAAACAGACCAACATGAAAATTACAAGATATCAAAATCAAGAGAATACATTGGGATATCGAAAGATGATTTCGAAAAGCTAAGCAAAGTATTAAGAAACAAGAAAATTTCGTTAGAAACAAAGAAAAACGTGTTGAACTGCGATGTGATATCAATCCTTCTAAATTGCGGAGAGTCAATATCGCCAACGTCCTGAAGGGCCACGACACATAGAAGAACAATAAACTAGGAAGAGAATAATCATGACTTCATAGAAAAGAATGATATATATATATATATATATATATATATATATATATATATATATATATATATAGAGAGAGAGAGAGAGAGAGGGGGGGAGACAGACAGACGGCATTTATTCTTTCTTTTAGGTAGATACACGTACCAATGAAAGTGTAAATGTGCATTAAAATATATTTATGAATTTAAGCGCAGTACAAGATTGGCCATAAGGTCTCATCAAATTTAAATGCAATGTCAATCGTTATCTACTATCTTCTTGATTCCGCTTCTTTTATTTTTTTATCGCTGCTTTTTTCTTCTTTTTTCACATTTAGTAACCCCTTGTGTCGTAGTGACTTTACTACCTTAGATGGGGTGAAATGATTAACAATGTATTAAAAGATGAAAAATGATTAAGAAAGATGAAAATGTCGTTAGAAACAAAGAAAAGATTACTGAACTGTTATGTGATATCAGTTCTACTCTGTGGCAGTGAATGTTGGACAACCTCCTCACAGATGAAGAAGAGACTTGAAGCAACAGAAATGTAGTTCTATGGAAGGATGCTAAGAATGCTATGGATCGAACATATAAGTACCGACAGTTTTAAAGAAAATGGGAACAAAAAGAACACTTGTGTGGCTTCAGAAAGAGAAAGTTGAAATTTAAAGGACACATAATGAGGAAAGAGGGCTTAATACCCACAAAGTACACTGAAGGCAAGATGGGCAGAGGAAGACAACGTGAACTTGAATAAATGTATAGTGGAACAAGTTTTAGGAGAAAAAATAGAAAAAATTTCTTAAGTGCTACAAAGGACAGGGAATAGTGGAGAGCCATGATCGCCAACGTCCTGAAGGGACACGGCACACAGAAGCAGAAAGAGTTTGTGTAAATGGATGGCGGAACAAGGTTTAGGAGAGGTGATAAAATGAAAAAAATTATTAAGAGCTACAAAGCAAAGGAAATTGTGGAGAGCCATGATCGCCTACGCCCTGAAGGGACACAGCACATAGAAGAAGAAGAATGAGCCTGAGGAAATGGAGATGGCGGAACAAGGTTTAGGAGAAATAACAAAAAGAGAATATTTATCAAGAGCTACAAAGGACAGAAAATTGTGGAGGGCCATGATCGCCAACGTCCTGAAGGGACACGGCACATAGAAGAAGAAGAATGAGCTTGAATAAATAGATGGTGGAACAATGTTTAGAAGAGGTAACAACCCCCCCCCAAATTATTAAGTGCTACAAAGACAGGGAATTGTGGAGAGCCATGATCGTCAACGTCCTAAAGGGACAAGGCACATCTTGTGGTGTTGAATAAAACTAACCCCAATTCAACGTATCCCGTTGTTCAGTTTCGTCATTCATTAATCGATATTAAAATATTCCTGTCATTTTTGTCCATGAATAAAATAATAAAGTGACAATCCGTTTTCGTAAATATTCAATTTTTAATTTACTGTTGTAATTAGTGAAAGCAGCTTTATTGGATTTTGGGGTCGGGGTTATTTTTTACTTTTACAGAAAAAACGAATATAAAGGCTTAAAATAAAGATAATTGTCAGATGTATTTTCTGACAATTCGAGGGCATAAAAGATACATTTACAAAGAAAAGATGTGGGCAATGTTTAACCTTCATGCTTGTAAAAACAAAAACAAAATCAGTTTGTTAAAAGGTTGGTTATTCTCTTGACAGCGCTATTACTGTATACACCTTTTGACTCTCTCGGCAATACAAAATTAAAAAAATATGTGAACCAAATACAATACTTTTATTTAGTATTTACTTTTTATAATGATTTAGTATTTATCATCTTATAAAGAAATACATTTGAAAAGAAATCTTTTTATTTAAAAAATTTATAAAATATTGCAAAATTATCAAACTATAGAAACCAACTACAATGCAATATTAATTATTTACCATCTTATAAATAACTATGAAAACACATTTTTTATTCATAATTTTATAAAAATATCTATGAACCAGAAAATTTGAATAAACATTTTTTGGGGCATCATACATTTTATTTTCCGATTATTTTAAATATCATATTATTTCTTTTTTAATTTCTTATTCCTTTATAAAATGGAAAAATAATAAATATTTCGTTATAAATGGTTCACATATTTTTATAACCGTGTAAATATAATATTATTCTTGTAAATAATCAATTTAATAAATAAATAGGGTTTAACATCTTTGTTGTCTTTTCGCAAGAATAAAGAAAATATATAAATCCACTTTCATATTTATAGAGTTTTGTTAAAATACTAATCATTGCTTTTTAAAACAATAAACATTGACTGTGTAATTAGCAGTTATTAAACCTGGAATTATTTCCCTTGGAAGGACTTTGTCAATTATGCTTTCTTTAATTGAAAAAAAAAAATCACTCAGAAGGCTTGATTAGAATTAATTTTATAGAAATATCAATGTACTATGAAACAAGAAAATTTGAACAAACCTGATTTTCCGGATATAATATATTTTCTTTTCAGATCCACTTTGATATAATTGGGTTTTATTAAAATTCTAATCATCGATTTTAAATCAATAAACATTACCGAGGGAGTCAAAAGTGTATACAGTAATAGCCTAATCAAGGGAATAACTAGTCGTTTTTGGCGCCGGTAGGAAGGTTAAACATTGCCAAAAATGTTCAGAAATACATCCTTCTTAAAATTACATCTTAAGAGGTCGTGACCTTTATCTCAAAGGCACAAAAAATGCATAATCTGGACAGTTTATTAATTGTCTCTGCTCATTTACAGACAGTTACCCATTCATCAAAGACGCATTCCTCACAGAGTACGTAACAGCACCAGTAGAACTTACAACGGCACCTTTCCGTTCGTCGCACTCTGAGGGTGTTGTAACCGCGGCCACAGCAGAGCGTGTTGCAGTTATCTACATCGGTCCCTGTCCGATTGCAAAGACGACCTGACGTCCCCGGAGAGTCAATCTCGGGATTCGGCTCGCAAAAACTCGGTGATTTCTCGTAGTAGACGAGATCTGTTTTCCGAGGAAAGCGTCCACGATAGCGTCGCCCTTTCCTTCTCCTCTTCTTCTTCTTCTTCCGTCTTCTCCGTTTTCTTTTTCGGCTGCTCCATTTTCGCTTCCGGGTGACTGTGCCCGAACTTTCAGGAAAACTGTTCTTTATTTTTAGGTCTGTCCATGACGACGTCGGTGTTGTGGCTTTCGACCTGTGACGATTCCGGCGTCGCTTACTGCCTCGCGTTATTAGTGCTTTTGCTGCTGTATTGTGAATGATGACCTGAAATAAATAAGCAAATTTGCTTTTCTTCAACAGGAATCATAAGAATACAATACTTGGAAAATATACGTAAAGACATAGCAGTATATATATATATATATATATATATATATATATATATATATATATATATATATATGTATATGTATAGTTGGATTGATGTGAGTTTGTGACCGTCAGACAAACTGATTAATTTTTAAATTTTGGATTTATATATGGTTGCGTATATCGGCGTTTTTATAGAAGTGAGAGGAAAAATTGTCGTCGGAACGCCACTCATACTTACGCAAACATACATACACGCACGTACACTCATTGACGTACGCAGACACACACACACGCGCACACACACACACACACACACACACACACACACACACGCACACTCACCGGAGCTCACACAAACATAAACATATGTGAACAGTGTCGGACTGGGCATATATACGCATCCATCTGTCGTTGCGCACGTACGTACGCATTTGATCGCTATATTCAATGTTGGATTGTATAGCGAATATTTTATGTTTGTTCCGCTGTCAACGCGCAGACCGTTTTTCTATTTTGTTCACTGAATAATATTTTCTCGCACGCACGTATATACGTATGATGGCGGTCTGTGTAAGATTATGATAGCTAAAAATTATTATTATTATTAATTTTTTAAGGCTGTTTTAAAGCCGGTTATTTGCTTGTTTTTGGCGATTGCGCATATGTAAATGGTAGAAATTCCAATTTGTAATACTTATTTTTATATAAGCGGTGGTATTAATTTTGCCTAGGGAGGGAGAAGTAAGTATAATTGTGGACTGATACGGTAATGGTAATTGTGGACTAATACGGCAATGGTAATTGTGATGTGGTAGTAATGGGGTGGAGAGTGGGTGATGATAATAATAATTGTATCAGCAAATAGTTATTGTAAAGTGGTAGAAGTGATCGTAGTAATGGTGGTGGAATGATAATAACAATAATTGTAATTATTATGATGGTAGTTTGAACTTGAAAATAATTGATGGTGTTATGGTGTCAGTGGTTTCTTTTTTCATGTTTATAGGGTCAGTGGTAGTTTATGTTATAGTGTTGGTATTTTTTTATCTGTTTGGCATAAATTCTGATAATAGATATTTATTTTCATGCCTGCATTTGGAAATTATTTCTGATATTATGTTTAGTAAATTCTTTTGTTGGGTATGAGAAATTATTGCTATTTTTCGTGTGGGCAAAGGAGGCATTTCTTTTTAATGTTAATATTTTCCAGCTTATTCTTGCTGTAATATTTCTGTCTTTTAGATGCCATATGTATGTGTATATTGCAGTACTGTTTGAGTATTTTCTGTTGGAGAATGAAAGGTCATGTTTGTTTTTCCTCTTCTCAAATGGTCCTTCAGTGGCACCGATGTAGTACATTGTTCTGTTGTTTACACTTATCTTGGCTTTATATATTATATTTGTTTGTTGGCAATTTCCTTAGAGTGGGCATGTTGTTTTATTTATAGTGAGGCCCATGAATAATAAAATAACTAGTGGTCAGTAATGAATTTAAGCATTGTTGACAAAATAGGACATAGAGGACCTATTCCAAATTTTGCTGATAAAATATTTAAAATATAATGGCTAATTATTGGACTATAGTAATGTATTGCAAATTATTTTCTAACAGGAATTCATTGTCAGATGTATCAGAATGATCGAGCTGTTCCAATTCCTCACCTTTCGTGCCGCGTAGAATTTTCTTTTCAGTACGGTACCGACTTCCCGGAAGTCTGCCGTAGATTTCCAGCAAGTTTTCATTTCGCAGCTACCGGACATACCGTGACATTTGCATTTCTTGCCGACATTATTGGTAACAGCCTGGAAGAATAAAATGTAAAAAAAATAAATTTAAATCTGAAGCACTTGAATGGACAATGTATTCTTCTCCGAAAGAACTGTTGACGCTACATGACCTTCCTTTTCCATAAAGTCAGCGCTTCTTTATATAATCTAGCGATATACGGATGTGTGAAAAAGTACTCGAATCTTAGAATTATTTCCCTTATATTTTTTCCTGATTAATTAATCCAAATTTCATTTAATGACATTTAATCTACACAACGTTTGTAAAACAGTCTAATGCGTGAACTGATAATAAAGAAAGAATTAACATTGTGAATTATTTTATTTGATTGAGTGACAGCTTATCAACATTTTGCAGGTTGTATAAAGGCAGAATATATTTTTAGATTATGAGAATTACTGGGGGTGGGATATAATAATGATATAGTGATAAAAGGCTTACTAATTAACCCATACCTGGAGGGAGAAGAGTTGGAATCATATCTTTCCCAAGGATATTTGCGCGCAAGTGAATATAAGGAACCCAGCTGAAATTCGAACTCATTTACACAATACGGCCCGAATCTGGTAATTCAGGTCAATATTGGTCATCATGAACACGATACGGCCTCTGAAGCTGCGGCGTTTCGGAATCAGGTAGTTCAGGTTAATGTTGGCCTTCATTTACACAATACGGCCTCCGAAGCAGCTGCGTGCCCGAATCACGTAGTTCAGGTTACTGATGGACACCATGTACACGACACGGTCTCCGAAGCAGCTGTGAAACTGAATCAGGTGCTTTCAGTTACAAGATATGGCCTTCGAATCTGCAGCGTGCCCCGTATCCGGTAGTTGTTAATGTTGGCTATTATGTACACGATACGTCCTCCGAAACTGCTGCGTGCCTCAATCAGGTAGTTCAGGTTAATGTTGGCCATCATGTACAAGATACGGCCTTCGAAGCTGCTGCGTGGCCGAATCAGGTAGTTCATGTCAAATAATATATATATATATATATATATATATATATATAAATATATGGTACTCGCTTGGAAAAACCTTGGGTGTTTCGGTTTGTAATTGAAGAAAGCAATGCCCAAGGAAAAATGAGGAATAAAAAGAGAAAGAACTAAGAACATGAAACTGAGGCGAAAATTATGGTCCAGAATCCAAGCTCAGAGTCCAAAGAAAAGAAAATCCAAAACGAGTAAAAGTAACTACCTAAAGTGCTCAATAGACGAAGTAGAGCACACCTAATATAAATATTATATGTTATATATATATATATATATATATAGGTAGGTTTGCAGAGCTCTTTAGGTTCATAGTTAGATTTGCTGAACGTAGATTATTGAGCACTTTTCTTGGTTATTTTTATTTTACTCGTGTCGGAGGTTTGGATTCTGGTCGATTATGGTCGTCGAAATGAGACGTTCCTAGTTTTTTCTTTTTTTTATTCCTTTTTTTCCCCTTGGGTACTGGATTGTTCATTTACAAGCCAGTACACCTAAAGTTTTTTCCGGACGTGTATATTGACTTATATTTATACGATATATATATATATATATATATATATATATATATATATATATATATATATATTTATATATATATATATATATATATGTATATATATATATATATATATATATATATATATATATATATAATATATATATATATATGTATATATATATATATATATATATATATATATATATATATATATATATATATATATATATATATATATATATATATATACAAGAAATACAGGACCACTTGATCCGGGCATACAGTTGTCTCGGAGGTCGTATCGTGTACCGGATGACCAATATTAACCTGAACTACCTGATTCGGGCATGCGGCAGATTCGCAGGCCGTATCGTGTACATGATGACCAAGATTAACCTGAACTACCTAACTCGGGCAAGCAGCAGCTTCGGAGACCGCAATGTGTACACGATGGCCAACATTAACCTGAACTAACTGATTCGGCTACGCAGCGGGTTCGGAGGCCGTATCGTGTACATGATGGCCAACATTAACGGGAACTAACTGATTCGTAGGTGCAGCAACTTCGGGGGCCGTATCGTGTTCATGATGGCCAACATTAACCTGAACTACCGAATTCGGGCACGCGGCAACTTCGGATGATGTATTGTGTAAATGATAGTCAACATTAACATGATCCACCTGATTCAGGCACTCAACAGCTTCGAAGGCCGTATCGTGTACATGATCGCGAAAATTAACGTGAACTGACTGATTGGGCCATGCAGCAGCTTCGGAGGCTGTAGTGTGTAAATGATGGCCAACATTAACCTGAATTAACTGATTGGGCCACCCAGCAGTTTCGGAGGCCGTATCGTGTAGATGATCGCGAACATTAATCTAAACTAACCGATTCGGCCACGCAGCAGCATCGGAGGCCGTATCATGTACATGATCGCGAACATTAACCTGAACTAACTGATTCGGCCAAGCAGCAGTTTCGGTGGCCGTATCATGTTCATGATGGACAACATTAACATGAACTACCGAATTCGGGCAAGCGGCAGATTCGGAGGGCGTATTGTGTAAATGATGGCCAACATTAACATGAAATAACTGATTCGGCCACGCAGCAGATTCGGAAGCCGAACATTAACCTAAACTAACTGATCGGACATGCAGCAGCTACCGTAGTGATGGCCAACATTAACGAACTAACTGATTCGGCCATTAACCAGAACTAACATGATCGGCCAGAACAACAGATTCGGTGGCCGTATCAAGTACATGATCGCGAACATTAACCTGAACTAACTGATTCGGCCATGCAGCAGCTTTGGTGGCCGTATCATGTTCATATTGGACAACATTAACCTGAACTACCGAATTCGGGCACGCAGCAGCTTCGGAGGGCGTATTGTATAAATGATGCCAATATTAAAATGAACTAACTGATTCGGCCACGGAGCAGCTTCGGAGGCCGTATAATGTACATGATCGAAAATATTAACCAGAACTAACTGATTCGGCCATGCAGCAGCTTCGGTGGCAGTATCTTGTTCATGACGGACAACATTAACCTGAACTACCTAATTCGGGCACGCGGCAGCTTCGGAGAGCGTATTGTGCAAATGATGGCCAACATTAACATGAACTAACTGATTCGGCCACGCAGCAACTGATCGGAGCCGTATCATGTTCATATTGGACAACATTAACCTGAACTACCGAATTCAGGCACGCGGCAGCTTCGGAGGGCGTATTGTATAAATGATGGCCAATATTATCATGAACTAACTGATACCGCCACGCAGCAGCTTCGGAGGCCGTATAATGTACATGATCGAAAACATTAACCAGAACTAACTGATTCGACCACGCAGCGGCTTCGGAGGCCGTATCATGTACATGATCGCGAACATTAACCTGAACTAACTGATTCGGCCATGCAGCAGCTTCGGTGGCAGTATCTTGTTCATGATGGACAACATTAACCTGAAATACTGAATTCGGGCACGCGGCAGCTTCGGAGAGCCTATTGTGTAAATGATGGCCAACATTAACATGAACTAACTGATTCGGCCACGCAGCAGCTTTGGAGTCCGTATCATGTCCATGATCGCGAACATTAACCTGAACTAACTGATTCGGCCATGCAGCAGCTTCGGTGGCCGTATCATGTACATGATCGCGAACATTAACCTGAACTAACTGATTCGGCCATGCAGCAGCTTCGGTGGCAGTATCTTGTTCATGATGGACAACATTAACCTGAACTACCGAATTCGGGCACGCAGCAGCTTCGGAGAGCGTATTGTGTAAAATGATGGCCAACATTAACATGAACTAACTGATTCGGCCACGCAGCAGCTTTGGAGTCCGTATCATGTACATGATCGCGAACATTAACCTGAACTAACTGATTCGGCCATGCAGCAGCTTTGGTGGCCGTATCATGTTCATATTGGACAACATTAACCTGAACTAACTGAATTCGGGCCACGCAGCAGCTTCGGAGGGCGTATTGTATAAATGATGCCAACATTAAAATGAACGCAACTGATTCGGCCACGGAACTGCAGCAGCTTCGGAGGCCGTATCATAATGTACATGATCGAAAATATTAACCTGAACTAACTGATTCGGCCATGCAGCAGCTTCGGTGGCAGTATCTTGTTCCTGATGGACAACATTAACCTGAACTACCTGAATTCGGGCACGCAGCAGCTTCGGAGAGCGTATTGTGCAACTACCGATGGCCAACATTAACATGAACTAACTGATTCGGCAGCAGCTTCCGTATCATGTACATATCGAAAAACATTAACATTCGGAGTCCGTGTCATGTACATGATCGCCACGCACAGGCCGTTAACCTGAAGTTAACCTGAACTGATTCGGCCATGCAGCAGCTTCGGTGGCAGTATCTTGTTCATGATGGACAACATTAACCTGAAATACCGAATTCGGGCACGCGGCAGCTTCGGAGAGCCTATTGTGTAAATGATGGCCAACATTAACATGAACTAACTGATTCGGCCACGCAGCAGCTTTGGAGTCCGTATCATGTCCATGATCGCGAACATTAACCTGAAGTAACTGATTCGGCCATGCAGCAGCTTCGGTGGCCGTATCATGTACATGATCGCGAACATTAACCTGAACTAACTGATTCGGCCATGCAGCAGCTTCGGTGGCAGTATCTTGTTCATGATGGACAACATTAACCTGAACTACCGAATTCGGGCACGCAGCAGCTTCGGAGAGCGTATTGTGTAAAATGATGGCCAACATTAACATGAACTAACTGATTCGGCCACGCCGCAGCTTTGGAATCCGTATCATGTACATGATCGCGAACATTAACCTGAACTAACTGATTCGGCCATGCAGCAGCTTCGGTGGCCGTATCATGTACATGATCGCGAACATTAACTTGAACAAACTGATTCGGCCACGCAGCAGCTTTGGAGGCCGTATCAAGTACATGATCGCGAACATTAACCTGAACTAACTGATTCGGCCATGCAGCAGCATCGGTGGCCGTATCATGTTCATATTCGACAACATTAACCTGAACTACCGAATTCGGGCACGCGGCAGCTTCGGAGGGCGTATTGTATAAATGATGGCCAATATTATCATGAACTAACTGATACCGCCACGCAGCAGCTTCGGAGGCCGTATAATGTACATGATCGAAAACATTAACCAGAACTAACTGATTCGACCACGCAGCGGCTTCGGAGGCCGTATCATATACATGATCGCGAACATTAACCTGAACTAACTGATTCGGCCATGCAGCAACATTAACCTGAACTCGGTGGCCGTATCTTGTTCATGATGGACAACATTAACCTGAAATACTGAATTCGGGCACGCGGCATCTTCGGAGGGCCTATTGTATAAATGATGGCCAATATTAACATGAACTAACTGATTCGGCCACGCAGCAGCTTTGGAGGCCGTATCAATGTCCATGATCGCGAACATTAACCTAAACTAACTGATTCGGCCACGCAGCAGCTTCGGTGGCCGTATCATGTACATGATCGCGAACATTAACCTGAACTAACTGATTCGGCCATGCAGCAGCTTCGGTGGCAGTATCTTGTTCATGATGGACAACATTAACCTGAACTACCGAATTCGGGCACGCGGCAGCTTCGGAGAGCGTATTGTGTAAAATGATGGCCAACATTAACATGAACTAACTGATTCGGCCACGCCGCAGCTTTTGGAATCCGTATCATTTTGTGCACATGATCGCGAACATTAACCTGAACTAACTGATTCGGCAATGCAGCAGCTTCGGTGGCCGTATCATGTACATGATCGCGAACATTAACCTGAACTAACTGATTCGGCCATGCAGCAGCTTTGGAGGCCGTATCAAGTACATGATCGCGAACATTAACCTGAACTAACTGATTCGGCCATGCAGCAGCATCGGTGGCCGTATCAACATTAACCTTCATATTGGACAACATTAACCTGAACTACCGTACATTCGGGCAACATTAACCGCAGCTTCGGAGGGGCGTATTGTGATAAATGATGGCCAATATTATCATGAACTAACTGATTCCGCCACGCGGCAGCTTCGATGGGCCGTATAATGTACATTTGATCGAAAACATTAACCAGAACTAACTGATTCGACCACGCAGCAACTAACTGCTTCGTTCGATGGACAACATTAACCTGAACTCGCGAAGCAGCTTAGAGTATTGGCCATGCGTACATGATCGCGAACATTAACCTGAACTAACTGATTCGGCCATGCAGCAGCTTCGGTGGCCGTATCATGAATACATGATCGCGAACATTAACCTGAACTAACTGATTCGGCCATGCAGCAGCATCGGTGGCCGTATCATGTTCATATTCGACAACATTAACCTGAACTACCGAATTCGGGCACGCGGTAGCTTCGGAGGGCGTAGTGTATATATGATGGCCAATATTAACACGAACTAACTGATTCGGCCACGCAGCAGCTTCGGAGGCCGTATAATGTACATGATAGAAAACATTAAGCAGAACTAACTGATTCGGCCACGCAGCAGCTTCGGAGGCCGTATCATATACATGATCGCGAACATTAACCTGAACTAACTGATTCGGCCACACAGCAGCGTCGGTGGCCGTATCATGTACATGATCGCGAACATTAACCTGAACTAACTGATTCGGCCATGCAGCAGCATCGGTGGCCGTATCATGTTCATATTGGACAACATTAACCTGAACTACCGAATTCGGGCACGCGGCATCTTCGGAGGGCGTATTGTATAAAGGATGGCCAATCTTAACATGAACTAACTGATTCGGCCACGCAGCAGCTTCGGAGGCCGTATAATGTACATGATCGAAAACATTAACCAGAACTAACTGATTCGGCCACGCAGCAGCTTCGGAGGCCGTATCATGTACATGATCGCGAACATTAACCTGAACTAACTGATTCGGCCATGCAGCAGCTTCGGTGGCAGTATCTTGTTCATGATGGACAACATTAACCTGAACTACCGAATTCGGGCACGCGGCAGCTTCGGAGGGCGTATTGTGTAAATGATGGCCAACATTAACATGAACTAACCGATTCGGCCACGCAGCAGCTTC
Source organism: Acanthosepion pharaonis (assembly GCA_903632075.3). Taxonomy (NCBI): domain Eukaryota; kingdom Metazoa; phylum Mollusca; class Cephalopoda; order Sepiida; family Sepiidae; genus Acanthosepion; species Acanthosepion pharaonis. The sequence goes on along the minus strand of CAHIKZ030005480.1, from coordinate 652,374 downwards.
GGGGGCCTTATCATGTACGTGATCGCGAACATTAACCTGAACTAACTGATTTGGCCATGCAGCAGCTTCGGTGGCCGTATGTACATGATCGCGAACATTAAGCTGAACTAACTGATTTTGCCATGCAGCAGCTTCGGAGGCAGTATCATGTAGATGATCGCGAACATTAACCTGAACTAACTGATTCGGCCATGCAGCAGCTTCGGAGTCTGTATCATGTACATGATCGCGAACATTAACCTGAACTAACTGATTCGGCCATGCAGCAGCTTCGGTGGCCGTATCATGTACATGATCGCGAACATTAACCTGAACTAACTGATTCGGCCATGCAGCAGATTCGGTGGAAGTATGTTGTTCATGATGTACAACATTAACTTGAACTACCGAATTCCGGCACGGGGAAGCTTCGGAGGGCGTATTGTGTAAATGATGGCCAACATTAACATGAACTAACTGATTCGGCCACGCAGCATCTTCGGAGGCCTTATCATGTACGTGATCGCGAACATTAACCTGAACTAACTGATTCGGCCATGCAGCAGCTTCGGTGGCCGTATCATGTACATGATCGCGAACATTAACCTGAAATAACTGATTCGGCCACGCAGCAGCTTTGGAGGCCGTATCATGTACATGATCGCGAACATTAACCTGAACTAACTGATTCGGCCACGCAGCAGCTTCGGAGGCAGTATCATGTACATAATCGCGACCATTAACCAGAACTAACCGATTCGGCCACGCAGCAGCTTCGGTGGGCGTATTGTGTAAATGATGGCCAAAATTAACGTGAACTAACTGATTCGGCCACGCAGCAGCTTCGAAGGCCGTATAATGTACATGATCGCGAACATTAACCTGAAATAACTGATTCGGCCATGCAGCAGCTTCGGTGGCCGTATCATGTACATGATCGCGAACATTAACCTGAACGAACTGATTCGGACATGCAGCAGCTTCGGTGACCGTGTCATGTTCATGATGGACAACATTAACCTAAACTACCGAATTCGGGCACGCGGCAGCTTCGGAGGGCGTATTGTGTAAATGATGGCCAATATTAACATGAACTCACTTATTCGGCCACGCAGCAGCTTCGGAAGCGGTATCCTTGTACATGATCGCGAACATTAACCTGACCTAACTGATTCGGCCATGCAGCAGCTTTGGTGGCCGTATCATGTTCATGATGGACAACATTAACCTGAACTACCGAATTCGGGCACGCGGCAGCTTCGGAGGGCGTATTGTGTAAATGATGGCCAATATTAACCTGAACTAACTGGTTCGTCCATGCAGCAGCTTTGGTGGCCGTATCGTGTACATGATATCCAACAATAACCTGAATTACCGAATTCGGGCACGCGGCATCTTCGGAGGCCGTATCGTGTAGATGATGGCCAACATCAACCTTAACTATCGAAGTCGGCCACGCAGCAGCTTCGGAGGCCGTATCGTGTACATGATGGACAACATTAAACTGAACTAGCTAATTCGGGCACGCAGCAGATTCGGTGGCCGTATTGCGTACATGATCGAGTATATTAACCTGAACTGATTCGGCCATGCAGCAGCTTCGGAGGCTGTATCGTTTACATGATGGTCAACATTAACCTGAACTACCTCATTCGGCCACGCAGCAGCTTCGGATGCTGTAACGTGTACATGATGGCCAACATTAACCTGATCTACCTGATTCGTCCACGCAGCAGCTTCGGTGGCCGTATCGTGTTCATGATTGACAACATTAACCTGAACTACCGAATTCGGCCACGCAGCAGCTTCGGATGCTGTATCGTGTACATGATGGCCAACATTAACCCTAAGTCCCTGATTCAGGCACGCAGCAGCTTCGGATGCTGTATCTTGTACATGATCGCGAACATTAATCTGAACTAACTGATTCGGTCATGCAGCAGCTTTGGTGGCCGTATCTTGTTCATGATGGACAACATTTATCTGAACTCCCTGATTCGGCCACGCGGCATCTTCGATGGCACTATCGTGTACATGATGGCCAACATTATCCTGAACTACAAGATTCGGACACGCACCAGCTTCGGAGGCTGCATCTTGTACATGATGGTCAACATTAACCTGAAATACATGATACGGGGACGCACCAGCTTCGGAGGCCGTATCTTGTACATTATGGCCAACATTAACCTGAATTACCTGATTCGGACACGCAGCAGCTTCCGAGGCCGTGACGTGTACATGATGGCCAACGTGAAGAACCTGATTCAACTGTGGAATTGCATCGAAGCCACTATCGTATAGATGATTACGAATATTAACGAAAATCGCCTCTTCCGGATATTGAGCTGTATCAAAGCCCGCATGTTCGTCAATATCAACAGGGACCTTCTGGTGCAGGTCTGCCGTTGCTTCGGTGGCCGGCAATATTTTTAATATAGAAATACATTTGGATTACTTATTAAACAAATCTATCAAACTTCCATTCACTCTAATGATTATATTTACTATATCCTATAGTGATTTCCTTCTTATATATATGCACAATTTTAATATAAAATTGTTTGAAAACACTTTCATTACAATTGTGCACGATTTATACTATAGAAATCTCTAAATAATTTTACAATAGAAAAAAGTATTGTCATTGGTTACAAAGTTGAATACAACGTTTTAGCATCTTTAGCAGAAAACATTGTATCTCTGCTTAACTCACCAGTCGACCGGCTCTGTGGTTGTGTAGATTAATTTGTGCTTGAATGTCTTTTGCTGTAACGCGGGCATCCAGAAACTTTTGCGCAAAATGATCCCCAAATTCGATATCATGACTGCAGCCGCCCCATTCCCAGTTGAGGGCGGGTCCATGTGACCTCATATCACAGCCGCACGAACGTAGCTTCCCAAGGCTGCAGGCTGTTGACACTTGATGAGTCACGCCGGCTGCACTCAGGGCATGCGCAAATGCCGTTTCTCTGTAGCCTACAAAAACAAAGAAAGAAAAACAAATGATCAGAACAATGCTTTGCATTTTTAGAATATTTAACACATTGTCAGGTGGTTTGATTCGATTTCAAATACATTACAGTGACAGGCATTAATCGTTTGCTAAGCCTATGAATTATTCAGGCTAAAATCTGAATAATTCATTAACTATCAGACTGTACCATAAATTTGTTCGGTTTTTATAATTTATTTGAATACTTATTATTTATTGATAGTTCTTGTCGGGTTAATTTTGATAATTTTAATTATTGGAATGTGAATCTCCAATTAAAAATTTCGAGCGATTATCCAATACACCAGCTGCACATCCAAACTTACAGTACCTGGTATTTCGAAGCGGTCACCCATCTACGTACTGACCAGGCTCGACGTTGCTTAACTTTGGGAAGTGCTGTTTCAACAGGATGTGGCCGTAAGCATTAATAATTGAATAATGATAATCTGAATTTATATGGATGAAAGACGTGCTCAAAAAATTTGACAATTTTGAGTGGGTTCTGTCTTTAATCATGTCACCCCATGCAAGGTAATAAAGCCACTAAGGCACAAGTGGTTACTGAGTGTGAAAAAATCAGAAAAAAGAGAAACATTATTAAGGAGCGAGAACGAACGAGAGTAATCAAGAGGACAGTAGATAACGATTGACTTTGCATTTAAATTTTTGCACATCAAAGTTGGCTGGAAGCATGGAGTTGGAAGAGATTTCCTCAACCATGTAATTCAAAGAAACTGTTAGCATAAAACTTAGTTATATCCAACCAATTCAACTGTGAATTTATGAGACCTTACCGCCAATCTAGTACTGTGTTTCAATTCATAAAACTTAGGTACATTAGCGAAGAGTTGATTCGAACAATTACCATGTAAGTATTTATAGAAAAGGCAAAGGGAAGATACATTACAGCGGTAGAAATGTAACTGAAGCCGAGATGTCAAACCAAGACCAATAATATTGCTGATACTTCTTTGTATTTTATCAAGAATCTAGATATATAGCAGGAGCCCCGGAACTTATGTAGCAACAATATCCAAATCATGGACGAATTGTAGACTTATAAATATGTAAGACACAGTGAACCAATTTTCTTAGCAGCTGACCTAGAAATGGATTCAATATAATCTTTCAACTTCATGTCAGCCTAGAATGTAAGCCCGAGAAGGTGAAACGAGTCTCTCTCATGGAGGTTAGCATCAGCCATACTGATAGGAGACAGGAAGGTATCTTTCAAGTGATTGATAGATGCTTCGTTTCTGGCGGTGTTAAAATTAGCAAGCCATTCCTTAACACCTTCTTGAGATCAGCTACCAATCAGACCTTATCGAACGTACCAGGCTTACTATCGAGGTAGGAGTTGATGGTTGTGTCATCAGTATAAATATCAAGTTGAGAACTGATGTCATCAGGAAGGTCATTGATGAAAAAATAGGTCCAACGATAGAGCCCTGTGGGACATCTGCATTAATGAAAAAACATCTAGAAGATTGGCCGTTCAAGACAGCTTTCATTTTGATTTGTAAGAAAAACTGAATTAGTTCAAAAATTCGCCCGGAAATACGATACATAACCTTTCAACTTATGAAGAAGACTGGTAAGCCAAATATCGTTAAACGCTTTTGAGATATGTCCAAAGCAACAGCCCGAGCTTCACCATTCTTATCTAAAACTTAGTAGACTCTTTCAAAAATAATCGTCAGTATATCAGCAGTTGACCTATAGAAACGAAAGCCATATTGCTTGTCTGAAAGAAGGCCATGCGATTTGAGATGCTTAACCTATCCAGCATTGATTAAGGCCTCTAGTAGTTTACCAAAACGAGGTAGAAGGCTAACAGGTCGATAGTTGGAAGGGTCAGACTGTTCACCTGAGTTCTTAAAGAATAGAACAACAGAAGAGGATTTAAGGCAATAAGGCATTTATTATAGAGTTTAGAAAGAACGGGAGTCAGTTCAGGAGCACAGGACTATGACCGGGATTGCATCAGGTCTACATACTTTGAGGAGATCTAGATTAGGGAAGATAACAGAAACTATAGAAGGGGTTATATGTCAATCACTCAACAGAATCTCAGTTATAAGTGGAAAGTTAAGCAAGGGTATTCCAGATGAGCCAAGGGTAGAATTTCATGAGAATTTAGTGCCAAAGCATTCAACGGAAGTTGTTAACACCTCCTATATATAAATATATATATATATATATATATATATATATATATATATATATATATATATATGTAATTGTAAACGTACGGTATAGATGACAAAAATCTGGGTAGACTTGTGAAGAAGACCTGTATGCCAAACCCTGTCGAAATCTTGTCCAAAGATTTCCAAAAGTAACAGCCCGAGCTTCACCATTCTTATCTAAAACTTATTAGACTCTTTCAGCAATTATCGACCGTACATCAGAAGTTGACCTATAGAAACGAAAGCCATATTGCTTGTCTGGAAGAAGGGCATGCGATTTGAGATGCTTAACCTATTCAGCATTGATTAAGGCCTCTAGTAGTTTATCAAAAAGAGGAAGTTTTGGTTTGGTTTGATTTGTTTTACGGCATATCAACCTCAATGGGTTATTTTATTAATGCCGACAAGATTTTTATTGCTGGTTATTTTTTTTATCTATCTATCTATCTATCTATCTATCTATCTATCTATCTATCTATCTATCTCATTATATATTGGTTTGGTTTGGTTTGTTTTACGACATATGGGTTATTTAAGGTCGACAAAATTTTTATTGCTGGTAATATGTTTTTCTTCAAAAATCTATTTCTTGGAATATTTTTCCTTGAAGAAATCTATAGCTGGTCATATTTTTTTCAAAGAATGTATAGCTGTATTGCTGGTAATTTTTTTTAAAGTATTGCTGATGATAATTTTTCCTTAAAAAATCATTGCTGGTAATATTTTTTTCTTTTTTATTACAAAGTATTTCTGGTATTAAAACCTATTTTTACACAAGTTTGGATGTTAACTATTTACCCATAGCTGTGATCCTGACAGATGCTGCCATCCCGGGCCAAGGTTGACCTGGGAACACCAGCAATTAAGAATGTGGTTCTACACTCCTCAAAATCTCCTGATCAGAGGCCTTCCTGATAGAGGTAGTTTATCGTCTTACCCAGGACGCGTATGTTGTTTATCTTCATACCCAGGACGTGGATGTAGTTTATCGTCTTACCCAGGACGTGGATGTAGTTTATCTTTATACCCAGGACGTGGATGTACTTTATCGTCATACCCTGGACGTGGATGTAGTTTATCCTCATACCCAGGACGCGGATGTACTTTATCGTCATACCCAGGACGCGGATGTACTTTATCGTCATACCCAGGACGTGGATGTAGCTTATCGTCTTACCCTGGATGCGGATGTAGTTTATCGACTTACCCAGGACGGAAAAAGAGGTAGAAGACTAAGAGACCGATAGTTGGAAGGGTCAGACTGTTCACCTGATTTCTTAAAGACTGGAACAACAGAGAAGGATTACCAACAAATAGGAAAGCCAGAAGAAGTGAGGCATTTAAAGGCAATAGAGTGAGAACATGAGCTAATTCGGGGAGACATCATTAAATACTATTGCAGGGATACCACCAGGTCCACATGATTTGTGGGGATCCAGATTACAGATGATAGCAGAATTCTTAGAAGGAGTTATATACATAGCACTCAACAGAGACTCAGTGGCGGTCGGGCAAGAATACTCCAGATGAGTCAAGAGCAGAATTTCAGGAGAATTTACGGGCAAAACAATCTGCTTTATCAGCAGAACATGTTAACACCCCAAATTAGATAAAGAGAGGAGGTCTTGAAAGCTTACTCTTATTTCATACAAGAAATCCCAAATCTTTAGAAATTGTATAGTGCCTCATTCTATCAGCATAGACTTAGCTCCTACGAGGACACGTTTACTTTTAATACGTGCAGCTACGAATAGGTATCTGTTGAGACGGATGGCAAAATTGCATAGGGAAATGGAAAACATTATTTACATTATTCGGACTATCGTCGTCATCTTTGTTGTCATATTTATCACAACGAGGACACATGGAACAGTGGATAAAGGCGTTAGTTAGATCCAGTGACAGGACTCAAAAAGTGTGAGTTCAATACCTGGTGTAAATAATACCTCATCTGAGAAATATAGACAGATACTGAAAGGTTGAAACGTTGTGATAAATATGGCAAAAAGATGAGGACAATAGTCCGAATAATGAATAATGTAAATAATCTCATATCGAAAGATACTGAAAGGCCGAAACGTTGTAATAAATATCATCTCAGAAATATAGACAGATACTGAAAGACCGAAACGTTGTAATAAATATGGCAACAAAGATGAGGACAATAGTCCGAATAATGTAAATAATATACCTCATCTCAAAAATATAGACTAGCAAATGTTTATATGCAACAAAGATGAGCGTTAATGCCTCATCTCTTGATTCAAAAAATAGTACGACTAATACAGCAATCGCTATCACTTGACTTAAAATATTTTTTTGCCTTCCTTGCCTTTTAGAGGAGTGCCCTTTGGCGTGCTGATGTTGTTACATGCCTTACTTCTTAACTATATCACACTGCCAACTTTTTTCTAAGCTCTATAGTAAACATTAAATCCCTTACGAAAAAAGAACTAAACAAAATAAACACAATACGATCAGCTTTAAAAAAACGGAAAAACATTTTTAAGGGTTGACCGATTGTCGATTTTCACTCTGTTTGGGGGGGTGGGGGTGCTCAGAGTTGAAACTTCACATGATGACTCCCAATGGCCTCTTCATAAATCCGCTCGGTTTTCGTTAAAAACCGACATGCGGTTCAGACGCAATCTGGGCGTATCAGTTTTGGGTTTTATCGATTTTCCGCGCTGTTTTAGGGGTCCGTGGTCATGAAACTTCTGGACAACACTTCAATGGTAGACTCTAAGAGGCTGTCAAATTTGGTTGAAATGCGATCATTCCTTCTGTAAGCGGATTTTTTTCGATTATCGATTTTTTCGATTATCGATTTTTTCGGAACCTGATTCCGAACTCAAAAATCGGGCTCCGTCATGTCCTTACGGCAGCCATTTGCAAACTTGTGTTGAAAATCGCATCGAAATCGGGTGAGAAATGCGGCCTGGGTGAGGTAACAATGCCCACGACAGACACACAGGCAGACAACATGAGAAACATAGATAGTAGATAGATAGATACTGAAAGGCGGAAAGGTTGTAATAAATATGGCAACAAAGATGAGGACAATAGTCCGAATAATGTAAATAATGTACATAATACCTCATCTCAGAAATATAGACAGATACTGAAAGGCCAAAACGTAATAAATATGGCAACAAAGATGAGGACAATTGTCCGAATAATATAAATAATGTATATAATACCTCATCTCAGAAATATAGACGAACATGGAAAAGAGTTAAAAGTTATTTAGAGTAATAATAGAGAGGAAGTATGAAGAGCCATGATCACTTGCAGAATTAAGCAGACACAGGATATGTGCAAGGCAAGCGATGCAGAGTATAACAGCAAGTAACCTAATGAATAAAATTTATTGAATTGATTATTGTTCCTTGTCTCAATCAAAGAAAGGCAAGAAATGACACTAGACCGTAGGGTGGAGAGGGCTAGAGGGAATGAAAGTGAAAAAGGAATGAGAAGACTGAGAACAGAGAGGATTGAGCTGAGGAAAGGATAGAAAAGAAACCGGCTTCAAGGAAACAGAAAATGGTGATTGACGTTACATTAAAATTTGAAGATTGTAGTTATTAGGGAAGCAAGACTTCGGAAAGGAATTCCACAGGTGGGAAGTGCGAGAAAAGAAATTTTTAGAGTTGCCACAGTTGCATCTAGCTTGGTTAACGGCAAAACGATGAGATCCAATTGCCAATCTAGTAGCACGCTTAAATTCATGTAGTCGGGGCACCAGGAAAAAACGCTCAACAGAACAGTTACAATGAAAATATTTGTAGAAGAGACAGAGGGTCAAATTGGGAGCTGATCCATGAAATGATCTACAATCTGTTGTTAATTGGGACAAGGAATGTCTTGCTAATTTTAAAGCCTTCAAAAACGAAATTGCCATGGAAATAGAAATAGAAAAGACAGAGAGAAGTCACTTCACGTCCATGAGAAAGTGATTGAAGACTTGATGCCTGATCAAGATCTGTTATATTGCAGATCCTTCTTTGAATTTTGACAAGAATCACAAGATGTACGGCAGGAGCTCCAGACCATTCGATGCACGGACGAATGGTCGATTTACAAATGTACAAGATGGATATTGACGAGAAAGATTTTCTAACACAACGCAACGAAGCATTTTTCCTTGCAGGAAACGTAGCAATTGATTCGATATAGTTGTTCCTCTTCATGTCAGTGGGAAACATGAGCCCATGAAGGCGTAGAGTGTTGCAGTCATGATGGCAGGAAGAAAAGGTTCCCTATGGTGATTAAATGAAATAAAATATTAAAACAAGGACAAAAAAAAATAGTAAAAAGACAAAGGATACTTAGAACAATAAAAAGGGGAGGTAGTGAAGAGCCACGATCTCCTGGAGAATTTAACACACATACGAATCAGGATCATCGGAAAACAGCGAATGACCTAATTGACAAGTTGGTATAAATGGATGCTAATGGGTCAAAAGTTAAGACAAACAAAAGACAGAAAGTTGTGGAGAGTCATGATCGCCTGCAGAATTCAACACAAAGAGATGTAGGAAGCAAGTGAAACAGTAAGAAAATAAGTAAACGACTTCACTAGCTTGTGTGAATGGATGGAAGAAAAAAACAAACAAAGACGGATGGTAATGGGTCAAAAGTTATTTAAAACAAACAAAAGACAGGAAGTTGTGGAGAGCCATGATCGCCTTCAGAATTTGACACTTACAGAACATACAAGGAAACAGTAAGGAAGGGTGAGCAACATACTTCATGAGATTGTATGGATGGCTGGTATAACAAGGACAAAGAAGGAAGTAAATGGGTCAAAAGTCATTTAAGAGCAACGAAAGACGGGAAGTTGTGGAGAGCCATTGTTTCCTATATTCGGAAAGAACATGATTCATGAAAGAAAAATAAGAGCCTCTTTCTCAAAATGTCGGCTCAGTGGGTATTTTTTATTTATAAAAATCTCTTCCACTTGTCTGTCCTTGATTCGTTATCAGTGTTACTCGTCTACTCCTAGCTTCTTTATTTCAATAGCTTTTTTTTCTTTTTTGAAGAAAAATGGCGAGACATCTCTCTTCGGCACATGCATTAGCTTTCTTCAAAGAGTTTAATCTTATCCGCGAGATTTGGCCTCCTTACCCGAGGCCAACTGTTTCAGCATGTGGTTCTAACTAGCTAATTATTTATTTGACTTAATCACTTACTTTCACATAAATTAAAAAAAAAATATCAAGGATAAAAAAAAAAAAAATATCGAAACAAAAACGGTGCGAATTTGTTTATTTAAGCTGCTATTTTTGTTCCGTATTATTTGCTTTCTATATTTTATTTTATTTTCGCAGAAGAAGCTACGTCTCGCACGGTCGCCGGAAAACATTGAAACACCGAATAAAAAAATCAGAAACAAGGTTATTTCGAAATAAAGGTCGACCTCTTCAAATACTTGGGTTCTTTTGCCAAAGCCCGACACTGCCTGATCAAAGTTGTTGGTGTATTTAGCGACGGTGTGAGAAAATCAACAATTACGGTATTCTTAGGTCTCATCTAAACTCTTCTATCAAATTCTTCGTCTTTTTCTGATTATTAAGGCTTCTTTCTTTCGTTTTCCTTCTGAGATCACGATACGTATTATTAGGTAGTGTGAAAAGCGTCTAAGCGTACACCTAACCCAGGGAGACGGTTAGAAAACGATCCATCGCTTGTGAGAATTTTATTTTAATTAAGAACTCTATTGTGATGGAACTCGGCTAAGCTTATACTCGCTATTATACGCTATTGTTACATGGCAATGACTAGCAAACTAGTTCCATTGACTATATTGACTGTATGAAGGCGTCTTGTCATCCATTGTTGGATCCAAGTTGAATGTTCTATATTGAATTCTGCTAGAGCACTTCGACGTAGTGTAATGGTTAGCAAGACCAACTTAAGACTGTATAGCGAGTTCCATCCTCACAAGGTGCTCCATACTTTCGTCCTTGTGCCACATCTAAGCTACGCCGGCCGGCTCTTCGACGTGGTGTAATGCTTAGTAGGCTTGTCGCGTTAGATCAACTTACGAGTATTGAGTTAGATTCCAGCCCCACCCCCGGGTATTCCACGCTTTCCGCCTTGTATCCCATCTAAGCTACGCTCAGAAAATATTTTTGACGGGCACTTCGACGTGGTGCAATGGTTAACGAGCTTGCCTCTTTAGATCAATTACAACTGAATAGTGAATTCGATTTCTTAATGGGTTCTCCATAATTCCGGCCTTGTGTCACATCCGAGCTATGCTTAGTAAAATCGATATACTAAATTCGATATAAATAACTCAACAAAGGTTGACGGGTTTTAAAATCAACCAACCAATAATACCCTTCAAAATTATATATATTTTTATTTTTAGATGTTTCCACCTGTACGACATTAGATATACATATTCTCCAATTAATATATGATTATTCGGTGATCATTTTATTTTTTAGACTAAAGTTCACCCATCACAAAACCCAAGAGCCACTCAAGGTAGAGGCTTAAGGAATGAGCTGTATGATATGAACGTAACAGAGTGTAGAAAAAGTGGATTAGGAGGTTAGATAGCGATTGATAATTTGTGAACGGATTTTTTATTCGACATTATTTCTTATTAATATAAACGTCATTTTTAGGGGGTCCACGTATTTGAGTTGCTATCTCTTTTTTTTTCCCTGTAAGTGGCAGTTCTTTCATATTTACCACAGAGGAAGGTCATGCAATCAAGTGTGTGGGTCACTTCCTGGCAAGTTGATGTGTCAATGGCGATAATTTGTTTACACAAATTCATGTCATTGGCACATCCTTCTACTGTGATTTCCCTTCCTCTCCAACCAACTCTTGCAAAGCCAAACGGCGATATGGAATGGCTGACGGGAGCTTCTAGTCCTGAACCTGCACGTTGGCGGCGAATTAGATAAAGGAAAGGATCAGAAATTACATTCTTGGAGACGAGATAAAGCTGACGATGACGACGATACGTGACGCCAGAAAGAAATAAATAAAAAAAACAACATTTTATTAAGCTTTGATTATTATTAGATTTTCATATGGGAACTTTTTTTTTTATAGGTTTTTCAAATGGTATGAACGTGTAATAATTCTGGGGGGACAGTTTATTACTTAATAATAATAATAATAATATTAATAATAGAAATCCGATCCCCCACTTAATATCCAATAGAATCTTATATTATTTACATTGTTCGGGCTGTTGTCCTCATCTTTATTACCATATTCATAAGGTCTTCGGCTGTTGTACGCTCCGGCCTTCTTTGAAACCTTTATTCAGATATTTTGCTCGAATTCCACGTGTCATGCTTAGTTAATTCACTTTAATAACTTAATTCTTCAATATTTTGCTGTGGTTGAGTATTGAACTCAAAACACTTTGGGTGTCATCACTTTCGGATCACACAACCAAAGCTTTTATCATTGGGCCATGTATCCTTGGGGGACAACAGTGAGTGAATGTTTGGGATTTAAAAAGCTAATGTCCCATTTTAATTTTTTTTTTTTACCAGAGTTCATATTACATTTTTTTGTTATTATTACTTTTCTCTAGCACATTGTATTACTGTTTCCCATAATGTATTCATTTCTATGCTTGATCGGCTCAGGAGATTTTTGTGGCCAAGCATATGGGCTGATTCCTTAAGTTTTCGTTTTTTTTTATGTGTTTGTGTGCAGGGACTGATTCCGTTGGTAAAAACCTTTTTTTTAGCCGTTAAATGGACGAGCAGGCAGTAATTCTGTTTCCAGGATCGACGTAGGTATTGAATTCACCTTTGTTCTTTTCAAAAACCGGCTGTCAGTCTGAGTTGCTTTTTAACCCATAGCATAAGGTGGGGCATAGAAGAGATAGATTTAGGATATTCGTTCGAAGGTCAACGGAATGACCTTAGCCGGAATTTTAATTCGACATGCCGGTCCCACTTCCAGAAGCGATAACCGTGACGCTGGGCGGACAGTCACCATTCTCAAAATAATTCCGAATGAATGAAATGTATTATTAAGAAATAAACGTCAATGTATATTCGGAAAGAATCAATCTAGACACACACACACACATATATATATATATATATATATATATACACATAAACACACGTATGTATATATATATATATATATATACACATAAACACACGTATGTATATATATATATATTAAGAAATGGACAAGATCCGACAATTTATTTATTAAAGACATATTTTTATGTTTAACGTTGTTATTTTATAGATACAAGTATTTAAGCAAATGCTCTGTTTATGATAAACAGTATTAAATAACATTAACCGGCCTGAATGTCCGAGAAATTTTCATAGAAAATTTTCGTTCTTTGACAGGATTCGAACCTGTATCCTATACGGAACCGTCATATACGCTGACGTGCCTTTACCGTTTGAGCTACAAAGAACCAATCGGTAGACAAGGTCGAATTTACTGCTTATAAACTCCAACTTTCCATGAATCTCGTACATTCATAACTGCTCTGGCGTATCGAATGTAAACAAATGACGTCATATATTTAAGAAATGGACAAGGTCCGACAATTTATTTATTAAAGACATATTTTTATGTTTAACGTTGTTATTTTATAGATACAAGTATTTAAGCAAATGCCTGTTTATGATAAACAGTATTAAATAACATTTACCGGCCTGAATGTCCGAGAAATTTTCATAGAAAATTTTCGTTCTTTGACAGGATTCGAACCTGTATCCTATACGGAACCGTCATATACGCTGACGTGCCTTTACCGTTTGAGCCACAAAGAACCAATCGGTAGACAAGGTCGAATTTACTGCTTATAAACTCCAACTTTCCATGAATCTCGTACATTCATAACTGCTCTGGCGTATCGAATGTAAACAAATGACGTCATATATTAAGAAATGGACAAGGTCCGACGATTTATTTATTAAAGACATATTTTTTATGTTTTCACGTTGTTATTTTATAGATACAGAGCATTTGCAAATGCTCTGTTTATGATAAACAGTAAAATAACATTTACCGCCTGAATGTCCGAGAGAAATTTTCAGAAAATTTTCGTTCTTTTGACAGGATTCGAACCTGTATCCTATACGGAACCGTCATATACGCTGACCTTGTCCATTTCTTAATATATGACGTCATTTGTTTACATGAAAATTTCTCGGACATTCAGGCCGGTAAATGTTATTTAATACTTTATCATTAACAGAGCATTTGCTTAAATACTTGTATCTATAAAATAACAACGTTAAACATAAAATATATATTTAATAAATATATATATATATATATACAAACACAGGTATGTATATATATATATATACTAAAGGTAATAAATATATACATACACAAACACACATATATATATATATATATATATATAAAACACACGTATGTATATATATATATATATATATATATATATATATATATACACTAAATATATATGTATATATATATAAGATTAATAGAAAAATAAAATTTGTCGCTTAGCTGAATTGATGTTATATTCATCACCTTAATTCCGGAGTTACGTAAACAGGCCGTTTTTGTAATTGTTAAGTCCACCTGTCTGGAGTTTTCAGCAATTGACAGTTCTTTTTCTGAATTTTCATTATTGTTATAGCAAATTTGAATTGATTAATGATATAATTAATGATATAATTATAATTAATTTAACTGATCCAAATTTTATTTATATATAAATAATTTATATGATACGATGAAGAACAAATAGGAAGCATTTTATTTTTATTGAATGGGCCAAATTATACCAAAGTTGGTTTAAAGAGTTGAAGACCTAGCTCGCTCTAACCAACTGAGCTACGAAGAACAGTCGGTCAAAATAAATAAGAGTTTGTCATTACAATTCCTTAAGCTATTTATAAATAATAACATCTAGAAAATTTGTAAAAGTTTGATGGGCCCTAAACTGTAGCCTTTACTAGTCTAAAGGATAATCCAACACTAAGCTTCAACTTATAGTAGTCTAAGGAATAATCCGGACCTCGAATGCAGCCTATACTAGCCTAAAGAATAATCTGGCTCTAGGCTGCAGCCTATATTAGTCTAAGGGATAATACGGACCTAGACTGCAGCCTAAAAAATAATCCGGCCCTAGGCTGCAGCCTGTATTAGCTAAATGAATAATCCAGTCCTAGGCAGCAGCTTAAAGGACAATCCTATCATAGGCTGCAGCCTATACAAGCTTAAAGGATAATCCTGTCATAGGCTTCAACCTATACTAGCCTAAAGGATAATCTTTCCATTGCATGCAGCGTATACCAGTTTAAAGGATAATCCGACCGTAAGCTGCAGCCTATATAAGCCTAATGGATAATCAGTCTAGTTGATAATGCGCGAGGCCCTAGACTTCAACAAAAACGACTCCATTTTTTGAAAAGAACGATTGCAGATTATGAAAACTGGATTGCTTACAACAATGTATAGCGAAAAAGTTCCCCTGGAAAAGAAAATAAACCACCGTTAACCACTGGTCCGCAACTGAAGAATATGATAAGGAATTGCATATTACGATTGACTGTTCCCATTTGGATTCACTAAAGACAAAAATCAAAGAGAAGCGTACAAATTTAGCCAATCAGAAGAGTGTCGTCTTAAAATAAGACAATTTCAGATCTCACGTCTCTTTGCAGATCTCCAAAAATACATTAATAGATTTTTTTAATCATTTCACCCCAAGTAAGGCAATAAAGACACTAAAAACGCAGGGGATTAATGAGTATTAAAAAATCTAAGAAAAAGAAAAGATACTAACTCAAATATAAACATGCTTTTTGGATATTTTAAAATGTCTCCTTTCTTAACGGAAATGCTTACTTCTCAAGCCAACATATTTATGAGCGATAAAAAAAAAATGTAAAAATTAAAAGAAAAGGGTTAAAATTATGACGTTTTTAACAACATTTCAAAAAAAAAAAAAGTACATCACTTATCGTTCTTCATAGTTTGTTTTCCTTTCCACAATGCCCGTAGGATTTTCGAATATTTTAAAATTTTCTATAATTCAAATGTGGACGCCTAATCTACAATACTCATTCTCCTTGTATAAATACAGGTTTCTCGGTAATTTTCTATGTTTGTCTTTGATAAAATTCCTCAAGAAACTAAACGCGTCGGCATAAAAGTTCCTCCCCTTCTCATTTCTCGTATATAGAATTATATCGACAGACTCGTTTCTCGAATGGACAATTTTATTAATCAACGAGCAGTATCACCCGTCTTTGAATACTCATTATTGGGAATTTTTGGCATTCAGTTGGAGCAGTTTAAGTTTAAAGTCAGTCTACCCGAAAATCAATATTAGTAACATTTGGGTACAAATGAGGCACATCCCCAAATAGGGGGTTAACAATTTGAATGGGGGGTGGCCCTGAAAAGGGAACTGTATAATACTAAATAATATTATTGTAATAATTTAAAGTATTTATTTTTTATTAAAATTTTTATGAAAGATATATATTCAAGAACAGATAGTAAATAGTAAAACGTTGCTGAGAGTTATAATGGACAGGAAGTAGTGGAGACCCATTGTCGCCAACAATTTCGGACTCAAAACCGGCACTGAAGAATTCATCGAAATCGGATGAAAACTGTTGAAATGCATAAACATCTGATCACACACAAACACACACACATACACATTTTGGGAATTATAGATATAGATAAGGGCGTCAACCTATTGATTACTAATAATCAATAGCTGCTTTAAAGATGAAGCATGTATTTTTGTTGCCTCTCTTGTTAAAGTGGAGTGCAATAGTTAACAAACGTTGCCACCTGCCCTTTGGCAGCTGCAAACGTCTGTTTGCGCGCTGCGGGATCTGCTATCGGACATAACAAAGACACTTTACTTTGTAATATTATCCAGTGTTCATAAAGTCTTTGGCATTTTGCTTGTTGATATTACGGCTTTTGCTCTCTTTGCAATTGCTTTGTACAGACGTCAGGATTTAGACTTCAAACTTGCCTGCCGCATCTGCTCGACAATAAATGATTCGTCTACCTTTTGTCATGTAAGTTAATCCGAGCCTTTCAAATCAGAAGGCTGATATTTTTACAATATATGAGAATCTGTTTTTCTTTCAGAGCAATCTGACATTATGATTTAACTTTTTTCCCACCCAATACAAGGCATAGAAGCCACTCAAGGTAGAGTGTTAATAAATGAGTTTGTTGTAACGGCGTAGAGAGAATAAGAAAGAGGCACATATTATTAAGACAGATCGGATTCTTTTTTTGCTTGATTTGTTTTTTACGATTTATCAACCTTTCGCAGGTTATTTAAAGCCAGAAAATATTTTTAGATTTTAAGAGACCCTTTTGAAGAAAATAATGATTTATTGAAACAAGTAATGTATTTAAACCTAATAATTCAATATCTTTCCCAAGGGGTATTTGCACGTAAGTGAATATAATGAACAGAACGATGATTGGAACACGGCCCTCCAATTTTCAATCACCAGTCGCCATTCATTACTATAACCGCAAATCCATGTTTACACCAACTGTTATTGCCAAGCGGTCACCCTAATAGGTACTGACCAAGCTCAACATTGCTCAATTTCGGAGATCGTACGAAAACTGCTAGTTTGACGAGTTATGGTCCTAAGCGTAGAAAAGATAATGCTAGAGTTGAAGAGATTAAGATTGTAATGATCAGGGAAGCATCCCCACGGGAGTTTATTCCATAACATAAGATTATGAAGATATGTACGATAGATCAGGGTTGATCCTTGACTTGAAGAAGTTAAGATTGTAATGATCATGGAAGCAACCACACGGCAGTTTTTTCCACAATATAAGATTATGAAGATATGTAGCATAGATCAATATTGATCCTACACTTGAAGAGCTTAAGATTGTAATGACCAGGGAAGCATCCCCACGGGAATCTGTTCCACAACATAAGATTATGAAGAGATGTAGGATAGATCAAGGTTGATCCTGGACTGGATGAGTTTAAGATTGTAATGATCAGGGAAGCATCCTCATGGGAGTTCGTTCCAAAATATAAGATTATATATATATGTAGGATAGATCAGGTTTGATCGTAGACTTGAAGAGGTTAAGATTGTAATGATCATGGAAGCATACTAACGGGAGCTTGTTCCATAACATAAGATTATAAAGATATGTAGGATATGTAACGGTTGATCCTAGACTTAAAGTTGTTAAGATTGTAATGATCAGTGAAGTATCCTCATGGGTGTTTGTTCCACAATATAAGATTATGTATCTATATAAGATAGATCGGGGTTGACCCATAGTTTTTAAGATTGTAATGATCTGGGAAGCATTCTCTCGGGAGTATCTTCTCCGGTGTAAGATTAAGAAGATATGTAAGAAGTCCTCCTGTCGTCTCGGTCTTTAAGAACTCTAGATACCATTCTGACCTATATAAGTACCATTCCATGCGTCTCCTACCATTCTTTTGCAAAGTCTTCGAGGCTTTAATCAATGCCGAAGTAGTGAAGCATCCCATGATCTGCTCTTTGACAAACAATATGGTTTCCGCTTTGTCCAGTCTACCATTGATGTGCCTACGGCCATAACTGAATATGCATACAAAGCTTTTGTTAATAACAGCGAAGCTCAAGTTGCGGCTCTAGATATATCGAAGGCATTTGACAGGATTTGGCATGCTGGCCTTCTATGTAAGTTTCAGGAATACGGTATTACAGGACGATTATTTGATTTAATCCAATCATTCCTATCAAATCGGGAAATGAAGGTTGTCCTGAATGGGTTCTCTTCCAGTTCTTTTCATACGAACGCTGGTGTTCTCCAAGGCTCTATCCTTGGCCCAACACTGTTTCTGATCTTCATCAATGATCTTCCTATCTTCATCCGTTCTCACGTCGGCATATACGCAGACGACACTACCATTTACTCATGTCTCAATAGTAAATCTGGCATTGCTGACAAAGTTAATATGGCCGTTGGTCTAGAAAACGACCTCGAATCTGTTTTTGAAATGTTTTTTAGGAAATGGCTTGTGGATTTTAAAGCATCCAAAACGAAACTTCTGTCATTTATCCACCATAGAGAAACCTCCCTGCCTCCTTATCAGACTGGCTGATGCTCAATTCTACGAGAGCGCCTCCCTGCCACTTCTTGGTCTCACGTTCTCCACTGACGTGAGGTGGAACAACTACATTGAATCAATTGCTGCATCTACCGCAAGGAAAGTTGTTTTTCCGTGTTGCGCCAGAAGGTTTTTTCTCGTCTGAATCCATCCTTCACATCTAGAAATCTACCATTTGCCCAGGCATAGAATACTGTTGCCATATATGGCCTGGTGCCCCCGTTGTTTATCTGTAAAATCCAAAAATGGATATGCAGTGTTACTCTTACTCTTACTTGCTTCTCTGATAACTATAATCTTCAAAAATTTAAATGTGATGTCAATCGACATCTGTTGTCTTCATCTCCGTTCTTTTTATTATTCTCCTCCGTTCTTATTTTTATCCTTTCCTTACCCCCTGTTTCTAGTCTTTTCCCTACACTCTCTGTAGCCCCTTGCGTACTAGTGGCACTCACAACTTGCTTGGGGGTGAATTCAACATTATGGATAAAAATAGTCCGTTGTGCTTTTTTTTAGTTCCTAACATATAAATGTAGGTAGAAAAACAAACGTTGAAAAGATAGCGAAGGTCACGATGAAATGCCTGGGGCCTCCAATCAGGTACCCGGTCGGGGTGTTCGTGGGTAGTACCCTGGTTAGTTGGTCAACGGTGTAATTTTTTAATGATTACGAGGGAGCATTATAAAGTCCTCTGCTGGATCATCATTATAAGAGACGTTTCGACTTGAAGCAAAACTACAATTCAATGTGACTTCTCATCTTCAGTAGATTTGTAAATACTTTCCATCGGTCCTCTACAAAACTCCCTGTCTTGGACACGAAAAGTCTGCGTGCCTCCCAAGGAATGGATGGAATTTTATTCAGAGTTCATTTGACGCCGTTGCTCACTTTTTATGCAATGGTTGTTCAAGTTTTACTAATTTTACTTAATTTGAATTTTCTTCTGTATTCATAAAGATATCAATACATCTCATTCATATGACATGTATTCATGTCTTTCTCAAGGTTATTAACACGTAAGTGAATGTAATGAACTCGATTGACTGGAAACAGAACTAAGCTCTCTGATTCCTTAATCCAAGCAGCTATCAATCATGTCTCCATATACATACATACATACATACTTACACACACACACACACACACACACACACACACACACACACACACACACACACACACACACACACACATATATATATATATATATATATATTTGGATTTCCTTAGAAAATATGCAAATATTCAGTAGGGGCAAATAATTCGGTCCACAACTGTATATAGTGGACTCTACCGTGGTTTTTTGACGTCTGAGGGTCAAGCAGCTCAGTTCTTTGAACGAAACAGCCAGACCCACCACCCGCATATATCATTTATTTATAGTGGTGAAGGCTTCTGCAGAATCAACCAGACTTTTTGGAAGAGCCGAATAGAGAGACCTGATTCACAATATGCCATAAGGGATCCAAAAGACACTCCGCAGGTTTTGAATTCAGAGCTGTCCTTCTCTTAGACCGTTTGCCACCCAAGGACCCAGTCTCTCTTGCTATTTACCCATAGCGGTGGGGAAGGGGGGAGATGTATTCATAACTTTCCCAAGGTTATTAACACGTAAGTGAATGTAATGAACTCGACTGATTGGAAACAGAACTCAGCTCCGTGATTCCTTAATCCAAGCAGCTAGCAATCATGACTCCATATATATATATATATATATATATATATATATATATATATATATGTGTGTGTGTGTGTGTGTGTGTATATATGTGTGTGTGTGTGTGTGTGTGTGTGTGTGGTAATGATACAATATGGTAAGAGCAAAATTATTATTAAGTAAAGAATATCAAACACTTAAAATCCCAGAGGTAATAATTTAATTACATGAGATCTTTAAAAAAAGCACCTCTCAATCTTCAAGACATACAAACAAAATCACAAATGAAATGGAAAAAATACTCCGGATTAAAATCAAGAGATATTGCTATCTTTTTAGAGAGTGGGAAAAGACATTGAGTGTTGACCTATTTTGATATACTGACCTCAGATTTAACCATAGTATGTCATTTGAGCAAAGTGGAAGAGCATAAAGTGTAGTTAGTTACACATTTTACTTAATTTTAATTTTTTTCTATATATTTTAAGATTTATATCTCCATCTGAATTCATTTATATTCCTTTTAATTTGTCTTTAGCTGCAAAACTGATATTCTGTCTGAGACTTTCCAAAGTTTATAGATGTTATTCTTCCATTTGGCATAGAGAACAGAACTGTTTTTGTTTCAGAAGTTATTAAGTTGTGATGTCTAACTCGTATATTAATATCAAATGCTTCTTTGATTTGGGTTTTGTGGAGACAACATGTTTTAAACTGATGTTCACTGTGTATAAGGCCCGGGAGACAAAGATAGTTACAGAGTGAGAGGCACAGTTTATACAGTAAAAAATAATTGGGGGAAACATCCTGTTGGGAGTCGGTTCCACAGGGAAGTGGTTCGAGGGAAAGAATTTGCTCAAGTGGAACTTACATCTCACCAATGAAATACGAAAGGAATGACGGTTATTCGCTACAATGGGCGTGGCATGGTGGGTCTTAGCCGTGAACTAGTGAAACTTTAATGTAATTCGTCTGAGCACTTTCCATGGAACTGGCGATAGAGGAGTGAGGGGCATGCAAGGTTTCGTCTTTGAGAAAGGGATTGTAGGATGGAAAATAACTCATCACCCACAAGAACACGTAGATGTTTTTGGACTCTATCAAGACTGGAAAGTGACGACTAGACAGCTCCTGTCCAAATATGAGAGCCGTACTCCACTTTAGGCCTGATTTGTCTCTTATAAACGTAGAAGATAGCATGAGGTGTCAGGTATTTACTGGAGCACTGCAGGGAAACGACTATTTTTCCAGCATCTTTAGCGATGTACCGTATGTACGAATTCCACTTGGGGGTCTTGTCTTAAGAAATTATTTATTCTTTTTCTTCATATTTCATTCTCTGGTGAAGCTTTAATAAAAATGAAACATGTTAGATTGATAATGCATATAGTAATATATATACTACAATGAATCATCCATAAAAAATTAGATAAGTAAAGTTAATGATACAAAATGGCGAAATCCCTTCGCAAACAAAATTTTAAAGGTGCATTAACCTACAAATCACTCGATGAATGTTATGTTAATGCACGTTTAAAATCTTTACTAATCCACTTTTTGTATGAATGATTCATTGTAATATAAATTGAACTTCACCACATATTTAATATATATATATATATATATATATATATGAATCATTCATACAAAAAACAAATATAGAGGTTAATGATTTAAATGGCGAGAATACATCTTCGCAAACAATTTCAATGAGGTACACTAACCCCGAATATGAATGATAAGATCCTCAAATTTATAAACAGGTATCATATCATTCATATGGTTCAGGTTTACAAATTCCTTTATGAAGATGTATTCTCGCCATTTAAATCATTAACCTCTATATTTGTTTTTTGTATGAATGATTCATGTAATTATAAATTGAACTGCACCTATAATCGAAATTAAAATAACTGATCCAACGTGCAACGTTCGGATAATAAGTATGGAATTCCTGTAATTATTGAACAATATAGTACATGCCACATTGACGGAAAACCTACCAGTACAAAAGAATTCTCTTATTACTATATTTGTACAGAAACGCACAACCTTAAAATTTAAAATTCAAACTCAGCGTTGCGACCGCACGTTCCAAAACAATAACACATTTCTCATAGCATTTTTTCGGATTACATCTCTATTTTCGTTGTCCTCTTATTACCGAGAAGTAAAAACAAGAACAAATCTATTTCCATACCTGAGGATGTCTGTAGGAACAGACGAAAGCTTGTAAAAACTAAAAAAGACCTTATGAAACTGGAATTTATAAACAGGGATCATATCATTCATATACAGGTTCGGGGTTGATGTATCTTATTGATATTCTTTGCGAAGATGTATTCTCGCCATTTAAATCATTAACCTCTATATTTGTTTTTTGTATGAATGATTCATGTAATTATAAATTGAACTGCACCTATAATCGAAATGTATATACATATATGTGTGTAGATTAATTCATATATATATATATATATATATATATATATATATATATATATTTATTCATTTCTGTAGTTCACTGCTATTAGCAAGCAGAATTTTTTTTTTTCCTGATGATGGCCATGTTGACCGAAACTAGTCGATGAATTTAACTGAAGTAATAAAAACGAAAGAATGTTAATATACAAGCCAGTGTGTCTGAAGATTTTAATTTTTTGATATTTTTATTGTTCAAAACGCACACACACACACACACATATATATATGTGTGTGTGTGTGTGTGTGTGTGTAAATATGTGTGCATGAGAGAGAAAAAGATTGAAAGAGAAAGAGCAAGACAGTGAGAGACAGAGAAAGACAGCGAGATATAGAAAGACAATGTGAGAGACAGGGAAAAGAGAAAAGAACAGAAAAAGAGAGAGAGAGAGAGAGAGAGAGAGAGAGAGAGAGAGAGAGAGAGAGAGAGAGAGAGAGAGAGAGAGAACGATAAAAAGCAAGAGAGCAAATTAGAATTATATAAACCGTGATGAGACATTCAGCGCCATATCTTAGTTCACATGACAAAGTCGGGTACTCCCCCACCCCGAACACGAGATTTAAGGCCAATTCCCCGATCTGATACCCTGACCCCATCGCCCCACGAATCAGAGTAACAGAGTTTTTGCATAAAGAGCCGACGCCCCGTACCTTTAACCGGAATGCTTTTGCGTTGATAATTAAACAAAATTTCGTCGAGAAAGGAGGTACCGGCAAAGGCAAAGAGAAGGAAATGGCGGACCACAAGACATATTTAATTTGGTATAAATAAACGGGGTTTGTCTTGGACAAGCTAAAGAGGGTAGCCGGTACTCATATGTCTAACGGGGTGTTCAGCGAAGGCTCTGTAGTGGAGTATTATCATCAAAGAGCTTATACGTCATCGCTGGGGATCGGATGAGGGTGAAGAACGAATGACAACGATATGGTCGTTGTGTTTTGCAAGCCACACAATAGCGGCGGCAACCTAGATTTGTCGGAAGAGCTCATATGTATATATATATATATATATATATATATATATATATATATATATGTGTGTGTGTGTGTGTGTGTGTGTGTGTGTGTGTGTGTGTGATTTTGTATTTTGTTCACGTATAAAATATTATTGACCTATTGATTCAGACAGGCAGCCTTTATTTCTGGATTGGTTATGATCAAGAGATACTATGCTGTCAAAACAGCAACATTAATGAATTTAAAATATATAATAACAAATAAGTAAGTGCATGTATCGGCTTGGTGACCACAACATTAGCAAAACGTCTTACACTTCATTTATCAGATACAAGTTTTATCACACAACATTTAAAGGACTCGTTCCTGCCCCTCTTCACAATTCAGGAAAATAATTGTTGACAACACCAATATACTACACCATGAAAATAATTAACAAAAATTTCAAATTCTCGAGGCTTACTCTATCAAAAGCAACCAACACTGAACAAAATTTATTACGTATGTAGTAGCAATGTTTGAAAATATATTTGACAGCCATTTAAGCCCATGTTGCGTTTTACCATCTATGGTCAGCTCCCTTACATTGTGGACGCTTGTTTACAAAAAATATACTAGCTACAACGGTTAATTTTAAAATAACTTTACCAGCGCGTTCATGCATGTTTGCAAAAATCACTATTACAATAATCACAGTCGCATTATGTTTGAATATATATATATATATATATATATATATATATATATATATATAGACATTATGCCTGCTAATTTTTTAACAAAATCCGTTCATACTCACGAATAACCTTCCGTGTATTGATGTTAAAGGATGAGAGAAATGTGCTATAGCTGTTTAAATTTCTTTTATTCTAATTTCCCAAGTACTTTCGATAGTTTTTCCAAGATCATCTTCAGGGATGCAAGTAGTACAAAATTATATGTTGTTCATTAGTATAAGTATTTATACACAGTTGTGTGTTGTTATCCATTACCGTAATTTTTTTCATTATGATTTTAAATGCAAAACGATTTACAATGTGCTAAGCGTTCATAAGAACGTGAAAAAATTATCCATTATAGAATTTTTTTTTCATATTATAATGTTATGGTCACGCGGGCATTAAAGCGTGCAAAAACTGTTCCTTTATAGGCATTTCAGAACATTATTTCAGTATCCATAGTTGATTCTGTTCAGTGCCGGCTTTAATTTTTTAATATAAATTCCTTCTCGTATTTGTAATCTGAATTTGTTGTTTTCTTCGTGTAGGATAGTTGTCTTGTCGAATAGTAATTTTTTAAAATTGTTAACAGGAATGTTGTCGTAAATATCTTGCAATGGACAAATAGTCAGACATGTGTAATTTAATCCTTGTTGTTAGTTTATTTGTCATATACCCAACATATATATTTGTTTTTTTTTTGTCGGAGATACATTCTCCCACGAGATATTTGAATTGATATATAATGTTGGTTTTGCATAATAGATCAGTTGGTGGGAAGTGTTATTGCGAATAATTAAATTGGTTGTATTGTGTTTTTTATAATATATAATTAATTTTTTTTTTTTTTATTACAATCCATGGAAGATATGTTAGTATAAATGAGATTCTTTATGATGCTTTTCATCCTATTTGTAGTTAGCATGCATCTGGTTACAATATAGTAGTTTGATATATTTAGTGTCCTTTAGGCATCTACAATGTGGATTCGGAAGTCATTATTAATGAGAGTCTGCTTAATATTTTTTAGTTCACTGTGAAAAATCTTTTTGTGTGGAGGAATCAATTTATGCTCGGTTAATTAAATTCTGTATAAGTGCTATTTTGTAGTAATCTGGACGTTCACTCTTATAGTTTAGAGTGCAAGAGATTTTGCTGGTTGTTTTTTAAACGGAGAGGTCGTAAATGTGTTGTTAATTCTCTCATTCTTTAACATCAATACACGGAAGGTTATTCGTGAGTATGAACAGATTTTGTTAAAAATTAGCAGACATAATGTCTGTAATTTATTTTATCAGACATGCCTAAAAGAGAACTTGCTGCCTAAATACACTAGGTTTATATATATATATATATATATATATATATATATATATATATATATATATATATATATATATATAATTATTTATTTAAAAATATGATTCCAAATCGCTACATAAGAGGTCTCATGTTTCAAAACTAGAGCCGAAAACTTCAATATAATCCTTTAAATTAAATTGAGTTGAAAGTAAAATGGGCTCCGTTCCATCTTCAAGCGAAATTTTTGTTGGAATAACGTATATCTGAAATTTACTTGTTTTAAAATTGAAATCAAAATCCCCATGGTAACATCTATGGTGAATTTTCTAAATTGGGTAGGCGAGTGTAGGGTGTTTATATTAAGTAGCGGTATAGAGATACTTTCAAGGTGTCAAGTCGGGGAAAGGTGGGGGTGTCAAAAATGAAACGGAAGATTGGCCATCGTCTAGTTTGCTTGTCTATGGAGATTTATTTATTTTATTTTATTTTATTATGAAAGGGAATTGTGCATATAAAAAAAAAAGAAAAACTTTCGTAACGTTTGTTTTTTGACGACTTCATAAAGGGTTATCTTATATGTAAGGTATTTAAACTACTAATTTAGGCTATGGATTATGAAGTGTGTTATGTAGTATAACAAAACACGAAACTAAAAATGTTATTCGAAAAAAGCTATGAAGCAAAAGTTTGATCTGATTACATATTAGACATTACAGTTATAGTAACGCGAATCTTGTTCACTTATTAGTGTTTAATAATGCCTTCTTTTGTCTTAATTCGCGCGTCTCATCGAGTTTCTATTCTTGGATTAACTACTTATTTTCATTAACGACATTCACGATGTCATCTGTTTCCGTCTCAGTATCTATGCGGATCAGACAACCATTTACTTCAGTTTTAATTGTATAAAATCAATTTGGCAACTGATCTATCTATCTATCTATCTATCTATCTATCTATCTATCTATATATATATATATATATATATATATATATATATATATATATATATATGTTATAAAATGGACAAAGTCCGACAATTATTTTAAGACATTTTTAGGTTTATACATTCTTTTTATAGATACAAATATTTAAGTAAATGCTTTGTTTTATAATAAACAGTATTAAACAGCATTTATCGGCCTGAATGTCCGAGGAGTCTTCATAGAAAATATTCGTCCTCCGGCAGGAATCGAACCTGTATTCTATACAGAACTGTCATATAGCTTGACGTGCTTATGCCGATTTCGCTACAGAGGAGCGTTCAGTTAGCAAGGTCGATTTTACTGTTTTTAAACTACAATTTTCCATGATTTTTTAACCTACATTCATATCTGCTCATGGCATATCCAAATGTAAACAAACGACGTCACACATTATGAAATGGACAAAGTCCGACAATTATTTTAAGACATTTTTATGTTTATAAATTCTTTTTTAGGAGGAAGCAGGGAGTTCAGTCCGAAGTCGGGCGACCGGCTGATCGACTGATCGGTTGAACTCTCTGCCTTCGGGCGGGGAGGTAAACCGACCCTGAACCCATTTATACGGGTTCAAAGGGCATATTTTTGGCCGAGCCCACGGGCTCGGAGATCCCACGTTCGGCTTGTGCCGAATGATACCCTCGTGTGTGTGTGGGGGGGGGTGTGACTAAATACTGTTCAGCCTGAAGTCGGGCGACCGGCTGACCGGCTGATCGGTTGATCTCTCTGCCTTCGGGCGGGGAGGAACCCGAACGAGGCTACGCCGAAGGGCGGAGTCTCTTTCGTGGAGGTAAACCGACCCTGAACCCGTTTATACGGGTTCAAAGGGCATATTTTTGGCCGAGCCTACGGGCTCGGAGATCCCACGTTAAACCGGCCTTGTGCCACATGATGCCCTCGTAGGGGGGGGGTGACTAAATACTGTTCAATTTGAAGTCTGGAGTGAGGTCCGTCAGAAGTCCGTCAGGAGTCTGTAAGTCAGCGCGAGCGAGTCAGTCGAGTCAGAGGCAGTCCGAAACAGAGTCGCGTTCAGACAATTACTACTAAACCTGATTGTTCGTACTAACACTTTCTACTTCTCTGTATATATTCCTGTTTGTAATATATCTGTGTTATTCCATATCCGCCTTCGAGTTCTTCTTTATTGGTTCTCCCTTGGACTATCACCGTGGTATAAGGAACCGGACCATAACACTAAGGTAGTGATGAAAGTCAACATCTTGATTATATAATTACTTTCACTTTGAATTACATATGCTACCCATTTCAATAGGGTGAAATGTTAGAGCGAAAAAGGCAGAAAGATGTGGAGAGCCATGATCGTTTGAAATTTAAAAAAAAGTATAAAGCACAACAGTGCACCGCATACTGGCTTTCGAACACTTTGCATTCATATTCCACCTGACAACAACACTCAAACAGATGCGATGTGGCAAGACTCGAACTGCTCTCTCGTTACTTACATGTTGTAGCGCATCACATTGATTCTCTAGGTATTCCATTTGTGGGAAGTAAGTTCCAATCGAGCAAATTCTCCCAGCAAACTACTGCTTGGGGAAACCAACTATCAAGAGATGTTTTCCCGATCACAACAAACTTAAGTTCCACTCAAACAGCTTTTTCACCCGAAACTATTTCTCTGTAGAACCGACTCCCAAGTGGATATTTTCCTGATCGGTACAATCTTAAGTTCCACTCAAGCAGCTATTTTCCCGCGAACTACTACTCTGGGGAACCGACTCCCAAGAGGATGTTTTCCTGATCAGTCCAATCTTAAGTTCCACTCGAGCAGCTTTTTTTACCGGCAAGCTACTGCTCTGGGGAACCCGACTTCAAGCCTTTTTTTATAATCCGGCAAGCTTCTTCCCGCAAACACTGTTTCTGTGGAACCGATATCCAAGTGAATATTTTCCTGATGACTTACACTCCAGATTTTTTTCCCGCAAGCTACTGCTCTGGGGAACCGACTCCCAAGGGTGTTTTCCTGATCAGTATAATCTTAAGTTCCTTTCGAGCAGCTTCTTCCCGCAAAACACTGTTTCTGTGGAACCGATATCCAAGTGAATATTTTCCTGATGACTACATTCTTAAATTTCACTCAAGCAGATTTTTTCCCGCAAGCTACTGCTCTGGGGAACCGACTCCCAAGTGGGTGTTTTCCTGATCAGTATAATCTTAAGTTCCTTTCGAGCAGCTTCTTCCCGCAAAACACTGTTTCTGTGGAACCGATATCCAAGTGAATATTTTCCTGATGAGTACATTCTTAAATTTCACTCAAGCAGATTTTTTCCCGCAAGCTACTGCTCTGGGGAACTGACTCCCAAGTGGGTGTTTTCCTGATCAGTATAATCTTAAGTTCCTTTCGAGCAGCTTCTTCCCGCAAAACACTGTTTCTGTGGAACCGATATCCAAGTGAATATTTTCCTGATGACTACATTCTTAAATTTCACTCAAGCAGATTTTTTCCCGCAAGCTACTGCTCTGGGGAACCGACTCCCAAGTGGGTGTTTTCCTGATCAGTATAATCTTAAGTTCCTTTCGAGCAGCTTCTTCCCGCAAAACACTGTTTCTGTGGAACCGATATCCAAGTGAATATTTTCCTGATGACTACATTCTTAAATTTCACTCAAGCAGATTTTTTCCCGCAAGCTACTGCTCTGGGGAACCGACTCCCAAGTGGGCAGTTTTCCTGATCAGACTACATTCTTAAATTTCACTTTTTTTTCCACCAAGCTACTGCTTCCGACTCCCCAAGCAGTTTTTTCCCTCAACCGACTCTGCGAACTACTGCTATGGAGTACCGACTCCCAAGATGATGTTTTCTTGATCAGTACAATCTTAAGTACCACTCGAGCGGCTTCTTCCCGCTAACTTTCCTCTGGGAAACCGACACTCAAGAGGATATTTTCCCGATCACAATAATCTTAAGTTCCACTCGAGAAACTTCTTCCCGCAAAGCACTTCTCCGTGAATCCGACTCCCAAGAAGTTCTTGTGAAGCAGCTTCTTCCTACCAACCACTGTTTTGTGGAACTGGCTGCTATAAGGAAGTTTTCTTAATCGCTCCAGATTTAGCCTCAACCTTAATCTATCCGCATAAACCGTGCCTCTTTATCTGTAACCCTCTACCTCGAGTAGCTCCTGGGCCTTGTACAGGGTTAACTGTACAAAAAGAGAGATTAGCTTGTTAACTATTACTCTACGGCGAGCATTGATAGTGGCACGATGTTTAGCGTGTGTCTAACAACAGAATTTAATCTTTCATTTACATAGGCACCAAAGCATTTGTTAGGTTCTAGCCTGCAGCAAAACCCTGCGTAACTTATTTATTCGTTTAATTTCCTGGTTAAATCTAAGTCTTTCAAGATGTTGCCTCGTGGGTTTATACTGAAAAAAAGGGGAGATTTAAATAGGATTCAAACATCGGTCGGACAAAGCAGCCACCGAATAGGCAAAGGAAAATGTTACCACACTGACACCCACCAATCATTTTCAACCTGATCTGAAGCATTTTACCCCTACCCAATCCAAACTGTCTTCAAAAGCCAGCTTACAAGTTTGTAAGAGCAAGAGATGTGGCTAAAACAATTCGTTTAAAATGCTCCAAATAAACACGGTTAATGAATAATGTTGTATAGTTCTTTTTTAAATCGATTCACTCCAATCAAGACGATAAGACGCATTGGGGTGGGGGACTAATGAGGGTTAAGGAGAATGAAAAGACTTTAGAAGGAACCGTAAAACCAATGCAAACAACAGGCAACAAGGGATAAACCTCTACACCTGTTCAAAAGACCGGTAGGATTTTCAACCGGACTAGAGGCCAAGCTATGTACATCTATTGAGACGAAAATGTAATTAGTAAATAAAATTTCAGAGTTCACACCGACACATCAGAAGTAGAGAGATAAAGTATACTTTAGAAAGAACCAGAAACCCAATCCTGTTAAGAATACACACACACACACATATATATATATATGTGTGTGTGTGTGTGTCTGTGTGTGATCAGAATTACTCTTACGAGGCATAAGCATACAAAATCACGAATACACATTATCATTCGATGCCACATAGAAAAACAAAATTCTAACAAGCTTACATAGGGAATTATTTATGGCTAGAATCCACGTGATAAAAGATTGACCAATGACAATCAAACAACAATAATTGAAAAAAAGCTAAATTTTTGTGGAATGTCAACATCTTGATTATGTCATTATTTTCTCTTCTCAAGCCCAGTAGCTGTTATCACTCTTTCCAGTATTGATGGAGGTTTACTTCCTAACATTTTATTTCAAGTAGTGTGGAATGTCAACATCTTGATTATGTCATTATTTTCTCTTCTCAAGCCCAGTAGATGTTATCACTCTTTCCAGTATTGATGGAGGTTTTTATTTGAAGTCTTCCTAACCTTTTTCAAGCCCAGTTTGAAGGAGGTTAACCTTTTATTTGTGTGAATGTCAACATCTTGATTATGTCATTATTTTCTCTTCTCAAGCCCAGTAGCTGTTATCACTCTTTCCAGTATTGATGGAGGTTTCCTTCCTATTCTTTATTTGAAGTAGTGTGAAATGTCAACATCTTGATTATGTCATTATTTTCTCTTCTCAAGCCCAGTAGCTGTTATCACTCTTTCCAGTATTGATGGAGGTTTCCTTCCTAACCTTTTTTATTTCAAGTAGTGTGTGGAATATCAACATCTTGATTATGTCATTATTTTCTTTTCTCTTCAAGCCCAGTAGATGTTATCACTCTTTCCAGTATTGATGGAGGTTTCCTTCCTAACCTTTTATTTGAAGTCGTGTGGAATGTCAACATCTTGATTATGTCATTATTTTCTCTTTTCAAGCCCAGTAGATGTTATCACTCTTTCCAGTATTGATGGAGGTTTCCTTCCTAACCTTTTATTTGAAGTCGTGTGGAATGTCAACATCTTGATTATGTCATTATTTTCTCTTCTCACGACCAGTAGATGTTATCACTCTTTCCAGTATTGATGGAGGTTTCCTTCCTAACCTTTTATTTGAAGTCGTGTGGAATGTCAACATCTTGATTATGTCATTATTTTCTCTTTTCAAGCCCTGTAGCTGTTATCACTCTTTCCAGTATTGATGGAGGTTTCCTTCCTAACATTTTATTTCAAGTAGTGTGGAATGTCAACATTTTGATTATGTCATTATTTTCTCTTCTCAAGCCCAGTAGATGTTATCACTCTTTCCAGTATTGATGGAGGTTTCCTTCCTAACCTTTTTATTTCAAGTATGTGAATGGATTATGTTTATTTTCCTTTTCCTAGATGTTATCCTTTTATTTGGAGGTTTCAAACCTTTTATTTGAAGTGTGAATGTCAACATCTTGATTATGTCATTATTTTCTCTTTTCACGACCAGTAGATGTTATCACTCTTTCCAGTATTGATGGAGGTTTCCTTCCTAACCTTTTATTTGAAGTCGTGTGGAATGTCAACATCTTGATTATGTCATTATTTTTCTTCTCAAGCCCAGTTTTATCACTCTTTCCAGTATTGATTTCCTTTTTATTTGAAGTCGTGGAATGTCAACATCTTGATTATGTCATTATTTTCAGTAGATGTTATCACTCTTTCCAGTATTGATGGAGGTTTCCTTCCTAACCTTTTTATTTGAAGTCGTGTGGAATGTCAACATCTTGATTATGTCATTTTTTTTCTTTTCAAGCCCTGTAGCTGTTATCACTCTTTCCAGTATTGATGGAGGTTTCCTTCCCTAACATTTTATTTCAAGTAGTGTGGAATGTCAATGTCATTATTTTGTTATCACTCTTTCCAGTATTATGTCATTATTTGAAGTCGTGGAATGTCAACATCTTGATTATGTCATTATTTTCTCTTCTCAAGCCCAGTAGATGTTATCACTCTTTCCAGTATTGATGGAGGTTTCCTTCCTAACCTTTTTTATTTCAAGTAGTGTGGAATGTCAACATCTTGATTATGTTATTATTTTCTCTTTTCAAGCCCAGTTATCACTCTTTCCAGATGTTATCATTTGAAGTCTTTGTCCATCTTGATTATGTATTGATGGAGATTTATCCTTTTCCAGTATTGAAGGTTTCCTTATTTTGAAGTCGTGTGGAATGTCAACATCTTGATTATGTCATTATTTTCTCTTCTCACGACCAGTAGATGTTATCACTCTTTCCAGTATTGATGGAGGTTTCCTTCCTAACCTTTTTATTTGAAGTCGTGTGGAATGTCAACATCTTGATTATGATTATTTCTTTTCATTATTTATCTCTTTTCAGTATTGATGGAGGTTTCCTTCATAACCCAAGTAGTGAATGTCAACATTTTGATTATGTCATTATTTTATGTTATCACTCTTTCCAGTATTGATGGAGGTTTCCTTCCTAACATTTTATTTCAAGTAGTGTGGAATGTCAACATCTTGATTATGTCATTATTTTCTCTTTTCAAGCCCAGTAGATGTTATCACTCTTTCCAGTATTGATGGAGGTTTCCTTCCTAACCTTTTATTTGAAGTCGTGTGGAATGTCAACATCTTGATTATGTCATTATTTTCTCTTCTCAAGCCCAGGAGATGTTACCACTCTTTCCAGTATTGATGGAGGTTTCCTTCCTAACCTCTTTTTTGAAGTCGTGTGGAATAACAACGTCTTGATTATTTCATTATTTTTTAGTTACTTTTAGTGGATACCAATGTTTGAAATAAACTCCCCTGTCTTTTTCTTTTAAACTATTTGTATTACGTCATCTGTCGGCACACACGTGTTTTCTCAATTAAGAAAATCTGCTCTCTGAACCTGCGTATTTTTTTTTCGATGAATTGTTTTCTTTTCCCAATTTTCCAAATCAAAGTTTAATTTTTTTATAAATTGTTATATTTAACAATTTATATATATTTTGTCATTTTAAGAATTCTTAATTAATTTGTATAGGTTAGGCGATATTGCTATTAAGTGAAAACTATATTTGCTAATTATAATTGGAAAAGCTTATTACAATTCAGCGTCATATATTATTTTAAAAATAATTTTGAAATTGTTTTGTGTGTGTATAAACGTGCCTATTTTTGTAAATACGGATGGCCATATAGGATATTATCAGAAATCAAAATCGGTAACTAAAGTTAAGTTAAAATTTATTGGTAATTTTCTAACATATCCTCAATAAGATTCTTCATTAGTATAACTATAAAGACAAAGTATCTAAAAATCAATAAAACGTTAGATTACTTACCTAAACATTCAAGATATTTTTTTATTCCGTGAGCCGTTGGTTACCATGTGAACTGCAGCCACTGTAGAAGTGGCGTTTCTTGAGACAGATAACTTGACGAAGCCGAAACATCTCCAGGCCGTTTTTGAATTCAGAATTGTTCCTTCTCGGCCCCGTCTGTCCTGCTACTTCTTGGAAAAGACGAAGATTCGTACCTTTCCCGAGGGCATTAGCACGTAGTTGAATGGACCCGACTGAAATTCGAACGCAGCTCTCCGATTACGTTAACCCGAACCGCTATCCATTACTCCACCGTGCCTCAAGACGTAGTTGATTATAAATTATATAAAATGGCGTTCGCGTTGTGATGATCATGCAATTTTAACAGTTATGGGCTTTTTATGCAAAAGTGCCAGACATAAGCTATCGATAAATATGTCAAAATGTCATAAAAACACACACCTCCGTATTAAAAATACTTTCCTGAGGTATTTTAAAGGAAGAGTAATATTTATTTTCATTCAGATTAATTAAACTTTAAGTCAGTTAATCTTCCTCAAATAAAGTTTCAAAAACGTATATTATATTTTTTAATGATTTTTTTTAATAAAGTGAATTACGTTGTATTGCCAATATGGCTGGTTTTATCTATTTAAAGATAATTCCAATCAGGTTAAATTCTGTTTGAAATACAGCAAAGCATTTTGATTATTGAAATACAGCAAAGTATTTTGATTATTAGAAATATTAAATTTAATCTATTAGCTTGAAATTAAAACTAAAATAAAAGGTTTTTCAATTTGAAAATGCATTTTAAAACGTAGCTATTGCTTTTTTTTCAGAGGTAAATATATATATATATATATATATGTATGTGTGTGTGTGTGCGTGTGTGTTCAGTTTTATGGATATGGGTTTGTGACCCAGGGTTTCACGCTTTTGCGATCATCGGACAAAACAAAGAGTTTTGTCTGATGTTCGTAAAAGCGTCAAAACCCAGTATTACAAACTCGTATCCATACAAATGAATATGTTAGCTCTATCACTGATATTGAGGGCTTTCCACTAAGTAATGCGCATATAAAATAATATATATATATATGGAACACTTTTCTCTGGTGAACCTCTATAGCAGACTCCCTTAGGAATTGCTTATTATATATATATATATAGAGTGTAAATTTTAAATTCATTTTTCGTTTCGCCTTTTGAAAGTGAAGTCTAAAGATCCAGAGAAAAATAAAATTCTCTGGTGAAATAAATTATTACAATGGAGCCTTAAAGTGGCCTGTTTTTCTTTAAATTAAATTATTCGCTCTGAATTAACATTGAGCTCTCAGGATTCCATCTTCCTTGGGATTATCCATACGGATTACCAAGATTTTCGTTACTTCTCTCCTCCCCTCTCTCTCTCTCTCTCTCTCTCTCTCTCTATATATATATATATATATATATATATATATGGGGATGCGCGCACGCACATGTTCTTGTGTCTTAGGCTTTGTTAATTATCTCCAGGTGGGTTAGTAAACATAAAACTATTATTTTACTTTTTTATTTCATGTACATGATATGTCCCTCTTTTAGGGTTTTGATTTTTCATGTTTTTTTTTGCGGGGGGGGGGTGCATTATGGCTGTCCATCCCAACCAACCGACAAGGATTTTATTTTATTTCGTTGATTAATTACACCGTTCATTAACAGTATTTCCTTTTGAGATTTACAAACTTCGTTTCTTTGCTGCCTGTATTGCCACATATGCCATCACTTGCTACCAACCTTTTTTTTCCACTGCCCCCGGACATTGCTCCCTCATAAACATGTATAAAGTATATATGCTAGTCGAAATGCATATGTATATCAATATGTCCGTAGCCTAAAGATGAAGATAGCGTTTATTTTATACGAGAAATATTTTTTTCGACATTACCCTATTCCTTGTCAATGCACTTAATTGAGTAGTCGATGTCGATCATATCGGCCGACCATTGCAATTGAAACTTCAG
This sequence comes from Acanthosepion pharaonis, assembly GCA_903632075.3. Classification (NCBI taxonomy): domain Eukaryota; kingdom Metazoa; phylum Mollusca; class Cephalopoda; order Sepiida; family Sepiidae; genus Acanthosepion; species Acanthosepion pharaonis. The sequence continues at coordinate 615,778 of CAHIKZ030005480.1, read as the reverse complement.
TTCAAAATTCCCTTAATAGCAATATCTCTGGCTACAGACTTATTGATCCAGTCGTGTGTGAGCGAGCGCACACACATACACACAATTCCTTGTTTATTTGTTTCTTAGCATTTCTCTTCTGTTTTTACTTATCCACTCACCGCGTTTGATCTCATCTCAGATTTCTTTCTTTCTTTCTTTCTTTCTTTCTTTCTTTCTTTCTTTCTTTCTTTCTTTCTTTGCTTTCTTTCTTTCTTTCAATTATTCCTCTCTTTTTTTCTTTCTCTTTTTCTTCTATGTTTTTTCTTTTTCTTTCTTTCTTTGCCATCGGCATTCCCTAAGTGTTCTCTCTCTGTGTTTCTATCTATCTATCTATCTATCTATCTATCTATCTATCTATCTATCTATCTATCTATCTATCTATCTATGTATCACACACACACACACACACACACACACACACACACACACACACACACACACACACATACACACACACATATTCTCTCTTTTTCCCAGGATTTTTTTCTCATTCTCTCTCGGTCTCTCTCTCTTTTTCGCCCTTTGTTTCTTCTTCGTTTACTTTTTACTTATTTTTTCTCTGTGACTGCCATCTTCGTTCCCTACATAAAAAACATACATACACATACTTGCTCTCTGAGTCTTTCTTTCTTTCTTTCTTTCTTTCTTTCTTTCTTTCTTTCTTTCTTTCTTTCTCCCACACCATCTAATTTATTATTGTTTATTTTTTCTTCTCTCCCTACCCTACAACTGCCGTTTAATCTCGTTTCCACCCCCACCCAACATACTTCTGAACTAAGTCAGGTCCGAGCCTAAACCCAACGCCCAAATCTCTGCCCACCCTCACCTCCCCGGCTTCTTTAAAACAAACAATTCATCTGGTTTTGACTTCGTTAGACCCCGAAGCCCTTCAGATGAACGTCTCCCCTGGTTGTGATTAACACCTTTTAACCAACCCGACCCACCCTATCATGCGGCTTGCAACTGTCGATGATTTCACATAACAAGTGGTATTCGGGTCTGGGTCTCTCGTTCGTTCTTCAGCCAAAACCGCCATCAGTTCTTAAAAAAAAAGTGTTCAGATAGCTGAAATGAGAAGAAATAAATAGGAGCGTGGCTTTATCACTTGTGATAGCTACAGATCATCTGCTGAAGGAGATGCTGATAGCGCCCGGCTGGGAAGGTGGTGAGGCGAATAGAACAACCAGAGCGGTTGAGACGGGTCTATGTACTTATACCCTAGTGAATAAATAGTCTGTGCGTGATTGTAGTGTATCTGTGGCAGTCAAGAGTGCCACATTTCCGTTTTACATTGTGAGAATTGATTCTTTTTTCTTATAATCGGTTTTGCCCGTGGCCGATAACAAAATCACAGGAAAAAAAAGTCATGGAAAAAGTCACAGTTTTGGTTCGTAACAAAGTCAGAATTAATTTATGGTGGCCAATAATAAAGCCATTTATTTCTGCCGGGTACTTCACCAGTTTATGGGTCCGCTCTGTTTGCAACAAAAATTCATAATAATCCAACCTCTAAAAAGGTTTTCTATCAATGCTACGGTCAAATATTCGATATATTCCATAGTTAGGGAATCCTAATATCTCATTAGACTCTTTTTATGTAAAGAAATCCTTAAGAACGGTGTTTTTTAAAGTTTGCGCCAAAACGTAAACAAACCACGGAGTTCGTATACGAAAATAGATTAAGCCGTAAAAAAAAAGTTTTCGAACATATTTCATAGTTAGTGTGTACTAATATTCAATAAGATCCGATTTTATGTGAAGGAAATTTCAATGTGACATTCAAATTTGAATTAAAAGTTCCTTGAATTTTCAGTGTTAAATTTCTTTCTTTTTATATAGGAGACTTTTTTATGAGACTTTTGTCCACTTTGGAATAAGGGCTGGGATTTTGTCCACTTTTGGGGTAAGGGCTGTGATTTTGTCCACTTTTGGGGTAAAGCTGGGATTTTGTCCACTTTTTGGATAAGGACTTGGATTTTGTCCACTATTGAGGTAAAGATTGTGATTTTGTCCACTTTAGGATAAGGACTGTCCACTTTTGGGATAAAGATTCGGTCAGCTGTGGGGCTTTTTATTTCGCTGTATGGCAATCTGGTCATGTTTCAATATTTCTTGTGACTTTTTACTTTTACTTGGATTGTTTTGCGAGATAGATATATATGAAGAGATTGAGATAAATATGAACAGACTGGTTATAGATAGATATATAGACAGATATAAACAGTCATAAAAAGATAGGTATTACCAGATTGAGAGAGATAGATAGAAAGATAGATAGACAGACAGACAGACATATAAAGTCATAAAGAGATAGTTATTACCAGATATATATATATATATATATATATATATATATATATATATAGAGAGAGAGAGAGAGAGAGATAGATAGATAGATAGATACTCAACAAATTATAACAGTAGAAGAGACGTCGAAAAGATAAAATTTACTAAGAACTACAAAGGACAGGAAATTGTGGAGAGCCATGATCGCTCACGTCCTGTACGGACATAGCATATAGAAGAAGATCTAAACAATCCAATTCTGCTAGCTGTTACTAAGATATCCTTTTCCTCAGGACGTTGGCAATCATGGCTCTCCACAATTTCCTGTCCTTTTTAGCTCTTAGTATTTTTAAAAAATCTTTTTACAATCTCTCCTAATCCCCGTTCTGCCAAACAATTTACTCAAACTCATTAGGTAGGTTATGCGATGCCACTCTTGCATTCAATATATCCTTTGAGTGTCAAATTTTCTAAACCCCTTTTCCTCATTATGTACCCGATAAATTCCTCCTATCTCTTCTTGATGCTAAGAATAAGTATCCATTTTGTTTCTATTTCCTCTAAATTTTTTTCATTACTGATATGTTCAGTATGGCATTCTCAGCATCCTTCTGTAGAACGACATTTCTTCTGTTTCAAGCCTCTTCTTCATTTATGAGAAGATCACTACTTCTACTAATTATGTCTTCACAAATATGTCTATGCACAAAGCCTGAGTATCAGCTACCATAGATTCTATTGTGAAAGGAGAATAATATATATTTTTATTACTTCAAAACTCCCAAGAAAATTCAATTTCGGCATTAAATGACCCATGAAGGAGTTGACATGCCGTTAAACAAATAAATCAACCAATAGATGTGACACAAAACCCAATGGAGTGAGCATCGAACGTCTGTCATTATATACATATGTGTGTGTGTGTGTGTGTGTGTGAGGGAGAGAGAGAGACAGAGACAGAGAGAAATTAGAAATAATAATGCGCAAAAACAGAATAAGTTATTAAATTTAAAGAAATGAAATAATTTAATCGCAGTACTAGATTGTCAGCTAGGTCTCATTATTTTACATTTGAATTTGCTGGATGTAATCGTAAGTCCTTTGCTAACAGTTTCTTTCTTTTGACGAATTTAAACGCAATACTAGATTGGCAGTTAGGTCACATAATTTTTCAGTTGAAATGTCTAGATGTAACCGTAAGTTCTATGCTAATAGTTTCTTTTCTCGTACTTCTTGCTTGTGGAAGTCTCTACCGATTTCTTGCTTTTCGGCCAACTCTGACTTTCAAAAATTTAAATGCAATGTCAATCGTTATGTTCTGCCTTCTTAATTCCTATTTTTAATTTTTTTCTTTTTTTTTTATTCTTTCACACTCAGTGACCCCTTGTGCCTTATTGGCTTTATTGCCATACTTGGGGTGAAAAGATTTTTAAAAAATATAAAAACTAATTTGCAAATTTATGTCATCCCAAGTTCGCATATCGGTGAAAAGAGCTGGTGAGAGCGAAACAGTGTTTCCCAAACATTTTATGGTTGCTACCCACTTGTGCGTCCAACCCTAAGCCCCACCCTCAGTGTATAGCCGAAATCACCCCCCACCCCATATATCTTCCCAGTGGAACGGCAACGCCCACTTTGGGAATCACTGGTCTAGAACTTATATTGGGAGCAAACCGTAAGTAATACTTCTAAAGTCAAAGTACTTAAAATTCAATAAAATATTCGACACATGTCCCAGTGGGTAAAAGCGTTGGTCGAATCCAGTGACATGACACAGAGACATGTCAGTGCAATACCTGTCTGCTGCAATGGTGAAGAAAAACTTGGAGAGTTGAGTTAAAGGGAGATCACTGACACATCCGGAAGAGGCATGGCACGTGGAACTAGAACAATCTACCTTGGCGAACGAAATAAAGGTTTCAGTTCGAAATTCCAATCACCGGAAGAAGTCCGGAGCGCGCAACGGTCGAAACGAATATATCAATAAAGACGAGGACAACAGTCCGAACAATGTAAATAATATAAATAATTACAATACCCCATCTCAGAAATATAGACAAAATATTAGAAAGCTTAAAATATTTTAACTAGCTTTTAGCATTACTTTGCACACACACACACACACACACACACACACACACACACATATATATATATAGATAATATTAGTGGTAAATATACACATACATATGCAAAATATATAAATATCTATACATAGGTGCATACACATACATATATATTTTTTGAATAAAAATTCCAAGAGGATAGAATCCAGATAGAACTCAATGTCCAGGACAGAGTAATGAAATTAGTGTTTAAGCCTTTTTTATTATATATATATATATATATATATATATATATATATATATAAAAACAAGTATTCATCCGGTTATTTTATTACAATTATCTCCTTTTTGCATAAATTAGCCAGACCCTCAGGCTATCGGTAAATGTGTAAAACCCTCATAACCTTCGTGTTAAAAAATGCTTTTGTTTCAATTCAGATTAATCAAAGTTTATTTCAGCTAATTTTTTTTTCAAATAGCCTTTCAGAAAAGTATATTTTATTTTTGAAAGATTTTTTTAATAAAAGCACGTATGGCATGTTGACAGATTTGTCAATATGGACTATACTAACAAATCTTGAAAACGATTGTAGTCACAGCTGAAAATATCCGGATTAAAAGAAATTAATTTTGGCAATTTTAATTCTGAGATAAAACAACTTAGACGGAAATTGGGGAAAAAGAAAGCTACAGTCGAATAGTGACTCAATTATTATATGATATTTATATTAATATTTATTACTATGATTATTACTATATTAATATTTATTACTATCTACTTCATTGATCATAGCTGAGCGCCGCACTTAATTGTGAACCCCATGACCTTTTATGTACAGACGGTTTTTGAATTCAGACTTGTCATTCTCCTAGTTTGGTTCCCAACCACGGCTAGAAAACCCAATCTACGTTGGGAGGAGGCGGGATGGATCCATACTTTTTCCATTTTGCGAAAGTGAATTTAACGTACCCGAACAGAATTCGAACTCTGTTTAATAGTATTTATTATAAACAGATCATTTACTTAAATATTTGTAATATATATAGAGAGAATTTATATAATATATATATATATATATATATATATATATATATATATATATATATATATATATATCGGGCTGTCAGTTTCCTGGAAACTGATCTGCTTGATCCTCATACGTCGAACCCGACGGGAGAATCGATTTTTTTTATATATATAAATGAATAAATTTATTGAAGTAATTTCATTGTTTAAGAAAAATAATTAATTTCACAAATTTCAGTGTATGATATAAAAAAACAAGAATAGCAACTCATACGCCAACACTCACAAAATATAACATTTAAGAAAAATGCCAGGTTAAATATATATATATATATATATATATATATATATATATATATATATATATATATATATATA
>CAHIKZ030005480.1:602500-607500 GCA_903632075.3 Acanthosepion pharaonis | reverse complement strand
ATTCTATCATCTATTACTATTCGGATCTCTATTTCTATTCTATCATCTATTACTATTCGGATCTCTTTCTATTCTATCATCTATTTATATTCGATCTCTATTTCTATTCTATCATCTATTAATATTCGATCTCTATTTCTATTCTATCATCTATTAATATTCGATCTCTATTTCTATTCTATCATCTATTAATATTCGGATCTCTATTTCTATTCTATCATCTATTAATATTCGGATCTCTATTTCTATTCTATCATCTATTACTATTCGGATCTCTATTACTATTCTATCATCTATTACTATTCGGATCTCTTTCTATTCTATCATCTATTAATATTCGGATCTCTATTTCTATTCTATCATCTATTACTATTCGGATCTCTATTTCTATTCTATCCTCTATTAATATTCGGATCTTTACTTCTATTCTATAGAAAATAAAATAGAGTAATAAATCTGTGGTATACCAATGTACTATCTCATCCACTGAGAGTCCTAATACTAATATGATATACATTGGGTCTACGAAGAATGAATCTAAAACCAGGTGGAGGCAGCATAAGTGCTCCTTCAACAATATTAATAAAAGAAATCAGACATCTCTATCTAAATATTTTTGGCATTTGAAGGAAATGAATAAAACACCAAAAGTAAAATGGAAAATTATAAACAAAAGTAGAACTTGTAAAACTTGGGATGACCCATGCCCTTTATGCCTACATGAAAAACTACACATTATCAAGTTTCTAAATAATAAAAATCTATTAAACAATAGACATGAGTTAACGGTTTTTTGCCGACATCATCAAATTTTCGCATTGAATAATTAGCATAAAAACAAACAAACAATAAAATAATAAATACAAATTTTAAACTCCATAGTCTAAATAAATAGTTTAAATGCCCTACAAAAAAAAAACAAAAAAACAAAACAAAAGATAACCCTTTATGAAGTCGTCAAAAAAACAAATGTTAGCGAATTATGACAGTTTTTTTTTATATACACAAAACCCTTTCAGAAAAAAATAAAAAATAAAATAAAAAAAATAAATAAATCTCCATAGACACTTAACCAGACTAGAGGATGTCATCTTCCGCTTTAAATTTAGACACCTCAACCTTACCCTGACTTGACGTCTTTGAATGTAACGGAGATATTGATACAGATTATTAACCCTTACGCACCTTTTCTTTAAACAATTGCTCTAGCCGTTACCATAGTAATTTTAATAATGAATATGCTTATAAAACGCGTAAATTTCGGGAATTAGTTATTCAACAAAAAAATTTCGCTTGAAGATGGAACAGAGCTTGGTATTTTAATTCAATTTAAGTCAAATAATTATATTGAAGTTTTTGGCTCTTGTTTTGAAACATAAGAACTCTTATGTAGCGTTGGAATCATATTTTTAAATAAATAATTATATATATATATATATATATATATATATATATATATATATATATATTAAATAAAAACAGATCATTTAAGGTTCCATGAATAAATTATTTCTTTAAGGACTTCAAACTTCCAAACAAAAATGAAAAGAAAATTTACACATTTTTGACGGGCCGTATTAAACATATGTAAATTACCGAGGTGAGGAAGTGAGGGGGGAGAGAGAAGACATGAGTGATTTAGCAGATATTGACACATTTAAACATATATATACAGGGTTTCCATAAAGTTCGTGTGCGCTTTAAAAAAATTGTAACTTTATTTGCATTTGCGATAGAAATACTCTGTAAAAAAATGTTATAATATATATATATTAGGAAGAAGTGTTCATACAAAGAATAAATCAGTAAAGTTAATATATTTAATGGCGAAGTCACTTCGCTAACATATTTAATAAAGCATTAACTTACTAACCACTCATTGAATGGTGCGATCTTTGTTTTTAAAAATTGTAATATGGATTAGATGTTCAGTTCATTTGCATGTACTTTGGCACATTACTATATTAAAAAAAAACCTTCTCATTGACAATATTCAAAATAAAACTCTGCACGCTGCAAAATTTTGTATCTGTTAATAATAATGCATTTTAAAAAGAACACATCTTTCGACCTGTTTTACATTTAATTTCGTCTCGGAAGTTACCTGAAATTACCTGAAATTGAAAAATAATATCCACGCCTGATGATGATGATGAAGGGATTCATCGAAAGTACTTGCAAATGGACTGAACATCTAAACCATTTTACAATTAAAGTTAACGAACATTGCCTGATGACGGGAAAAAAATTTCAAGTCCTGAAACATAGAAAGTTCCGTGTTTTCAAACAAAAACAGAAAACAATACGTTTGCTTATTAAAGAGTTAAATAGGAGGTGGGAACCAGATTTTTAAAATCTTATGGGTGTGTCTCTTTTGACTAATCAAAAGACAGGTCAAAGCTAACAAAGTTAAAAATATAGGTTAGATGTTGTGGGGATTCATACATGACTTAGGGAACTGTCATATTAAGACACGACCACATACTTCCGGTTAAGAATATAAATTTAATTCCGAAGAAATAATCTAAGAGTTATGTATATCTATAACAATAGTTTAATTTTTTTTTTTAATTATTTTTATATATATTTTTAGAACAATCTTAAAGGGGTCTCTGGTATGATTAAATCCTTTTTATATAATTTTGAATTTAAAATACAATAGCTATTTTATTCATTGGGCCTTAATACATAGCAATATTAAAATTAAAAAATCAAGGAATTAAATCAGTATTACATGTAGTATTATATATAATAACATAATTGATATATAATTGTAATACATATATTTTTTATGAAAACTTCATTAACTACTTTTTAACATAAACATTGTACAATGCCTTCATACTGAAGCCAGTTCATTATGCTGATTTAATAGACCATTATTTTTAGAAAACTAATATGTAGCTTTTCATGTAGACACACGGGAGCATGGGTCATTTAAGGACTTACAAATTCACACACACACACACATATATACATATATGTGTGTGTGTGTGTGTGGATGTGTCTAAAGTGGATTTAGTCAACAAGATTTCTTTCATATAAGCTTGATGAACTCTGCGTTAATCTCGTTGGATTTCCTAAAAAGAGAGTAGCTCTCTGTTGTCTGCCTCCCACGACAACTGAGCTACAACTGAGTCACACCATGTGTTACACACTCTGACTGAGTCATACTACGTGTTACACACTCTGACTGAGCCAGGAGAGAAGTGGGAGGGAGTAAAAGAAACAAGTCACCAACTAGGAATTACTAGTACTTTGGGGGCAACAAAATACCCAAGGGCTAAATAATAACAAAATCTGTCTGTTCAACTTCCGACTAAGTTGTTTATGTTAGAATTAACTATCCAAAGGTTCTTTTATTCTATCCATATTTATTTCTATCCATATTGTATGGTACCATTTATTATATCCGTCCAGGTACCTTCGATTGTTACTGCAGTCGTTATCATGGTGGCTAGTTTTGCGCGTCATTCGAATTCTGTATTTAGTAAATTCTAGCGTTTCTAAGCCTGGTGAAATCAATTTCAAGTCAGTCAGACGTGACGTCATTTACAACGATTAAGCTGAATTTATACAGCCACATACACACACACACACACACAAAACAGACACAAACACACACACATACAAAACACACACACACACACACACATATATATATATATTAGCAGCAAATATTCTTTCAAATATGTTTGATTGAATAATATCGACAAGTTCTCTATATACAATTTTTTGTAAACTTTTTAAAATTTCCAAATTATTTGTTTTATATAATCGGCAAATTTACCAAATTTCATATTTGTTTATTTTTATTTTTTATTTTGATTTATTTTTCGGAGTACTTTCGAATGTTGCTACATCCACAAAGCACAATCCTTGAAAACGAATGTATCAACATTTGAAAGTACTCGACAAAAAATAAGGTATAAATATGAACGTTTGTAAATTTACCAATTGTAAAAAAAAAAAAAAATCGAGAAAAACTTATTAAAGAAAAATATACACTTTCAGGTGGCTCAAATATTCAGGCCGGTAGGCGAAAATAAATAAACATACTGTTTAATAAATAAACAGAGCATCTACTTAAATATGAATATCCACTAAAAAAACAACAACAACAAAACGTTTAAATTGATAAAATCTGTGGGATTAATAAATAAAAAAATCCATTACATCTTCAGAAAATATATTATGAATAATTTCTCAGAGTAACCTGTAGAAAAAGACAATATTTAAAATATAAAGACAATAAGAAAACTGTAATGGTATTTCGTCCAATGTGGACTTTTTCAAGCAAAAACGAAATTTTATTTAAACAAAGTAACCAAAACAACTGGAAGAATTTAGAGAAAACTGTAACTGAAAATTACGTAGTCGTGTGGAGATATTGTTTTTATTGCTGTGTTGAGAGATTCAACCATTTTCTTTTTGTCTTGATACGTTTGTTGGGACTTTTTTATCCTGACCGTAAAAAAAGTCGAAATGAATTTATTTTTAAACAAAAACTGTAACCTTAATAATTTAACAAAACAACTGAAGAATTTTCGGAGAATGCTATTTTTTTCATAATCTGTTAACTGAAAATTACGTCAGTTACTGTCACGTGTGGAGATATTGTTTTATTGCTGTGTGTGTTGAGAAATTTCATAGAGATTTCTCGGACATTCAGGTTGGTAAATGTTGTAGTTTTAAAAAAAGTAAAATCAACTTTGCTAACCAAACGATCCTCTGTGGCTCAATCGGTTAAGGCACGTCAGGTTATATGACGATTCCGTATAGGATGCAGGTTCGATTCATGTCGGAGAACGAATATTTTCTATGATAATTTCTCGGACATTCAGGCCGGTAAATGTTGTTTAATACTGTTTATTATAAACATAGCATTTACTTAAATATATGTATCTATAAAAACAATGTATAAACATAAAAATATTTGCTATTGTCAGAAGGTTTTTCACAATTGAGTCTTTATATATGTTTTTCAGTTATATTCAGCA
>CAHIKZ030005480.1:595000-597500 GCA_903632075.3 Acanthosepion pharaonis | reverse complement strand
TAGACTAATGAGTTTATACTGGGGAGGGGAGTATCGATTTTCCGAGTTCCTAAAGATCGGGCATACGCTTGCCACCTTCTATATGCTTGGAAAGGATTTCTCCTTCAAGCGGAGATTAAATGACTTTGCTAGGATCGGGGATATTTCTGGGTTGATATTTTTAAGGACGACTACTGGAATTTTGTTTGGACAAGTGGCTTTTTGGGGGTCGAGGCTTTTGATATGTCTACAAACTTCTCTTAGTGAAATGAGTAAATTACTGATATTGTGCTCAGTGAGACATGGGAAGTTGGGGAAGGAATGACCGTTGCCATCTAACTTTGAGTTTGAGGCAAAGATCGAGGCGAAGAACTTCGCATTGTCAGTCGACGAGGAAATGACCTCGAGACCATTTAAAATAGAAGGCACAGCCGCTTTAGCTATATTCATAATTGGGTTTTGTAATCTTCCAGAATTTTCAACTTTGGACTGGACAGTTGGCACGTAGATGCACATTACGTTTTCCCGAACTCCCTTACATTGACTGCGGGTGGTTCTGAAAGAAGTAAGGGCCAGACTACACCGCTCCTTGTGTTAGATTTAGAAGTATTGGTTCCGGAAAGCTATGGCTGCAGCGCATTTAGGGGTTAAAACCAGGGCTGACTGTTTGGTATTTGCTGGAATTTCTTTTGAGGTATAAAATCCTACATTCCAAAAATTATTCATTCGGATATCAGGGCAGCATTTTTGGTGTCAGCATGTTTGAAGAAGTTTGGGAGAGGAGCTTCCGTCATAAATGACCGAAAACTGTCCAAATCTGCCTTTGCGTAGCAAAAACAAAAATTCTATGGAACGGTAAAGGGGATGTCATTGGTTTGGAGTCAATGTGGACACACTGACTAGGAAAGGAAAATCAGTGAGGATATTGCCAACACAGAGAAAAGACGAACGTGATACTGTCGATAAGTGTCACGCGAAAGCACATATACGAGAGATCAGGGTCCGAGTTTATTGTGTCCCTGCCACAGAGAAACCCGTCCTTGATGTAGGCATCAAGTCCGTGACTCTGGCGATTTAGGTAGTCGTTTTTTCTTATAATAGGTGAGTAACCCGGGATTGTGAGCTCCTGCAATGGGATTGAGGCACTGATACCCGTTTCAGACAGGAACAGAAGTTCAGGTTTAGAGTGAAGAAGATGGAGTCCCATTTCTGTAAATTTGGAACGTGACCCTAACATTAGTGTATGAGATGGTGTATCTGGGGTGTACGCTTTCTTTTTTATTCTTTTTTTTAGTGTAGGCCGGTTATTAATTTCAAATACGTGCCCCCACTAAAATAAAATTTATAGAAATAAGGTCGGATAATAATAGCATTATATATATATATTATGAAATGGACAAAGTCCGACAATCATTTTAAGACATTTTTATACATTCTTTTTATAGATACAAATATTTAAGTAAATGCTCTGTTTTATAATAAACAGTATTAATAATATTTACCGGCCTGAATGTCCGAGAAATTGTCATAGAAATATTCGTCCTCCGATAGGAATCGAACCGTTATCCTATATGGAACCGTCATTTAACCTGACGTGCTCTTAACCGATGAAGTCACAGAGGATCGCTCGATTAGCAAGGTCGAATTTACTGCCTTTAAACTTCTATCTTCTATGAATCTCTCACGTACATTCATATCTGTTCATGGCGTATCCAAATGTAAACAAATGACGTCGCACATTATGAAATGGACAAAGTCCAACAATTATTTTAAGACATTATTATATTTATACATTTATTTTTTTTTCTATGAAAACTTCTCGGACATTCAGGCCGGTAAATGTTATAAATACTGTTTATTATAAAACAGAGCATTTACTTAAATATTTGTATCTATAAAAAAATGTATAAACATAAAAATGTCTTAATATATATATATATATATATATATGTTAAGGGGTCCACCCTTTTTTTATACAAGTGGACTCGCCCAGTGTGTACTTGTACTGCTGCCGGTGAATACCCGGAGGTGATACATTGAGACAGTGAGAGAGTGAGAGAGAGTGTGAGATAACCGCTTTGTAGGAGTCACAGTTGCGAGCACGTAGACTCAGAAGGAAGTCCTACTTCGATACTGAATTTCCCAGACTGTATATATATTATTATTGCTACTAACTGCATTTCTGGATCTACTAACCGTATTACCAATTGTATTATTACGTCAATACATTTATTTGCTATATTTCATTCCAGCGTTTGTCATTCATTTGAGACCGGATTTCATACCGGAATCCACAACAATATATATATATAATTTCAAAAATATATCTCTGTATATGTTTCACGGAGACTAACTTGCCACCTATCGGACCAGAGTGCCATCACATCAATAAAGATTTAAAATCGGAGATAATGAAGATATTTACACTCGACTCTGAATTCGAGCAATTTTCTCTGGTTGCGTCAAAGACAGACGCGCAATGTTCCGAAGATTCTGACGTTAATTAGCGATAGAGTGGTGT
>CAHIKZ030005480.1:540000-592500 GCA_903632075.3 Acanthosepion pharaonis | reverse complement strand
TAAAAGATTGTATAAACACAAAATGGAACTTTTACGTAACAACGCATTCAATGTATTAGTTGTCCACCGTAATGAGTCTGACTTTAATTTTGTTTTAAAAAATACTACTTTAATTAAAAGAGAAAGCAATTTGCTAAGACGAAATGTATAGAAAGTGTTTTAATCGCTAGATCATCAATTTACGTCCAGGTTCTTATAACATTTCACTCTTCTATTATCACAATCTGGGATGTTTAATAAGGAAAGTTATAAAAAAGTGATCGCAAAATAAACAAATAACCCCCCCAAAAAACATAAAAAACAAAAAGAAAGAAAATGAAATCGGTTAGACAATATACCCATAATATTTGTTTTTAAAAAATATTTAAATTTAAAATTCATAGTGTCCTCTCTCTTTTGTGCCCATCTGTAGACGCATCCATTTAAATATCACTTTTGTCCGATGAAATTTTCCCACTTTGTCACAGTTTTTCAATTTTACAAGCATATCATAGCATTTTGGAATCAGGTCAACACCGTGAGCAAATTAAAAACATTCCGGTTCGGATCCAGTCACGAAATCCTGAAATTTTGGATTCCCAAGTTTTTATTACTCCGATTGTTTTATGATTCCGCCATCTTGGCTTCTACTGATAAAAAAATTAAATGGAGGCAACTCTGTAACTTTCAATAACTCATGTTAAAATGAAAAAAAATTACTGTTCTGAAATTACAGTGGTTCAAAATAAAATTGTCTGTGTTTTCAATTCCACTCCTAGATGCCATAGCCCAACATATCATACCATTTTGGAATCAGGCCGACTCGGTGAGCAAATTAAAATCATTTCAAACCGGATCTGGACCAGCAAACCTGAAATTTTAGATTCCCAAGTCTTCATTACTGTCATTGTTTTCGGTGACTTTTTGTGATAATGATGTTTGTAAAAAAACAATTTTTAAAACCTGGAAAAAAAATCCAGCGAAAGTCAGCCATGAAATAAAAATAATTGTTTGTAAGGAAAGTTACGACCTACGTACATCAAATTGTCTTTAAAGTAAGTGGCGACTGAAGAATTATCGTTGAACTTTTAAAAGTTAAGCTTAAATATTAATTCAATATTTAAATGCTGCGATCAATTTTGAGTTCTGTAGTTTATTGTTGCCATCGCATGTACTCCTCCATACCTATTGTGACGAAGGCCAAATCACGAGCCCTCCGTAGGATCTCGCTTAAATGCAGCCCGATAAGGCGGCTTTTAAGCTAGTACACACACACACACACACACACACACACACACATATATATATATATATATATATATATATGGATAAAAGTTTCGTGATCCTGACCTATGTTAGCTCTATCACTGATATTAAGCGCTTTCCACTAAGTAACGTGCATGTAATATATATATATATATATATATATATATATATATATATATATTAGAACAACGTGTTTTAGAAGCTAGAGCAAGAACTAAAAGGTCAACCAATCTAACTGTGATCTCATCTCACAATCCTCACTCTTGCTCCATACCTGACCTCCTTTGTAAATCACTAGTGGGTCTTAAATGCCACTTAAGATTATCGCACAAAATTTCATAACTGAATCAACTAAGCTCTCAGATTCTCATACGTCGAAACCGACGGGAGAGTCCATTATATATATATATATATTATTTAAGCATACTATGGACACATGTTGATGGCTTCGACTCGATTCCGAGGAATCCCATTGCTTGGTTGATCCCCAACTACATGCAGTGTGGATGTGGCTTTTTAGTCTTGCAAGGGACTTACATACTTTTCTGCAGATGTAGCAATAGGTGTTTCAGTAATATTTTTTATTATGCAATAATATTTTATTTTAATAATAATAATAATAATATTTGTGTTTCATGTGACGTTGTAGTGTACAAACTGCAGCACATTCTTTTCAACACTTACGACAAATAGAAATGTCGTATAACGTGTAATGAATGACGTCTCCCTATATCTGGATTCTTTAATCTACCATACCTCGAAGCAGCTACATTCATTACATGTTTAAATAAACTGTGTCAACATTCTAAGAGATATTAGCATTCAGTTTCCGACTCGTTGTAGGAATGCGCGAAATTTGGTATTAACTTTCATTGGTTAGATTTTTTTGGATTTCAGCCAATGGAAATTGATTTTGCGGTTTCTGCTGTATTCGTTTGCCTATTTAATGAAGCCAAACTTTTCCCGTTAATATTATTTTATTAGCTACAATCTACGCAAATAATGAATATTTGTTTATATATTAATATATATATTATTAAAAATATTTTTCAATGCTGCATCATTTCAGGAATTATATATATATATATATATATATATATATGAAGAAATATACTCTTAAGGTGTGCTATATTTATGGGATAAAGTGCTCAATATCAGAGATAGAGCGTGTGCAAATATAAAAGTGAACATTGAACATTTAGAGAGATAGTCTGTTTCATGCTAGACGCAATCGTCAGACCGTCTAGCATGAAACAGACTGTCGCCTCTAAATGTTGACTTCACTGTTCACACACACACACACACACACACACACACACACACACACACATATATATATATATATATATATATATATATTTATATGAGCACGTGGCCGAGTGGTGAGAACGTTCGATGTCTGACCACGAGACCAGGGGTTAAATGTCACCATTCAAGGTGTTTTCTTCTTATCAGTCTAGATAAGGCATTTTTGAATGAAATTGTGTAAACGATGGCTGTGCTATATGCACGAAGTCATCGTGACCGAGCGTTTGAGCGTGCTGGCCTTGTTCAAATTGTTGATCACGTTAGATAACAACTTCTCTCTCAGAAATTATAACTAATTGTCTAGACGATACAGCATTAAATTAACACCCGGCCTACTCCAAATTCTAAAAATACAAAAGCCTAATAATGAAACAGTGAAAGTTTATTCACCAATCATCATTTAGCATGACGTGCCTTAACCAATCGAGCAGAAATGGAAACTATAGACATAATCCTAGAGAATATTTGCAAATATCCATCTCTACCTCCATTAAAAATTAGTGCTGATATTTTAAGAAACCTACTCTTCATGTGAACCACAGAGGTTCTATGACCATCAAAATAATATATACGTACACTTCGATGGTGTACCTATGGGTTCCGTCCTGGGACCAACGTTTAGCAACTTCTACATGACTAACCTAGAAAATAACGTACTTAATACCGCGCAAAACACTCTATTTACTTAAGATATGTAAATGACATTCTCATTTTAGTCAAAAACCTAGACGAAATACATGAACTACGGAAACTTTTCAAAAACTTTTTACTTAATTTCACATAGAACTTAACAACGACAATAAAATCCGGTTTCTTGATGTATTGATAGACACTAATAATAATACATTTACTACCTACCCATATAAAAACCAGCTAGCATAAACACATGCACTCCCAACTATAAAAGTGAATGTTCTAAATATTACAAAATAGCTATTATACAAAACTTAATAAACCGTGCAAAAGCAAACGCTTCAACAAGAAAGATTTCCGATACTGAATTAAAAAAAATTTAAGCAAACCCTCATTAATAATGATTTTCCTCATTATATCTTTGATGAACAAATTGGACGGACTATTGAGAATATTAACATAAATATAAAGGAACATAATACGTCCTCAAATAACTCTAAACATATCAAACAACTATATACAGTGTGTGTTTATATATATATATATATATATATATATATATATATATGTATATAAATGAGAGAAAAGTGTATATTTTAAAGAAAAGAGAGAAACCATTAGTTATAATGTGGATTTTTAAAAATATATATTATGCTTTATTTTCCATATTTTGGCTACACGAGTTTCGGGTCTCACGATCTTCATCAGGCAAAAAGTGGTTATTTCCATATACTATTAAAAGGAATTTATTTTCAAAAATTTGGATTACTACTACACACAAAAGACAATGGTTTAACATCAGAAAACATAAGGAAAATTAATTCCTTTTAAAGCCTGTGAAATGAAAGTGCTCTCTTTTAATAATCATAGAGAACCGTTTTTGCTTTCCATCGGGATGGCTAACGCTAACCTCCAGGAGAGTGACTTATTGCGCCTTCTTGGGTTATCCCTTTCTGTTGACATGATGATTATATTGAATTAATAGCTTGGTCTGCTACTAGGAAAGTTGGTTCACTGAGTCGCGCTGGTCAATTTTTCTTGACAGAATGTATCTTACATATTTATAAGTCGACCAGACGTTCATGCTTTGAATATTACTGTCACATGCTTATGCTATACATTTGGAGATTCGTAATAAAATCCAAGAAAAAAAATCTGCTATGTTACCTATCCGGACCTGGCATCTCGGCTTCAGTCATTTTCACACTGTCGTAACGTTACGGCCCTGTGTATTTCTAATGAACTTTCCTCTTTGGTACAGCTACTTTACGGATTTAAGCGCAGTACTATATTGGCAGTTGAAATGGCTAGATGTAACCGTAAGTTCTATGCTAACAGTTTCTTCTTTCGCACTTCTGGCTTGTGGAACTGTCTTTTGGCCTCTTGCTTCTCAATCAACTTTGATCTTCAAAAAATTAAATGTAATGTCAAATATTGATATTCTTGTGTATTATTACGAACTACTGCTCTCATTTTGGTCGATATAGATATTATTATAGACACAACGTTCCGAGCACGTACCCGCTGGTTATCATCAGGTGTCTATTATATTCAATATCACATGTTTTTTGACATTTGGTTATGATGGCGGGTTCGTAGCGCTTTTCATAATTTAGTATTTCATATTCGTAATATTCACAATTGCTCATCTCATATTACAATGATAAATAAATATCTCGTATCAGCCAAATAATGGACACCTGATGATGACCAGAGGGTACATGGTCGAAACGTAGTATTTATAATAATATCTCTATCAAATAAGATGAGAAAAATAGTTCCAAATAATGCAAGAATATTGACAATTACACCCTTGTGCAAATTAATTGAAACACAACGATTCCGTTATTATTTACTTTTATTTCGTATTTTTCCATTTTTCCCAGTGCTCATGTTAGTACTTCGTATGTCCATTCCACGAAGTCGTTCCTTGCAGATTCTTGATTGGATTTAAATCAGGAGAGTTTCCGGGCCAGACTATAGTACTTTGATTTGTCCACTGCTGAGGCTTGCCAGTGTGTTCGTACAGCGTTACAATTTTCGTACGCCTCCTTGGAGTAATGTCCAACGCAGACAATGTCTGTAGGACAACTAATCGACAGTCTAGACAATAGTGTCTGAGCGTGATAACAATCTGATGCAATCTCGGATGACGCAAAATTTTCTAAGGCCAAATCATACACCCCGAGAATAAATTCATATTATTGCACACCACTGCAAATGACCTAATCCGAGGAAAAAATAAAAATCGATTACACCCTGTCACTCAAGTGGATATAAAGCTGACCGTATGTAGAAAGAAAGGAATGTAAAGCGGTTGTTTCAATTAATTTGCCCAAGGGTGTAGTTATTTCAGAAATGAAATACTGAAGGCAATCGATATCTTCTGTCTTTTAATTCATGTTTATTTATTGTCCTGCCTCATTAATTGTTATGGGACCTTACCCATAATAACATAATGGACTATTCCATACGTAATATATACTGCGCCTCAAGAGGAAGCAGGGAGTTCAGTCCGGCTGATCGGTCTCTGCCTTCGGGCGGGGAGGAACCCGAACAAGGCTACGCCGAAAGGCGGAATCTCTTTCGGGGAGGTAAACCGACCCTGAGCCCGTTTATACGGGATAAAAGGGCATATTTTTGTTCGAGCGCACGGGCTCGGAGATCCCACGTTAAACCGGCCTTGTGCCACATGATGCCCTCGTGGGGTGGGGGTGAGTGACTAAATACTGTTCAGTCTAAAGTCTGGACTGAGGTCCGTCAGAAGTCCGTCAGGAATCTGTCAGTCAGTCAGAGCGAGCGAGTCAGTCAGTCGAGTCAGAGGCAGACCGAAACAGAGTCGCGTTCAGACAATTACTACTAAACCTGATTGTTCGTACTAACACTTTCTACTTCTCTGTATATATTCCTGTTTGTAATATATCTGTGTTATTCCATATCCGCCTTCGAGTTCTTCTTTATTGGTTCTACCTTGGACTATCACCGTGGTACAAGGAACCGGACCATAACATTAATAATGTTTGTCACACCCGGTAACCCCACTTACCTCTTAGTGGCTTTATTGCCTTGCTTGGGGTGAAATAATAAAAAAAAAGAATGCTTATAGGATCTAATTATTATTAGACTAATATTATCTCCATATTACGTTTGTTTAAATTTTTCTCGATTGTAAAATATTTTGCAAAATAAAGTGGCAATCGCGGATAAGTGAAACCGCGGTTAGAAATTCTGAAGGAGCTTCTGATTTCTTCATGTGTACTCAAGTTCGGTGTATGAGAAAGAGCAAAAGATATATATATATATATATATATATATATATATAGAGAGAGAGAGAGAGAGAGAGAGAGAGAGAGAGTAAAGGAAAAATAAAGGTGAGTTGCAGGGAAAGATAGGAGAGAGAAAGAATGAGAAAGAAATGTGTGAGAATTGGGGAAAGAGCAAGAATAAAAGAAAGCGTGGGAGAAGTGAGAAGGAGAAAGAGAACGAAGGAGAGAGAAAAATGTAAGAGAAGATGGAGTAAGAAAGTGCGAATAAGTAGGAGCGAAATAGAGAGAGAGAAGAGAGAGAGCGAATATTTATAGAGACAGTGAGGGAGTGAGAGAAATGTTAGAAAGAATGTTGGCGAGAGAAAAAAACGAGAGATACAGGGTAAAAAGTGAGAGAGAAAGAGCAGGAGAAAGACGGAGAGGAAAATGTCAGAGAGAAGGAAAAAGAGAGGGAAAAATAGAAAACTGAAAGAGAAAATGAGAGAAAAGTAAGCAATAGAAAAGAAGGAAAGACGAGGAGAAAGAGAGAGAGAGAGAGAGAGAGAGAGTAAAAAAAAAGTAAAAAGTTATAGAGAAAGAGAGAAAATTAATAAGCGAAAAGAGTGAGAAAGAAAGAAAGGAAAAACAAAGCTAGAGAAAGAAAGATAGAATACCGAGAGACAAAAAGAGAGAGAGAGAGCGATTGAAAAGAGATAAAAATTGAAAGAAAGAGGAGAGAGAGAGAGAGAGAGAGAGAGAGAGAGAGAGAGAGAGAGAGAGAGAGGGAGGGAGAGAGAGAGAGAGAGAGATAGAAACGTCTGTGTGTATGTTACGGATATAGACAGAATGAGAGAAAGAGAGAGAAGGAAAGCGAGAGACAAAATAATGACAGGGAAGGAGAGAAAGAAAGAGAGTGAAGGGGGATAAAAATTGAAAGATATAGAGATAAATGAGTGCGTATAATAATGAGATCGATAGATAGCTTGATAGATACAGAAACAGATAGATAGATAGATAGATAGATAGATAGATAGATAGATAGATAGATAGATAGATAGATAAAGAGAGAGGGGGGGGGAAGAAAAGCATCATTGGAATCGTGAATGCTAATAAAATTCAGTTAAATGTGTGCTCATCCGGTGTCTAAAAAATGTGCATTATAACGTTCCTTTTATTGTTCATGTTTGTATATGTGGTGGGTGGTAAGTAATCAACCCCTAAAAAGTTTGTGTTTCAACAGGTCTTTAATAATAAATACGAATTTTTGGCTTTTCTCATAAAGTTTCAACAATCCGGTAAAATTGAAGGGGTTGTTTTTAAAGTTGTCATTTAATCTATTAACGACGCCATCTTGCATCAAATTCATGACAGACAAATAGAAACAAGCTGATAGAGAGAGGAGGACGAGGATATATATATATATATATATATATATATATATATATATATATATATATATATAGAGAGAGAGAGAGAGAGAGAGAGAGAGAGAGAGGAACGATAGAGAATATATATATATATATATATATATATATATATATATATATATATATTTCTCTGTCGTATATATATATATATATATATATATATATATATATATATATATATTTCTCTGTCGTATATATATTGTAATAAAAAGAAAGAACAGTAAGATATATAACCCGGTGTTCTTATTGATATTTTTATTTTTACAAAACAGCGCTCAATGTAAATTTACAGAGCATAAATATTATTCCAAAATTCGCTTGAAGATGAAACAGAACTAATGCTTTTAATTTAATTATATAATTAATTTTGTAGTTATTAGCTTCGATTTTTGAAACATGTTAATTCCTGTGAAGCGAAGAAACCATATTTTAAATCAGTTAATTCATAATATATATATATATATATATATATATATATATATATATATATATATATATATATATATATAGAATTAACATGAGTTTCGTAGGCGGACCTGTCCGCCCACTCTTTAGGAAATATCAGCAATTTACTGCATATATTTTATCTTTTTTTTCTTTTTATACATTTTTTTAATACTTTCTATCTTTTATACACTTATATATATATATATATATATATATATATATATATATATATATATATATATATATATATATATATATATATATATATATATATATATATATATATATATATATATGATTCTAAATACATTCCTGGTGTACAGTGACCGACCACAACTAAAAGTTTCATGTTTGTTTTCACGCAATCATCTAGTAGTAGTCGCCAAAAGTTTTCTTTGTGCTTGAAAATAGGCATTCTATACTCGCCCGGCAGGGTTCAAAGTGTTACAACGAGGGTTGCTGATGTGTACACACTATGCGTACATCAACCAAACAAACCGAGGTAGGAAATCCCCGCACAGCCAAGATGGAAATACTGAAAAAAATACAGTTACTTGGGAAAAAACCAACCCAAACACCAGAAAAAAAAAATCATAGGTGTGCTTAGAATGATCTCAGTAGCATTGGAAACCGTAGGGCCTCAGCAAAGGAAGATAACACTAAATGCAAATATGGCTCAACAATACCGAGTCCTATACAGGTATATATATATATATATATATATATATATATATATATATATATATATATATATATATATATATATATATATATATAGAAAGAAATAGATAAAGAGAGAGAGAGAGAGAGAGAGAGAGAGAAAAGAAATGAAAGATATGATGATTAGGATATATATATATATATATATATATATATATATATATATATATATATATATATATATATGTATGTATGTATATGAGGAGTACTGAAATCTTTCTTTCGAGAATCTGCACAATTTTCAAAATTTTTTTGGGGAAAATATCAAAATTTATTTTCAAAAAATTTATTTTGAAAAAAATTATTTTGAAAAATTTCTAAGTTGACCCGAGGGGTTTTCATCTATCTCTTCCTAGAGAGGTTAATAAGCACGACATTTATAGACTGGTTTGTTCGTAAAAAAGAATAGGCAATTTTTTTGTCGATTAGAATTTTTTTTTAGCCCTTCCTGGCATTTGATAGAATCGAAAAATATTGATTTTTTTATCGATTTAGAAGGTGAACCTGTTGATAAAATCATTACAGTATCAAATCGATCTCTTTCCTACAGGCAAATGGTCACACGCCAATTTCATAAAATATAAATGCCCTTAGTTTAAAAAATGAAGCAAAACCTAAACATTTATCTGTATTTCTCCGATTGTTTAGTTTGGTTTGTTTTACGGCATATCAACACCTCAATAGGTTATTTAATGCCGACAAAATTTTTATTTTCCTATAAATTTATTGATGCTAATATATTTTTTCTTCAAAAATGTATTGCTGGTAATCTTTTTGCAAAAATGTATTGCTGGTATTAAAATCTATTTTTACACTATCAGTGTTTTGAACCTAGTTTGGGAGTCAACTATTTTGCCCATAGTTGGGACCCTAATAGTGACGTTGATCAATGGCCCGAATTCACATATCCCTAGTATACCCTTCTAACTGAGACGCATGAATTTATCATCTTTTACCTTTCTTAACATAATCCATTTAATGGACGGATTTCTTTCATTTTTTCTCTCTAAAACTCCAATAATAGTTTGCTAGCGTTGTATTGAACCTGCGCTCCGGTAATTCTAAATGATGAAGTAGGATTAAACAAACTATTTTTAAATTGCACCCCACCTTGTGCAATCAATGTATGTTTTTGTTTAGCTCTTGGAAGGCATCTTTCGTTATCCCAATGCTTCCTCGGTAGTAAACTTCATCAAATTTATGACGAGGTACCAAGGAGGAGAGTTCATCAGAACAATTGCCATGAAAATATTTATAGAAAAGACAGAGGGAAGCCACGTCACGGCGGTGAGAAAGTGATTGAAGTCGAGATGCCAGGTCAGGATAACATTACAGACCTTACTTTGGATTTTGTCAAGAATTTCAAGATATACGGCAGGAGCACCAGACCAGATATGGCAACAATATCCAATGCACGGACGTATGATAGATGCATTCTGATGAGAGCATTAGAGCAGGTATGACTGTGCTGTTGGAACAAGTGTTGGCTCAAAGAAGTTGATGATGATTATGATAAACTTGCCCCTTCCCCTCCACAAGGTAGTGATGGTTCGCTCTCAGATAAAAAAGGGGTGACTTGAAACTGTTTCCAGGAACCCCCGGCTGATTCAAAGCTCATAAACCGCCATTGCAACCTCATTGAACATGTAAGGGACATTTTGCAGACCTGCAACTTTCCGAGTGATAGAGCAGGTCTGGATCGATATAGTTACATATTGCGTGCCATGTCGTATTGCTGCCGTTATTCATATAACGATAGCAGTTACAAATTGGAATTTTGAGGGCATTTCAGCTATATTCAGACGGTCTGCTTGAACGCAATTTTCAGGCAATATATATATATATATATATATATATATATATATAGTATTATATATATATATATATATATATATATATATATATATATATATATATATATATATATACAGCTTGGCTATATATATATATATATATATATATATATATATATATATATATATATATATATATATATAGCCAGCTTTCTAACGATCCGCTTAGGTGAAACCTGGGTAGGTTTGTCTGACTCACTAGGTTTATCATTATATATATATATATATATATATATATATATATATATATATATATGGCCACTCTACTAGGATGGTTAGCCGATCTAGCAAATTTGTGTTTATTCAACAGCCACAGATTAATACTGCAACTATGCTGAGCAGACCTTAGTTACAGTTTTTGGGAAACTTGCGTGATCAACAATTTGAACAAGACCATCTCGTCCACGATGACTTCGTGCTAGCACTGCTATCGGCGACCCCAAGGGTTCCATCTACCCCATGGAATAGTTTTCAGGCACTTTCAAAGGTACCGCACGCTGGGATCGATCTCACCAGTCCGGAATGATGATGGCGAGATTCGAACTCGAGTCTTTTGGTCAGAAAAGACTCGGCCACGTGCCCCCATATATATATATATATATATATATATATATATATATATATATATATATATATATATATATATATATATATATATATATATATATATATATATAAAAACAAACAGTTATTTTTTGAAGAAAGATTGAGGCCAATCTGAAATATCAAATATATATACAAATAAATACTTTCATAAAAAAACATTATTATTTTTTTAATTTGCAACCCGAAGAGTAAAGGCACTACTACAATGTACTTACGAAATTTCGAAGTCGGCATGACTGAAATAACACCACTCAGTTAAGTGATAAGTTTCTTCACTCTAATTTTATATATATATATATATATATATATATATATATAGGTTTTCTTCTTGGTTGAAATAGCTATTCGAATGAAGGGAATTTAGATTTCTATTCTATGAAATTTATATGCTCTGTTATAATAAATACATTGAGTTCTTTTTTGGATCTGTTTTAATATTTTATATTATTAAGATTCAATTGGATTATATACCAACGGATTATTAACTATATATATATATATATATATATATATATATATATATATATATATATATATATATATATATATATATATATATATATATATATATATATAGTCTGTGATTCTTTTTGAGTGTGTTCGCTGTGTATCTGTGTTTGTATTTTGTGCGTACGTGTGCATGTGTGTGTTTTTAAGTATATTAATACTTAAGTTTATGCATGTATGTGTATTGATATGCAAATGTATATGTGTTCTTTTGTATGAGTGTGTATATGCATGTTTGCGTTTGTGCGTGTACGTATTTCATGAGCGTGATTGTGCGTGAGTGATTGCGTGTGTGCGTATGCGATTATTCTATCTCTATGTCAGTGCGTGTCTTTATGCATGCGTTTATATATGTATGTATATGTATATCTATATATTCATTTTGTATGTTTATCAGTCTATATATATATTTGTGTTTGCGTGCATGTATCTTATATGTGTGCGTTTATGATTGTGTATGTGCCTTTTGTATGATGATGCGTATACGCGTAAATTCATGTGTGTATTTAGTAGCGTTTATATAAGTATGAGATAGTGTGTATGTGCGTACGCCTGCGTGCATGTATTGTATGTGCATTTCATAGAGGCTCATGCTGAAATGTGTATATATGCACCTGCACATTTGTGGGTATGTGTATTTATGTATTTGCGTATACTTATGTGTGTACCTGCATGTGTTTATGCAAGGGTGTTTTGAATGTCTCTTTTAGTGTGTACGTTTATGTAGGTGTGTGGATATTTTTATTACTCACATCACCCATGCATGGTAGTAAAGCCCCTAAGGCACAATGTATAACTGGGTGTGTTTGTTGGTTTATTTGTTTAGTGGCATATCGACTCCTTATGGGCCATTTAATGCCGAAATTTAATTTTCTTGGGAGCTTGAAAAATTCTTTACAAGAAATGGTTTGCTGGTAATGTTTTTTTCAAAAATCTCTTGCTGATAATCTTTTTAACTGTAAAAATGTATTGCTACTATTTTTACTATAAAATGTATGTTTATACTTTCATAGTGTTTTACCTGTTATACTGGAACACACCTATTCTATAGTTAATAGACTCTCCCACCTATATTAAGTAGGAGTAGTAAGAGTAACGAGTTGCTCAGTGGGTCGCCCAGTCAGTCGATGCCGGACGACCGTGAGTCGAATACTAAAGTATCAGCGACCACAACTAGATTACTCTGCGTTATACCTATTATATGAAGTTCCTAACATTTTGTACGTCGAACCTATTTTAGGACCGACTTAGTACAAATACAAGCCTCCACTGTGAAATCACTCCATAACAAATTTGGCGACGAGGATTCGAACTCATACGGAGGAAAAGAAAATTCGTTCGCCACATAACATTACCCTAGTTTTGGGGTTTCACTATTTGCCCATAGATGGGACCCTTACAGGTGCTACAACCCCGGATATACCTGGGAATAACAGCAATTAAGAGACGGCGCCCGATCCTCAAATCCTCCCGATCAAAGGCCTTGCTGCCGGATGTAGTTTATCGTTCTACCCAGGACGTTACTGAGTGTGAAATAACGAGAAAAATAGGTATGTGTATATGCATTTGTATATATTTTATGTGTATGTGTATCTGAAAGGAATTTTTTTCTTATTTAATAAGAAAAATACCTTAAAAAAAATGGTGGTTATTTACGTTTTGGAGAGGCATCTGAAGTCAGAAGATGTAGACTCGCAGAGTTCTCAATCGAGGGCGATCGGATTATCCTCCGCGGCTGAACAGGTAAAGACTGACTTAGATATCAAAAGAGGTTTACCTGATAGAAGCAAATGGGTGCAGGTACGATTCTTATCTGAGTTGCAGTTTTTCTTTATAGGATACCTCAATTTAGTCCTGTTCTTATTAATTATTCTGATCAATTCTTATTAATCTCAGTGTTTAATAAAATAAAATAACAGAGACATCAACTAAAACACAAGACGTACTAAAAAAAATAACGTTTATAGTAATATTATATATAGGTACCTCCACAGATTCTATAAAATAATGACCATACATGATGACAAAATGTCCAAATGTTTTGATGAGCTCTCCTTCTTGGTACCTCGTCATAAATTTGGTGAATTTAAGCTTACTACTGACGGAGCATTGGGATAGCAAAAGATGCCTTCCCAAAGCTAAGCAAAATATTAAGAAACATGAAAATCTAGTTAAAAACAATGAAAAGAGTACTGAACTCTTATGTAATATCAGTTCTACTATATGGCAGTGAATGCTGGACTATGTCCTCACAGATGCAGGAGAAACTTGAAGCAACAAGAATGTTGTTCTACAGAAGGATGCTGAGAATATCATAAACCGAACATACGAGCAATGACGAAATGTTGAAATTTCTAGGACACACAATGAGAAAAGAAGGATTGGAATATTTTTATCGTCAGAATCTTTATGTTATTATTAAGAGGAAAGAAAAAATAATTTTTTCATTATTAAATTTTTCGTTAAAAATCTGTTATTTTTGCGCCAACGAGAGACCAAAGATTAAGAATTTTTAATGTCTTTTTTATGGGGAAAAATACATTCGAAATTCTTGCAAAAATAATTGTTGGATTTTAATGAAATTTTCAGGACTGCACAAATGAATGAAATTATTTTAGAAATGTTTCCTTCATAGAAACTCTTGGTAAAACATTTTTAGATCTGTTGCCCACATAGCCACTTATTCATTTTTATGAAATTTTAAGAAATTAATTTTATGGAATTTTGAGAAATTCATTTTATGGAATTTTGAGAAATTAATTTTATGGAATTTTGAGAAATTCATTTTATGGAATTTTGAGAAATTAATTTTATGGAATTTTGAGAAATTAATTTTTTGTACCGCTCCATGTTTATATTTTGGAGAATTAATTCATGAATATTTTTTTTTTAAACAGGGCCCCCGTTACCGAAAATCTACCCTGAATTGCAGAATAAGAAGGCAATAAAACATAATACATTATTCAATTAGAGAAATTTTTAATTACTTTTATGAATAAGATATATTATAGACACTAATGATTTAAGAAAAAAAATTTCGATGAATAATGAATTTTTACAAGAATTTTTTAATCTTTTCAAAATTTTAATTAGAGTAGTTTATAAAGTTTTAAATCTTTTAAGTTTCTGTGTTAATTTGTACTAGCTAGGTGATATTGTTATTAAATGAAAACTAATATTTACTAATCATAAATGGAAAAGCTTGCTTAGTACAATTCATCGACTACCAATATTTTATAGAGAATCTTGAATTTTGTGTGTATATATATACGTGCCGATTTTTATAAATACGGGTGTCCATAGATGAGATTATCAGAAAATAAAAGTGATAACTATAAATGTAAAGCCAAATATTATTAGAATAAAGAGAAAATTTACCTATTTTTTAAGATTACTTAATAGTTAAAAATTAGATAAAAAATTAGATAAACTTCCATTTGTCAGTCAAGCTGTCAACACCTTAAATAAACAGCTGCCGTAGTGTTAAAATTTGTTTCAAGTCAGATTAATTAAACTTTAAATCAGTTAATATTCCTCAAATAAAGTTTCGGAAAAATATATTTTATTTTTGGAAGATGTTTTAATAAAAAGAATTACATTGTAATGACAGATGGCTAGAAATAGCGCTAAAATCAAGGGTTTTATGGATTTAAAAAATCCTTCCAATCAATTTAGAATCATTCCAATCAATTTAAAATCATTTTGAAGTACAGAACAATTATTTTGTTTATTGGAAAAAAATAATTTAATCTATTATCTTGAAATTAAAACTAAAATAAAATATTCAAGAAAGATTCTTTAGTTTAAAAATTAATTTTAAATCATAGGTAACGAGTTTCTTTGTAGGTATTTTTTTAAAGCATTACGCTTCGAGCAAGGCGTGAAGCCAAGAGGATGCAGGGGGTTGCAGAAGATTTGGAGCAAGAGCAGATAGGAGTGATAGAAGAAAGGATGAGGAGAAGGATAGTGGGTAGATCAAGGTAACTGGAGGTGTCGATTGACATTACATTTGAATAGTTGGAGATTATAGCTCTCAGGGAAGGGTGTTCCACAGGCGAGAGGAGCGAGGTATGAAGCTATTGGAGTAGAAGAGACGGCTACATTTAAAAGTTTCTATAGTGAAAGGTTGAGAGCGGGATGCCAGCCTCGTAGGGCGCTTGAATTCATGGAGTCTGGGAACCAGTGAAAGCAGCTCATTGGAGCAATTACCATGAAAGTATTTGTAGAAAAGACAGAGAGAGGCGACGACGCGTCTGTGAGAGAGTGACTATAGACGAGATGCCAGATCAGGGCCAATTATATTACATATCCGCCTCTGGATCTTGTCAAGAACTCCGAGGTAAACAGAAGGTGCACCAGACCATATATGTCAGCAATACTCCATGCAAGGGCGAATGGTTGATTTGTATATTTGAAGTATCGATTCCGGGGAGAAAAATTTCCTGGCGCCAACTTTCCTCGCGTCTAAATATATCAATTCATTTTGCATGCCTTTATTGGTGTGCATATTAATGTCTGTGTGTAGATATGTATGTGTATATGAAAATGGGTGCTTTTGTATGAATGCGCGTATAAATATATATATATATATATACGTCGTCATCTATATAGAAGCCTGTATATATATATATATACATATATATATATATATATATATGTGTGTGTGTGTGTGTGTTTGTGTCTGTGTGTGTGTGTGTCTCTGTGTGTGTGTCTGTGTGTGTCTGTGTGTGTGTGCGTGTTTATGCGAGTGTTTCTATCTGTGTGTGAAGAGGAGGGGAGCAAACACAGGAATGGCACCGCAAAGCAAACAGGACGATGGCAAGAAAATTCCCGCCCAAATATCTTCAGCCTTTGAAACAGACGCGGGGTGAAGAATGTGTGTCAGAATCTCTCACCAGAGAACGCGCGCTTTGATCCTCCCCCGATGCCGCATAGCGTTCCTCGCAGCTGAAGCCCGCGGAAGACGCTGGAGATGCCTTCCAATAACAGCCGCCACCTCACCAACTCGACCTTCACGAGAGCCGCTAACATCCCGCCTTCAAGCAGCACCCCCCCCACCAACCCCACCTGACTCGCTAAAACCCGGATCGACAATTTTACCAGTCTTTGGAGTTCAAGACTTCTTCATATCTGCGATAGGTGGAATTTTTTTTCTTTGGTTTATTTTTTTTCTTTGTTTTGTTTTCACTTCCCTTCCTTTCCTTTGGTATTTGTTTGGCCGTGGAGCAGTAGTCTCGGAGACTATTACTACCTGTAATGAGTTCATCATAATTGTGGCCTTGTGTCAGACCAAGTTAAGCAGATCGATCAACTCTCCTGACACCACTGGGTGATTTCTGGTTTTGTGCACTTTGTCCGAGTCTCCCGATTTGTAAACAGAGTCAACTGAATCATGATAATAATAAAGTTTGAAGAAATAAAAATGTCGGATTATAAATAAATCCATTAATTCTTTAGAAATTGCTTTGTTTGCGTTCCGGACACAAAACTGAGAAGATATGAAGTTTTCGAGAAATGATCTGAGTTAAGAAGAGGATGTGTGCTTTCCTTAAAAAGTTAAAATAGAACCTTGCTTAGTACGGCGTTCTCGACGGCCGACCAGTAAAGCACACTCGATCAAACGGTGATTTTCCTTACAATATTGTAGACGGAAGTTCTTTGCTAAGATTATTCTAATGCGCAGGCGCAATACACAGTGTTCAATAAACAAAAATGGGTTGTATGTTTTCTTTTCTTTGTTTTTTTTTTTTTTTTTACTAATGTTCTCCCAATACGAGCCTTAAGGGCCACTCAAGGTAGAGGGTTACCGCGTAGAGTTGTATTAGCGTAAGAAAGGTCAAGATAACAGAAAAGATAGCTAATTCTAGACTTGAAGAGGTTAAGATTTAATTAGCGACTAAAATTTCAGGGTTCAATCGGAGATTTTAGAAGTATAGAGTTGAAGACCACTTTGGAAGGGACCGGAAACTCAATCCTAAACAGGAAACAAGGATGAGCCGGAAGTCTGAACCGGAAGATGGACAAACCTATCTACTCTTATTGGGAGAGGAAAGCAATAATAATTATTGAATAAAATTTCAGATTTCAGGAGACGTCAGAAGGAAACGAAAATCCAATTCTAAACAGGAAACAAGGAATGGACCTCTACTCCTGTTCAAAAGACCGGAGAGGTTTGTGAACCGGTCTATAAGCGAACATATCCACTCTTACATTCTATTTAAATACGAATTATCCACGATGATAAAGTTTGAAGTAATAAGAAATTTCTCTTTGTAAATAAATTGCTGTGTTTTCTACACTGAAAGAGCTGCCGAGGGTAAATACTTCCTATTATGGCTCTTCCAAGAAAACTAGAACCCCCTGCTCAAACGCGAAGAAAAAATGTTTTCCCTTAATCTTTGAAATGTTACCTTTACATTTGTTAGATTGAAAAGCATATAGATATTCAACAAGTCCAAATAGCGTTAAAACCTTTCTACAGCTTTTGCTCTCATTGACATCTGATAGCAGGCTTGCGGTAAGAGATCATTGACTAATTTAGAGCATAGATTGTTGATGTCTGGTACTGGGTATCTATTACCTTTGGTGGCGACTTTTCTATTCCTCTTGACTCTATAACAGTGGTTTTCAACCGGGTTTCATGTAACATTACTACAGGTTCACACACACACACACACACACACACACACACACACACACACACACACACACACACACACACACACAAAATAGCAAATTGGGGGTCTACGGCAGTATTTTAATGGTCCATAGAGGAATTTCACTTCGGAACGGTTGTTACAAATGGAAATTGGAATTTCTACAGTAATCTACACCATATTAAAGTACTAAAAATAGAAAAACAACTCTAAAACTAGAAGAAAACGAGATCAAACGATGTATTTTAGCGTTCCTTTTACTCTACCGGATGTTTTAATTGTAAAAGTTGAATAAAAATGAGAAGGATATATAAAGGAAGGAGTATATATATATATATATATATATATATATATATATATATATATATATATATATATATATATATATATATGCGTGTGTGTGTAAAAGAAAGTTATATAAAGATTATAATTTGTTATACAAATTAATTTAATATATAAATAATAATATTAATTTTAAATATTAATACTTGACTCCCCTCCCGTC
This sequence comes from Acanthosepion pharaonis, assembly GCA_903632075.3. Classification (NCBI taxonomy): domain Eukaryota; kingdom Metazoa; phylum Mollusca; class Cephalopoda; order Sepiida; family Sepiidae; genus Acanthosepion; species Acanthosepion pharaonis. The sequence continues at coordinate 573,348 of CAHIKZ030005480.1, read as the reverse complement.
GAATTCGACGTATGAGGGTCAAGCAGCTCAATTCCTAAGAACCGACTGTCCGACACCAGCACATGAGACTTGATTATAGTGATGAAGGTTTTGTGCACAACCATCCACACTTTTTGGAAGGGCCGAATACAGAGAAGCTTCCACACGTGCCACAACGGGCCACAAGGACCCCAAACGACCCTCCTCAGCTTTTGAATTCAGAGTTGTCCTTCTCCTAGACCAGATGCCATCCAAGGTTATAGAACCGAATCTGTCCTGCTATTTACCCATAGCTGGAGAGAGAAGAGGATTCATACCATTCCCAAGGGTATTAGCACATAAGTGAATGTAATGGATTCGACTGGAATTCGAACTCGGCTCCCCGATTTCTCAATCCAAGCCGCTATCCATTACTCCTACAATTAAATATTAATATATTAGTATAAGTTAATTAATATAGTAAAAGACTCGGCATTTTGAAAAGGGGGGATCTTTGACTATCACTGACATCGATGGAGCCGAATATAAAAGCAGCATCAACTAAAGGGATCTCATTGAATAAATCAGCACGTTTTTAATTTATTAATTACTCCCATATATTTTAAAATGGTTTATTATGAGCTAATTTAAATGCTCCACAGAATTTAGTTGTTAAATACAAGTTTATTTTCATTAAATTGGTTTTACTTCAAAATAAAGCATATACATTTACTGTTTTTATAATACAATTCCTAAACTTATCTATTGGTAAAAAAAATAAAATAAGCTTTTTTTTTTAATCGAATGGTTATGGGGATCCACCTTCAAAAGTTAAATGTAAAATTGGACCAGAGGTAAAAATAAAATGTTGAGAAACAATGATCTATAAATTCGATGCAATCCAGATATGGATACCTGTGCCATATGTAGAGATCAGACTGGAATGGCTTCGACTAATAATTCTTTAGTATAACATTTTAATAATATGTTAAGTACTGCTTTGCTAAAGATAGGTGCACTGCTAACTGTATTAATGACATTCCTAATCTTTGACAGAGATAACTTCACTCCGGGTGTAAGTAGAGTTGGCAAATCTCGGACTAGAGGTCGTAAAAAGTGTGGGATGAAAGTTGAAGTGTTGGATTATAGTTGCAGTATAAACCACAGCTGGACTCTGTAGATGTTGAACAAACACAAAAGTTCCTGAGCATATTTCTGATCACGTCAGATTATGTGCTCTCTTCCAGAACAGTAACTAAGGTCTGCTCAGCAGTGTTACGATATAAATAATAGAGCAGATGTATGTAACAGGTTTGTTTAGCCTCCTTGGCAGATGAGGATGCACAGGAAATGGCCATTATTATTATTCTAAGAATGTTCAATTTTTGAGGGTGTAATAGCTTGTCACACCTCCTCCCCTCAGAGGAGGTAGTGGCAACCCGATCCATAATTCTCCGCATGAAAGGTATCATTTTGCCGGCTAAAGTTCTATTAGTTCATCCGACGTCAGGTCCAGCGAGAACTGGTGTCATAGTGGACAGAAACTACGTCTGAACTAATTTTCGGCTGTCACCATTGACTCTTTCAAGTACACCCCTGTGCAAATTAATTCAAACAACCGCTTTAGTATCCTTTCTTTTACCATTGGGTCAATTTTAGACACATTTGAGTGAAAGGGTGTAATCGATTTCTATTTTTTCCTCAGATTAGGTCATTTGCAGTTGCGTGGAGTAATGTGAAGCTATTTTCGTGGTGTATGATGGAATTTGCTTGGCCTTGAAAAATATTGCATCATCCGTGATTGCCTCAGATTTTCATCACGCCCAGACACTATTGTCTCGACTGTCGATTAGTTGTCCTACGGCCATTGTCTTCGATGGACGTTACTCCAAGGAAGCGTACGAAAATGGTAACGCTGCACGAACACATTGGTAAGCTTTACCAGTGAGCAAATCAAAGTACTATCGACTGGCTCGGAATCTCTCCTGATTTAAATCCAATTTGTGGTCAGTATGCAAGGAACGACTTCGTGGAATGGACATACAAAGTACTAACATGTGCACGCGGTCATGTGTCATTGGATAAATCAGAAAAAAGTAAATAATAACAGAATTATTTGTTTTGTTTCAATTAATTTGCACAAGGGTTTATATATGTTTTTAAAAATTTCAATTAGTGAGAATGTCTTCGCTCAATTCTTGTTTCGTGGATTAATTTAGTTAATACTCAGGTTTTTTGCCTTATCGTATTTGGGAATAAAACTTTCTTTGATTTATTCATATTTTCTGTTTGTTCTGGAATCTCTCAAGCAGAAAATACCTGGAAGACCCTCGTTTCTAAAATATCTGTGGTTGACTGAACCGGGTCCCCTTAATTATTGTAAACCAGCCAAGAACTTTGAAATTGACCCATTGACCTTGCATCGGTCACACATTTCTTTGGGAAAGTCTCGTCCAATGTTGAAAATGTTAATTTCAAGGAAAAGAGTACTAAATTTTGTACTAAAATTTTGCACTATAAATTAGTACTAAAGAGTACTAAATATAGTTAGGTTCAAGGAAAAGAGTACTAAATTTTGTACTAAAATTTTGTACTATAAATTAGTACTACAGAGTACTAAATATAGTTAGGTTCAAGGAAAAGAGTACTAAATTTTGTACTATAAATTAGTACTAAAGAGTATTAAGTATAGTGAGTTTCAAGGAAAAGAGTACTAAATTTTGTACTAAAATTTTGTAGTATAACTTAGTACTAAAGAGTACTAAATATAGTTAATTTCAAGGAAAAGAGTACTAATATTTTGGTGTTTTTTGACCGGTCGGTAAATTCAGCATTCAATAAATTTTAAAAGAAATGGTTTACTTTTACAATACGAAGGCTTCTTTTACAGTCGGGTTTACTAAATTATGTGAAAATATGTCTGTTTGGTTTAGTTTGTTATATTTTACAATACATTAACCTCAATGGGTTATTTAATGCCGAAAAAAAAATTATTGCTGGTAATATTCTTTTTCCAAAAAAGTATTGCTGATAATAATTTTTTCTTCAAAAATTTATTGCAGTTAATTTTTTTACAAAAACGTATTGCTGGTATTAAAACCTATTTTTCCACATTCAGTGTTTTTACCCAAGTTTGGATGTTAACTATTTACCCATAGCTGGGACCTGACAGGTGCAACCACCCGGGTCAGGGAACACCAGCAATTAAGAGGTGGTTCCATGCTCCTCAAAGCCTTCTGATCAGAGGCCCTTGCTGTTGTAGTTTATCATCATACTCAGGAAGGAAAATATGTCGGTGGGTGTTCGTTGTCCTGGTTTGATTAGGATACAATTTTTCGTTTTACCTCAAGAATGGTTAGTGCTTCAAGAGAATGAGTCAATTCCTTTACCGGAAGTTGTGGCATATGGAATCAATTGAATCAAAGCATTTCTCTTTTTTGTTTTCTTATATGATAAATGATTTCTTTAATGTGCATCAGTTATTTTTTTAATTAATGCTAACACACATCAGCATCTGGACATTTTTTTATCAATTCTTCAGCTATTATATTTAACTATAGGAATTAAAAAAAGAAGAAGAAAAGAAACCTTTGCAGGTTAAAGATACTGGACCTAATAATCAGTTGTACATGGCCGAGATTTATAATACTCAATCTGGTAAATCTGGACATTTTAAGACTGTCACTACTGTTGGTTTAAACAAGAAATAAAAAAGAGGAAAAAGAATCAAGATTACGAGTAATGACAATACCTCAACTTCAAAATCCGGACGGTAAACACTATTAAGACTATTATTGCTCGTTAGTTTAAACAAAAAAGAAAAAAATAACATGAAAGTTATGAGAGATTAGTAACCACAATTCTTCATCTAAGAAATTCGGATAAATTAAGCATTCTTTTTACTAAACACATCAGAACACCAAGAATCCATTCGCGTTGACACAGGCTCTGACAGATGGAGGGGAATGATGGAAATCTCAGCACGTCGAAAAACGACTCCTTCCGAAAGAAGAAGAAGAAGAAGAAGTAGAAGAAGAAGTAGTAGTAGTAGTAGAAGAAGTAGAAAAGGAGTAGTAGTAGTAGTAGTAGAAGAAGAAGAAGTAGTAGAAGAAAGTAGTAGTAGTAGTAGTGAAGAAGTGAAAAGGTGGAGTGAGTAGTAGTAGTAGTGGTAGTAGTGGTGAAGTAGAAAAGGGTGGTAGTGGTGGTGGAGGTGAAAAGTAGTAGTAGTAGTAGTAGAAGAAGAAGTAGTAGTAGAAGAAGAAGTAGTAGTAGTAGTAGTAGAAGAAGTAGAAAAGGAGTAGTAGTAGTAGTAGAAGAAGTAGAAAAGGAGTAGTAGTAGTAGAAGAAGTAGTAGTAGAAGAAGAAGAAGAAAAAGAAGAAAAAGAAGAAGAATGCAGCTTTAATTAACATCTCACTAATTCACTAATACTCACACATGCCATATTTTTCTTAAGTTTCTCTGAGTTTAATTTTGATTCACTTTTTTGTGTTGTTCTTTACGTCACGCGCCCAATAGAGGTTCTCCAACGAACACTGGCTTCGCAAATCGGTTTCGATAACCCGTCAGAACGACCGAGTGGCCGATGCAAGGCGTTTCTATTGACGTAAGGCATTCTTTTTGTGCCCCACGTTTGACATTTTGTTCTACACCGTTCAGCCTGTCTGGCAATGAGAGAAGACACGCCCTCCAACCGAGGACCTGGAGGGAGGCAGGGATAGCCGTACCTATATTAATACAATAGCAGTCAGGCATGTAAAGAGACGCACCTCTATGTAGACCGTTATTTCACAGCCCTCTCATTTTCGAATATACATTTACTATTTCCCTTAAAGCTCAATCCACTAGAGTAATAGAGTGCGATATAGAGTTTATATTTATGGACGTGCTATACCAGTTTAGCTCGTTCGTAGCTAAACTTGTATAGCACGCCAGGCTATATGACGGTTCCGTGTAGGATACAGGCTCGATTCCTGTCGGAGGACCCATATTTTCTTTGAAATTTCTCAGACATTCTGGCCGGTAAATGTTGTTAATACTGTTTATTATAAACAAAGCATTTACTTAAATATTAGTGTCTATGTAAATAATGTATAACAATAAAATATATTAAGATAGATATATAGATAGATAGAGTGGGGAAAGGAGTAAAATGAAAGAAAGGCAGGGGAACAAGGTTTGCTGGCTGGAGACCAAAAGACGATGAGCTAATGATTGAAAGGTGTGTTCGGATGGAAATGCGTTATATTCTTTTTGCATGGAGTTTTGAAGACAAAGAAGGATTAAGAGAGGCGATAAGATAGAAACATTTTATAAATTCCTTATTCGTGGTCGTAGAACAGATAAAAAGATAGACAGACAACGCTTTATGTAAGGGATAAGGGTTAGGATCATAGATTTTACGATATATCAACTCTTGTTGGGTTATGAAATGTCAAAATCTGTTTTCCATTATAGTTGAGTCTATAGGTTTATACTTGAATCTATGTAAGTAAACATTGGTCAGCTTTATGCTTGAGTTTATATAGATAAAAATTAGTCGAGTTTATACTTGAGTCTATATAGATAAACATTGATCGGGTTTATATTTGAGTCTATATAGTTAAACATTGATCGAGTTTATACTTGAGGCTATATAGATAAAAATTGATCGAGTTTATACTTGAGTCTCTATAGATAAACATTGATCGAATATATAGAGTCTATATAGATAAAAATTGATCGAGTTTATACCTGAAGCTATATAGATAAACATTGATCGAGTTTATACCTGAAGCTATATAAATAAACATTGATCGAGTTTATACTTGAGTCTATATAAGTAAACATTGGTCGGATTTATACCTATGTATATAGGTAAATATTGTTTTTTTTTAAACTTGAGCTTATTGCTACATTTAGACCTGTACATGCATCTACCCACAAGCTAGCCCATTTTTTAGGGTTGTGTTCTTACCCCTTTGTAGGGGACACGGTCGTCGTATTCTAGTCCTTGTCAGCAGATCTAAAAGTATGATGTGGAATACGAGAAGCTACAGTCAAAGAGAGAGCAAGAGACTTGTAGAAATCTGTGATGAAAGATAATATATAGAGTTTTCTTTTGAAATTAAAATAAATAAGAGGTATGGTTGAGTAATGGCTCGGGTTGAGGAATCGGAAAGCCGAGTTCGAATTCCAGTCAGATCCATTAAATTCACTTACCTGCTAATGCTCTTGGGAAAGGTATGTATCCTTTTCTTCTCTCCCCAGTTATGGGTAAATAACAGGGTTCTATATCCTTGGGTGGCTATCGGTTTAAGAAAAATAACTCTGAATTCAAAACTAGATATAGCCCTGGCGTAAGCACATATTATACAAGGAAAAGAAAGGATCGTTCGCATTGGCTAGACGATCCCGACTACGGTCTCTTAAAGACATTCGATCTTACGACCATTATCAAATTGTGACGAAAGACATGACTTACCTCAGAATTTGAAACGAGCGCGAACGTGTCAAAAAGAAATATGGCCGCCGTTGAAGACATAATTTATGCGCGCCTATCTCGTACAAAACGAGACGATATTTGCACACATGCAAATTTTGGCCGTATTGGAATAGTATAAAAAGCGGGATGCTAGCAGCACGACAGAACCGAAGTCATTCGGCAGACAGCGTGCAATAGAAGTGGACGTACGGATTGACAGACGGACAAAGAGGAAGTCGAAGTAGAAACGGCTGAGTTGGTGTCTGTTTACACAACTGCCCAGTGTAACGGCTGAGAAAAGGAGCCATGCAATCCATTTCCTTGAGGCGACCGAAAAAGAAGAAAAAACAGCTGGCCTGCCGGCGAGCACCGTACTGCACTTTTTGACCCCCCTCATCACCATTTTTTCTCTACACAAATAATAAAAAAATAATCCAATCAGTCGGTATTATACGTTGATTTGATCATTTTTCAAAATGAATATAAATAAATGAAATTGAGAATAATTTAAAAAATTAATTATACTTTATTTACAGAATGCCAACTGAGGCGATGTACAGAATGCAGATTTGATTTTCGAATTTATTTATTGTGTTTACTATCCATCACTGTTTTACATAAACATTTAGAACTAAATTAGAAATATTACAAATTTGTTTGTTGCTAGGACAATTGGTTCTCTATGTCGTGCTGGACAATCTTTCTCGAAAGAATCTACCTTAGACATTTATAATAAGAACATACATTGAATATTGCAGTCACGTCTGGTCTGGAGTTACTGTATTGTATGTAGAGATTCTAGACAAAATACAAAGAAGATCTGCAATGTTACTTATCCTGACCTGGCATATCGTCTTCAGTCACTTACCCAACGCTGTAAAGTAACTTCCCTGTGCCCTTTCTATAAATATTTTCATGATAATTGTTATGATGAAATTTGGTCTTTGGTACCTCGACTTTACAAATTTAAGCGCAGTACTAGATTGAAAGCTAGGTCTCATCATTTTACAGTTAAAATGGCTGCATCTAACCACCGCAAGCTCTATGCTAATAATTTCTTCTCTTGCACTTCTCGCTTGTGGGACTCCTAAACCGACCTCTTGCCTTCCACTCAAAAACTTAAATTCAATGTCAATCGTCATTATCTGTCTTCTTAATTCCTGTTCTTTTATTGTTCCCTCGACTTAACAATGTTATTTTTTTCTCACATTTTTAAGACCCAGTAAACCTTTGCTACTTAGTGGCTTTATTGCCTTGCTTGAGACTGAAATGATGAAAAATAGTGTTGCAAATGTGACATAAAAGCTATCTGAAGCTAGTTACCAAAAACCCATTGCATTTGTGGTATGCCTTAAATAGCGACCAGACAAAATTTCTCATTTAGCGACGAGCTCGTTTAGCGACGAGCTCGTTTAGCGACCAGCTTGTTGGAACGTAATCGCATCGTTAAAGTTTTTTTTGTTTTTTAATCATTTCACTCCAGTCAAAGCCATTAAAGCTTTCTCATTCGCATTCACTCTCTGCGTCCAAGAGAATGAGGGAATTTTAGTGAGGAGAAAGGACAATAAAGGAACTGGAAAGCAGAAATAGCGATTGATGTTGTATTTAAATCCTTTGAAGATTGTAGTTGACAGGGAAGCAAGAAATCGAAAGGGAGTTCCACATGCGATAAGTGCGAGAAAAGAAACAGTGGCAATTCAGCAGATAAACGGTGTGATCATGTTGCTAATCTAGTAACATTGCTTAAATTCATGCAGTCAAGGCACTAAGGATGAAAGCAAATCAGAACAATTGACATGAAAATATTTGTAGAAAGATAGAAACCATATTATGTCTGCGAGAAAGTAACTGAAGTCGATATGCCAGACCAGGATCGATTAGATTACCGACCTTTTTTGAATTTCTCAAGAATCTCGAGATATAGAGTAGGAATATCAGACCAAATATGGTAGCAATATTCAATGCACGAGCGAATGGTAGGTTTAAAAATGGGCAAGATAGATTTTTACGACTAACACAGTGAACCAACTTTCCTTGCTGTAGATGCAGCAATGCTTTAACAATGTTATTCTAATTATAAAATTAGCCTAGTAATCAGCATAATAACATTATAACAGTGTTACCTATTGAAAAGAAAACCTAACAATTAGCTAAATAGTACTATAATAATTTTGCTCTAACAGTAAAGTTAGCGTAAAAATTACCCTAACAATGAGATTTAGTTAACAATTGCCCTAAGAAGAAGAATATTCAGAGAATGTTATCGATATTGAGTTGCACCATAAAATTTGACAGAGTGTATTAGTAGTGAGTGATGGCACAAACAGTAATGAGTGAAGTCAACGTTGAAGACATTTCTAAGATTTCGTTAATATTTTGCAAAAGATGACGGTAAAAGATTTTGCATTAACTTATTCCATTCTCGGAAGAAGAAAATTCGAGGATTCATTTCTATTAGTTTAGTTTATTTTTCATTTAGTTTTTTTTTTTTTACTATTCTTTTTCTTAAAAACATTATTTTACCTCAAGCAAGGCAATAAAGCCACTAAGATGCAGGGGATTACTGAGTGTGAAAAATATAAGAAAAAGAAAAAGATTATTAAGAAGAGAGAACAACAAAAAACAGTAATTAGCAAGACAAAAAGATAACGACTTGAATTTAAATTTTTGAAGATCAATGTTGACTGGAGAGCAAGATGCCGGAAGAGAGTTCCACAAGGGAGAAGTACGAGAGAAGAAACTGTTCTTTCGGTTACATCTAGCCATTTCAACGGTAAAATGAAACGGGCTTACCGCCAATCTAGCACGGCGCTTAAATTCATAGAGTTTAGGTACCAGAGAGCAAATTGCATCAAAACAATTACGATGAAATTATTTATAGAAAAGGCAGAGGGAAGCTACATTACGATAGTTATCAAAAGATTCTCTATTATTTTATTAAACTAAACCAAACTTAATAAACAGTCTACAACGCCCACCGTATTGAAATAGATCGCAAGCTCGTCTGGAAGACAAATTTGCTTTGTTCAATGAGTTTGATTCTCACTGGATGCCATTGTACTGTAGCTTTGTATATGTTGTAAAGAAAAAATATCCGCTCTCGCGTCCAGAATAGATAGGCCAACCTGGTTAGTTGTTTTTCCAACCTGTCTACTTTTATTCCAGACACCTCATTTATTTTATCTTTTTCTCGACCTGTCTGTTTATTGCAATATTTTTCCTCTATATATTTTTGACCCTAAAACAAATTTATTTTGAATTAATTTTCCCACTTATCCTTTTTATTCCAGTCTAGACTTTTATTCAGTACATTTTATTCCAGTCTAGACTTTTATTCAATACATAACCCAGCGTTAGTCACATGCGGTGTTTTGTTTTTTAAGTACTCGAAATTTCGAGTTGGCAAATTGTTTCTTTTTCACCCTCCCACTTACTCTCCTGACTCAGTTGTTGTGGGAGGAAGACGTCGCTTTGTCTCCCATTTTTGGAAATCTGAGGTGACTTATGTAGAGTTAAGAGCAGGTAGATAAAAATTAATTACAAACTGTGGCCATGATCGCGGATATTCTGTAACGATAGAATTGTAATAATATAAATAATTTGAATATTTTTGAAGTTTTAATTCGAAGATCTTATTTGAAGTAAAAAAAAAAAAAGAGATAAAAATGGAAGACAACTACAGTAGTATAGAAGACGAAATTAGGAGCAAGAAAAAGAGAAAAACCAAAAAAGGGATACCAACGAATGATCTAAGTGCTTATAGCAGCCCCCACCCCCGTGTCACTCGTAAGAACTCGATCGAGGAAAGTAAAATGATTGTCCGCACTGATCATAAAGGAAACATGAGAAAGAAAATAAATGCATATCAATATAAGGAGACAGTTATTTTTTTTTATAAACAAATCTGGGATAATGAAAAATAAATTTTTCGATATATCAAGAACAATTTAAGGGGAAAAATATCGGACAAAATGGAAAAACTTTTGGTGCGACGTGTATCCTACTTTAGGACTTCATCAAACAAAGTTTGTTTACTTTGATGCAGCTGCACATGTGCACGAAAGAGAGACGCTGGGAATTTTAAATGTAAAGATGACTATTTTTTTTATCTATAAAATCAAGTCGATTTTATTTAAATTCTTTTTGTTTGTGTTTCCATCATTTTAGTTATTAAATATACCACATTAAACTAATATTTTATGTCAAAATTGTGGTCACTCTCGTTACAGTGAGCAAATAATGCGGTCAATGTATTGTTTCTTAAATGTCTCTTTGTGTTCATATAATATTTTATTTAAACTTCCTGAGGTTTCTCCAATATATGTTTCAGGCAATCATTAAAAGTAATAAACTAAATTCCTTCTTAAAGTTTGTTTCGTGAGATTTACTTAAGCAATAAAACGTAAGGAGCACAAAATAAAAAAAATACCAGAAATTTTTTTCTCCTCCATATTTCGTTTTCTGATGAAGTTTAAATAAAAGCCAAACATGTTAAATTTATAAACGTTTCCTATTTGTTCCTTATGATATCATTATGTCGGATTCTAATCCATATTTTGTCTAAATTCATTTTATCCGAACAACATAAAAGGAACATTCAATCCATCTAAAAATTAGGTTACGCCAAACATTCAATCCAATAAAATTTTTTTTATTATCTAAATTCCTTTTATCCGAACATGTACATATAAAAGGCGCCAACAAACAGGTTAAAGAAACAGAAGAAATTTCTCATTCAACTGAGAAAATCATGAATAAAGACAAAATGAAATCTTATTTTATTTCATCTAGATTCATTTTATACGAACATGGAACATAAAAAAAAGAACTTCACATATAAATCAGGCTCCAAAGAAATTTCCCATTCAATCCATGACTAAAATAAAAGGAAATCTTTATTATCAAATTCATTTTATAAACATGGAAACATAAAAAGGCGCCAACATTTCCATCAAAATTTTTATTATCAACTGAGAAAATTTTCATGAATAAATAAAGACAAAATGAAATCTTATTTTATTTCATCAAGATACAATGTATCCGAACATGGGAACTACATAAAAAAGGTGCCAACATTCAATCCATCTAAAATATTTTATTATCAGGTTACTCTCTAACAAATAGAAGAAATTTCCACTCAACTGAGAAAGTCATGAATAAATACAAAAGGAAAACTTATTTTATTACATCTAGATTCATTTTATCCGAACATGGGAAGTACATAAAAAGGCGCCAACATTCAATCCATCTAAAATATTTTATTATCAGGTTACTCTCTAAGAAACAGAAGAGATTTTCCACTCAACTCTGTCATGAATAAATAAAAAAAACTTTCCCATTACATCTAACTGAAAGTAAACATGGGAAGTCATGAATAAATCTGACAAAAATAAAAGAAATTTCCCACTCAACTGAGAAAGTCATGAATAAAGACAAAAGGAAAACTTATTTTATTTCATCTGAATTCATTTCATACGAACATGGGAACTACATATAAAAGGCGCCAACATTCAATGCATCTAAAATCTTTTATTATCAGCTTACTGTATAAGAAACTGAAGAAATTTTCCACTCAGAGAATGTCATGGCTAAAGACAAAAGGAAAACTTATTTTATTTTATCTAGATACAAAGTATCTGAACATTTGAACTGCATTAAAAAGGCGCCAACATTCAATACATCTAAAATCTTTTATTACCAGGTTACTGTCTAAATATGAAATTTCCCAATCAACTGAGAAATCCATGAATACAGACAAAAGAAAACTTATTTTATTTCATCTAAATTCATTTTATCCGAACATGGGATCTACATAAAAAAGGCGCCAACATTCAATCCATCTAAAATCTTTTATTATCAGGTGACACTCTAAGAAACAGATGAAATTTCCCATTCAACTGAGAAAGTCATGTATAAAGACAAAAGGAAAACTTATTTTATTTCATCTAAATTCATTTTCTTTTTGTTTGTGTTTCCATCATTTTAGTTATTAAATATCCGCCATTGTCATAACAGAAGATCTGCCATGAATGGTGGAACTTTGTAAGAAGCTGAACACAAATTTACTGTGGCTGAACTAGCGATTAAAGCACTTATTTATGTTTTAATTAATTGTTTTCCCTTTTAAGTACAGTACCATTTTTTTTATATCACTATTGTGGTCAGTCTCGTTACGGTGATTAACTGGTAAATTTAATATTTAGTTTTGTTAAAGATCCCTTTTATGTTAATATACTATTTTATGTAAATTTCTTGAGGTTTCTCCAGTGTATTCCGTAATCTAAAGTCTAAAGTCAACTCAATATTTTTAACGTTTCCGCTTTTTTATGATGTTTTTTTTTCTATTTATTTTTTCCTAAATACAATTAGACAGGTTCGCCTCTCACCCGATTAACATTTCTCTCCTGTATTTTGAACAGGAGTAGAAATGTATCCCTTGTTTCCTGTTAGAATTGAGTTTCCGGTTCCTTCTAAAGTCTCCTTCCACACTATACTTCTAACCTTCCCGCCTAAAAGCCGACATTTTATTTACTATTTTTGTATTTTTCCTCTATAAGAATAGATAAGTTCGCCTATCGCCCATTTCACACTTTTCTCTCATTTTTGAACAGGAGTAGAGATTTATTCTTTGTTTCCTGTTTAGGATTGGGTTTTCAGTTTATTCTATAGTCTTCCTATTCTCTTTCACACCCAATAGCTTCTTAAGTCTTAGCAGCATTATCGCCTCGCTTGAGATGAATTGATTGAAAAGAATCACATTGAGTTCCAACAATTAACACTTCTGTTTGCGTAAGGAAGGTTTTTCTTTTAATAAAAATAGTTTCAAGGAATTTTCAATAGTATTTAGAATGCGATCTGCAGAAAACATAGAACATATCCTCGTCTCGATATTTTATAACGCTTTCTGCAAACGGAGACCCGGATGTAACAGCACAACGATGCAAATTATCTAATCGACCCTTTCTATTAAACGCTAGGACATGTTGAAAATTCTCTTCTCTAGATGTTTTAATTTCAAGAACATATCATGGAATTAGTCAAAATATTGCTTTTTGTATTTTTCAGTCCCAACTCATATCTACACAAGCGTTGAAATTTCTCATAATGAACAGTCGTGGGTTCGTTTTCTGTCGAATGTTTTCGCATTCGGAATAGACAAACTAGCTAAGCGATATAAATTTTGATGTTTTCGAATCTACACACTGTTATTCCAGACACCCCCGTTTATTTCCACTTTTTTTTCCAACCTTTCTATTTATGCCAACATCCCCCCTAACTCCAATTTTATTCCGAAAAACAAATTAATTTCGAATAACTTTTCCAACCAATCCTTTTATTCCAACCTGTCCGCAATTAAGAGTAACACATGCACAAAATTTTATTTTAATAAACACTACGATTTAATCATGCTATTGTTCTCATCTTTGATTGATATAAATAAAATTACAGGCAAAACGTTTCGAGCAAGTACGCTCTGGCCATCGTTAGATATTTTGTTAGAAATTTTTGAACTCTTAATCCGACGACATTCCACCTGCGATGAGGAGTGGCGGGTTTAGCCTGACTGTAGATAGATTGTATAAGTTGATATGTTTTAAATTTCTCTTCAGTCCTGGATACCAACATTCCAATCCACAGGTATTCTAACATTTTGTTACAGATTTGGGCTTCCGTCTCTCATCTTTCTCTTTTCTTCTCGTCGCTGGCAAGCTCCACATTTCTTTCTCCAGCTGCTTTCACGCATAGGAAACTAGGTTTAGGCAAGACTTCCGACTAAATCCCTTGCGTGTAATCAAAAGACACACGTTAAGCAACTGTCTAGTGACGTCACGCGTTCTACGGAACACTGACAGGAACAGAGGGCGCCACCTGACACTTGCCAACCTAAACAGTACGTCTTATTGCGGGGGGGGGGGGCATCAACCTGTTCTCTGTTCGTCAAAAAACACACGAACGACTAAATCTTGCCTTTTTATTTTTACTTCCTGAAACGAAGATATATATATATATATATATATATATATATATATATATATATATATATATATATATATAATTACATGAATCATTCATACAAAAACAAAATATAGAGGTTAATGATTTAAATGGCGAGAATACATGATAAAATGCGACTGGAATTTATAAACAGGGATCATATCATTCATATACAGGTTCAGGGTTAGTGTACCTTATTGAAATTGTTTGCGAAGATGTATTCTCGAATGATTCATGTAATTATAAATTAAACTGCACAATAAACGATATATATATATATATATATATATATATATATATATATATATATATATATATATATATACTCATAGTTTGTTTTACGTTTCCTGTTCTTTTCGTTATAACGAAAGTTAATGAAAAAAAATGAAGTCCTTGTTTGATTGTCTCCTGAATTCTCCAATGAGGAAAAAAATTATAGATTTGTAGTACAGTACTCATACATCATCTAGAAAATGTTGCCAACAATGTTGGATTCCATGTCAATGTCTAAAAAATCGAATTCATAGGCTTCAACCAGCAAGGCTCAATACAAACTGTCTCAGGTGAATCAATAATATCTGTCATTTACATACCTAGGAAGCGAAATAAATACTCCTGAAAATTCGCATAACTAAAGTCTGGGCGGTCTTGAATAAAAATGGATGTAATCTGGAAATACCACCTCTGACTCGCAAAACAAAAACTTGTGATTGATCTATTGCTCTAAACACTTAGCCATGGAGCAAGACGGGTTGGTCGCCTAGTAACCACCTCCATTGACCATCTATATCATGACAAAGAATGCCGTCCTAATGACATTCCGACCTTGATGCGGGACCGTGATGATTGGTTGGATAGACTTATGAATATCCGAGCTAGTTCGATTGAATAATAAAGACTCCATCCTCTGCCGCTATCAATTCTTCCTCGACAATTATCTTACCTATGATCATGAGCTGACTTCCGGTGAGAAACGAAAGACACAATAAATAAATAAAAAAAAGTAAAGTAAAAAATATGTCAGTTCGCTTTCTCGATAATTATCTTAAATTAAAGGCTTTGGAAGTCCAAACCTGCTAATGGAAGACTCAAAATTATTTATAAAACAGTTAAATTTTTACCTAAATGTCTTTCTTTGTTTTTCTTATAAACGTACCAAAAGGTTAGATAATTAATTAGTAAGTTTGCTAATCTCCACGTCCATACCCCAATTGTACCCTGGTAGTAGATAAAAATTAGCATAGATAAAGCCTAGACCGTCTTGACAATAGCAGCATAAGTAAGAAATATCTTCGGGAGGTTCTTTCACTGAACTTTTTATTTATTTTAAATGTTAGTTTAGTCGAAAAATTGGAAAAAAAATCAACGCCATTAGTTTTATAATGACGTAGACGCAGTTTCAAATCTGTCATTTTGTAAATAACAAGGAAAGATAACTCTTTAAAAAAATCAGGGAAGTATTTTGCACTGTAAAAAGAATGTGAAAATTTGCATAGCTAAAGCCTGGGCCGCCATTGACTGACTGGACATTAACTAAAACCCTAAAGTCTAAGCTTGATAGAACCTACACTCGGTTGCTGAGAGCTATATTTAACATCTCTTGGAGACAACATCCAACTGAATCACAGCTCTATGGAACCATCTCTGATATTTCTACAATCTTACGCAAACGCAGAATACGCTTTGAAGAGACACTGCTGGCGAGAAAAACAAGAATTTGTAAATAATTTACTATACTGGACACCTAGCCATGGAACAAGACGGGCTGGTCGCCAGTAACCAACTCCATTGATATCCTATTTTAATGACATTGAATGCTAACTTAATGATTTTCCGGCCTTGATAGAGCGCCATGATGGTTGGCGTGATTAACTCATGAATGTTCAAGTTAGCTCAACCGAGTAGAAAGAGATTTGTAGATACGCGGATAACATTATGTTTATAAACAGATTCAGAAAGTCTACTGAAAATACTCTTAAATAAAGTTGTAATAGAAAGTAAGAAAAAAGGACAAACTATTAACGATTAAGTGAAGACATAATGACTACCCAATGTGTGGGCTGCGTATTGGAACTGAGCAGGTATAGATGAATTGCAAGTACGTATGAATTACAGGTGAAGATGAATTGCAGGTACGGATGAATTATAGATTTATAAATGTGCAAAATAAGTTCAGACGAGAAAAAAATTGTTTGGCAAGACACAGTGAACCAACTTTCCTTGCAGTAAACGTAGCAATTGTTTCAATATAGTCACGTCATTTTATGTCAATAAAGAAACTTATCCCAAGCAAACGTAGAGTGTTGTTCTCATCCTGGCTAGTATAGTAAATGACGGTGGAAAATGTCACATAGAAAACTGTAAAAGAATCGGAATAGCCAAAGATGTTTTCTAGAAAATAAGCAAAGTATGGAGAGATTGGAAAATTGCGTTGGAAACTAATAAATGCGTGCTAAACTGGTCTTTAATGTGTAATCACTAATATGGCAGTGAATAATTGATAATGTCTTTACAGAGGAACAAGATTCTTTAAAACAGTGGAATGTGCTTCTACCGATAACTACTTGGAATACTATATATATATATATATATATATATATATATATATATATATATATATATATATATATATATAAGTAAAACACTGACTTATTTGCAACCAGGGTTTCTGCTGAGATGGATTTGTCAGGCAACAAGTCATTGTTTCTTTTTTAAAACCGAACCATATACACACTTGTACTGGTAGTGGGAGGATGACGAGGAGGAAAAGGATGAGGGAGAAAAAGAAAACGAGAAAGAAATATAGAGATAGAGGTAGAAGAGGAGGGTTTATTTTTATAAATCTTTGTGTAAGTACTCAATATATTTGGGATAATATATATATATATATGTGTGTGTGAGTGAGTGAGTGTGTGAGTGAGTGAGTGTGTGTGTGTGTGTGTGTGTGTGTTTGTGCGTTTGTGACCATGTGCGTGTTTGTGTGGAGGTTTTTAAAGTATATTTTCTTTGTATATTTATGTCCAGCAAAGAAAAAATAAAACTTATAAGAACATTCCGTTAAATGTAAAAAGAAAAATTAGATATTTATCATGTATACACACAAGGCCTGATCAAAATCTATCGGGACTTGTGCTATAAAAAGCAAAAAAACAAAAAAGAAAAAAAAAACTACATCGCATATCAATTCGGCATTTAATCACCTTCGAAGTAGTCCCCTCTGAAGGGATACAATTTTTCTAACGTTTACATTTCTGAAAGCATTCCTAGAACTTCTTTATTGGGATAGCGAGCAAGTGATTCTATTTGATTTCCTCGACCTCTTAAAATCTTGTCCCTTTCAAATGTGATTTGATTTTTGATGCGGAAAAAGTCGCAAGGAGGGAGATCTGGAGAATATGGTGGTTGTTGAACCCAGGAAATGTTGTATTCAATGATGAAATCACTGTGGTGTGGTGAGACGACCACACTCTACACACCATCCTTCCATTCACTGCTATAAGCAACAGAAGTTATCGAGAATATTATAACTTAGTGTATACAGGTTGCCATAGATAAATTGTCATCTAAATTACGAAAAAATGAAAATAACACTAACATCACATTTTAACAGATGTATTTATCAAAATACCCAAATATATATATATATATATATATATATATATATATATATATATATATATATTGTCTCTCGCTCAACTGTGCCCCGCACATAACAATCAAGGGGGTTGAAGTAGGGTGTGGTTAGGTGGGCAGATGTAAGGGGTGATGAGATCGCAGAAATTGTCTGAGAGCCATGACTGGGTTCTCCTGCTCGTGTGGCATGGTACACGTCTTCCAGCAGACACCCCTCTTGACCCAAAGTAGCACTGTCTCCTCAAGGCACTTTATATAGGCCCCCATGTTGAGTCTGAGGCCCTGTGAGAAGAGGAAAGGAGGCCTAACGTCACCATCACTAGTGATTACTACAAACACCTTCGTGATCACCATCAGATTCATTCAACTTTTTCCGAATCCTCTGAACAGATCCTCAGATTGACACCCAAGCACTCTGAAATGTTCGTATTGGTGATTCCGGTGCGAATGCCAAGCAGTAAAACATGCCGATTTCAAATTTCTGGTGGATTGAATTGCGTCATGGTGCTGTCTTTCTCACAGACAGTAACTTACTAAAACAATTATATTATGCAGACGAAATAATAAAAACAAAAACAAGGCGCATGCACGAAATTAAAAATGTAAAATGGCGACATTTTATCAATCGTATACTGTAAGCGTGATATTCTGCGTATTTTAGCTCCGTTGCCATAGCAGCAGATGATCAGGATAAAAAAAAAACCACCACGTGTTCTTTAGCTACTGTTGTTGTAAGCGGCAACGCGGTCGTGATTAGCATCTAAGTCAGAAATAATCCTAGAAGACACCGTGTCTACGTTTACGAATTCATTGAGTTTGTTTAAATTGTTATGTTTTCTTTTGAAAAGTGTATTTCCTTGCTTGTGTATTTCGTGGAAATGTATTTTGTTTATGCATTTCCACTTTTGGAGAGACATATATGTTATTTGTTTTCTTTAATTAAAAGGATAAGATCAGTAACAAGAGTAGACATTTATCATTGAGACCATCGGTCAGTTAGAGGCAGGACGTGAATTCGCTAATATTAAATTACTACTAAACTAAAATTATAAGATATGATAATCAATGCAATAGTGCGCGAAGGAAATGTAGTACAGATGTTTGTTACTATGTTCATTTTTCATTGAGACCAGCGGTCAGTTAGAGGCAGGACGTGAATACGCTAATATTAAATTACTACTAATCTACAATTATTAATAAGATTTTGAGCAAAGACTTGTTAGTAACATTCAGTAAGTAATTGTCAACTATACCCAATATTTCGAGTCAATTATTCTGATTACTACTGTTGTAAAAGTAACAGATATCTGCCTAAACAAAAACCAACAATACTCAATAATCTGACTGTGTAAAGGTCACTGAAGGTTCCAGTATATGTGTTCCCAGTCTTAGAGACTTTACTATTTGATGGTGAATGGAGTAATAGGGATAAAATTATGAAAATACTTTTTAATATTTAATTTTCCGTAAAAATATAAAAATAAACGTTTATCCCATATATACATACATGTGTGTAGCTGTAATGTCAGCGAGTTTGCTACCAGGTGACCCCCCACACCCTTAGTAGAAAGGAAACTACCACGTGTTCTTTAGCTACTGTTGGTCAATAAGTCAACACAGTAATTATATGCTTCCTACTGCTAAGTCAGAAATTCTCCTCGAAGACACTGTGTCTACTTTTATGATTTCTTTGAGTTTGTTCCAAATTGTTATTGTTTCTTTATGAAAAGTGTATTTCCTTGTTTGTGTATTTCGTTGAAACATATTTTGTTTATTGATTTTCTCCTTTGTTATTTGTTAGAATTTTTCACGGTGTATGGCATTCATCTCGAAAGACCATGGATCTGCTCCTGAAGAGTTATTCCCCTTTTTTAATGAGAGATCAGCAGTCGCATATGGAGAACTTTTCCCCTCTCCAAGCCACCGATGTTGTGCAGAGGCTAATACGACTTGGTTCTGGTGTCGTCGCAGGGGGTTGCCAGAATGAAATTGAACATGACATAAGGACTGTTTCAGGGATTCCAGATTTGAATTCAGAGTTGTTCTTCTCCTAGTCTTGTTGCCAACCATGGCTACAGAGCCCAGATTGCATTATTATTTACCCATAGTAGGAGTTTATAATTCAGTGTTTTGCTGTCTTTTAAACTGGTATCCACCTAAATAAGTGAATGTAATGAACTCGACTAGAATTCAAACTCAGTTCTTCGATTCCTCAACTCGAGACGTAATCCATTGTGTCTCTAGTTTCACGGTGTATTTCCAAAATAAAAGGATAACATCAGTATTTCATTGTTACCAGCAGTCATTTACTGTGTTTTTTTTATTTTGTATTATAATAGCTTCTAGGTTTTTTAATATTTTGGCGTGTTGAATTCAGATTCCAACTGAAGTTGTTGCATTCACACAAATAGCATTGAAAATGTATGGGTCCATCAGGCTCGTCGATAGCCGCAGGGGTCTCTCTCTAACTTTGTTTGGTAAGCAGTCTACAATTTAGAAAATTTCTGCTTTGAACCGGAATTACCCGTAATCATCCGAAATCATCCGAATCTTCTGCTGGTAATGCTACAACGGTGATCATTTCTAAATTTTCTAATTTACGTATATTCGTTTGTCCGTTGTTGGACATTAAAATAAATAGCTTCTAAAATCCTCTCTCACGGCAGCGAACAGTCTATTCTTTCTTTTCACTTAAAGACGTGGGTCATCACGGCTCTCCTCTACTTCCTATTCGTTGTAGGTTTTAGCAATGTTTGCCCTTTTCGCTCGTATGGATTTACGGGTAGTTTAATGGATAGCAGTTCAGAATGTGATGCCGGTGAACGGAGTTCGAATTCCAGTCGGGTTAGTGGAATTCACTTACGCGCAATTAAGGTACCTCAGGTAAGGTATGAATCCACTCTCTCCACCCAGCTACGGATTAAATAGTAAAACATATAGCTGGAAAAAATGTTAATGCAATATTCCCTCTCGTAAAAGAATTACAATGCAAACCATGTAACGAAAAATAATTTTAAATAATCAACAAAGGGGTTGATAAGCCGTAAAAACAAAGCAATTAATTAATAATTTTCCTACTCCTTGTTCAGCCATCCATTTAGTTATCCTTTTCTTCTCTTATCTTCAGGATATACTGTGTTTCGAAGCCTTTTTTTCCCTCTTTATGAACTCTAGAGATTTTTACCGACTCTTTCTGGTTCAAAGTAAAAGTTTACTTTTCATTTTCCTTAAAACTTTTTCATTGTTCACAAATCTCTGTGAATAGTGTTCTCAGAATCCTTCTATCAAACTCCACCTCTTTCGCTTCAAGTCTCTCCTTTTCATCTGGGACGAAATTGTCCAGTATTCACTGATATATAGGAGGGCTGATGTCGTATAGTGCAGTTTAGTAATCTTTTCTTTGTTTCTAACGAAATTTTTCCCTCTCCTTAATATTTTCTTTAGCTTTTGGATGGCGTCTGTCACTATTTCTCCTCCGAATTGCGATGTCATATTTTCTGTTCTTGGTTAACAAACGTCATATATAGAAAATATAACTAAGAAAGCTTAAATCTTACCTTCAATTTTTAATGGAAGGGGAAACTAGTTTGAATATAAATTACAAATTTTAATTTTAAATTTCATTTTATTACTAATAGTATTTTCAATATTACAATTGCTATTTTAAATACAGTGACTTTTTTTATTTATTTAAATACACATTTTTTCTTTTTTTAATGTATAAATATTAATATCTCCAAAGTGAATCTTTGATGAGTCAAGGAGTTCTTCAAAGCTAAGCGTTTAATTTTTAATTCAGAGTTTTTACTCCCCACCTGTCTCTGTTTCTATTTGTCTTTCTCTCTTTCTCTTTTAAAGACTGATTAAATTATTTGAAATAATTTTTATCATTAAGAAGCTAAATGAAGAGGAAATTGCAATGAGCTGATCGTAGGCTCAGCAGAAATGGTGAACGTCTCGGAGAATCGCTGAGTCAATAGATAAAAAGGCAAAGTGCGCGTTCGCAAGGAAGAACTGCTGTTGTATGATCAAAGAGGTTTATTTGAACCCGGAAATTTAGAAAGCTGTGCCACAGGGAAGGAATAGAGGTGGTTAGGGCGCTGCCGATGGGAAGGGCGTTTGCCAGTGTGGGAGGGAAATTCCACGCCAAAAAGTAAATGAAATAAAGAAATATCTGAGAAGACATTTTTTTGTCAAGATTTTTTTATCGAGTTCATCGCATGTAAGATAGTAAAGCCACTAAGACACAAGGGGTTACTTGATGTGGCAGAATTAGACAACAGAAACATTGCTAAAGAGAGCAAACAAGAGGACGGTAGATAGCGATTGACATTGCATTTAAATTTTAGAAGACTGAAGTGGACTAGAAAACATGGAGCTGGAGGAGAGTTCTAATAGCGAGAAGTGTGAGAAAAGAAACTGTTAGCTTAGAATTTACGGTTACATCTAGCCAGTTCATTTGTAAATTGATGAGACCTATCCGCCATTCTAGTACTGCGGTCAAAGTCATAAAGACTAGCCACCATAGCGAAAAGATCATCTGAACAATTGCTGTGAAATTATTTCTAAAAAAAGCACAGAGAGGAAACGTTACGGCGGTGGAAAAGTGACTGAAGCCGAAATGCCAAGTCAGGACCAATAAAATTGCTGATTCTTCTTTGGATTTTATCATGAATCTTTAAATATACAGTAGACGCTTTATTCAAATAAGGGCCTGGTTTCCTGGACATTTGTTAGTCAGGGACAAGTTTTCAGGTTGAACGAAGGAAGTTGGTGATCTCAAATGATGACCAATCTAAAGACTGACCCGGTTTAATAGTTAATCCGAGGGAATATGATAGGTTCAGTTTGATTTAATCGTAACCAAAAGATACGACGCCTACTACTACTAATTTCAATCTATCGACATTATTTACATTATTCGGACTATTGTCCTCATCGTTGTCGTCATATTTATTACAACGTTTCGGCCGTTGTACGCTCCGGCCTTCTTCAGGTGGTTGGAATGTCAAGCTTAACCCTTTATTTCGCTCACTGGGGTAGACTGTTCTAGTTCCACGTGCCAGGTTTTAATGGATGTCAGTTATCATTTATCTCCTGTTAATTCCCCTCTGCAAGTTCTCCACTGCCTTAACCAGATATTGAAATCGCAACTCTTTGGGTCCTGTCAATGGATCTAACCAACACCTTTATACACTCTGCCATGTGTACTTAAGGACAGTATTGGTGATACTGTCTAGAAATGTCTACAATACCAGCTCTGCTGTTTGGAATTGTCTAAACTATCAGTTATACTGTATAAATTATCAGCTATGACCCTTTATTTCGCTTACTGGGGTAGACTGTGTAAAAATTTCTGGGTAATATGAGCACTGGTAAAAAATGGTTGCTGAAGACATTAAGTTTATAATACCCAGAAATTCATACACAGATGTCCTCAAGGACACAGTCGATAAAGGCGTTGGTTAGATAATGTAAATATTGTACATAATACCTCATCTCAGAAATATAGACAGATACTGAAAGGCCGAAACGTTGTACTAAATATGGCGACAAAGATGAGGACAATAGTCCGAATAATGTAAATATTGTATATAATACCTCATCTCAGAGATATAGACAGATACTGAAAGGCTGAAACGTTGTACTAAATATGGCGACAAAGATGAGGACAATAGTCCGAATAATGTAAATATTGTATATAATACCTCATCTCAGAAATGTAGACAGATACTGAAGGGCCGAAACGTTGTGATAAATATGGCAACAAAGATGAGGACAATAGTCCGAATAATGTAAATAGTGTACATAATACCTCATCTTAGAAATATAGACAGATACTATCTACCGACATATGTTAATATGTCTTTGGCTCATATGCATACGATTTTTAGGGCTCCCCCTGTAAAAACGACCTTGTTTTACACCCTGCCTTAGTGCGGAGACCGGGTAAATACACCTGATGGAGCCGAACTAAATACATGTCACGTCGGATAGTCACCACTAGAGATAGATTCACACAACATCGCAAATTGCTACAGAACCAAAATGCTAACCGAAAAAACTCGAGCCATGTTCTTAAATAGAGACGTGAAACGAAACTTTCACATGGATGCCATTCATGACGCCATTGTTATCCATAAATATATAAACAGATAGTTGTATACCACCGTTTTTATATCAATAGTTCAAATGAAGCCTTCAAATAGCGAAAATCATCCTTCTTATTTCGAGGAATGGTGCTACAGAATCACAAACAACAGATCACATAACATGACCTAACAGCAGCAGCAAAAAAAAAAAAAAAAAAAAAATCTAAAATGGGTATCACGTGTAACCTGAAAAGAAAATAATGACATAATCAAAATGTTGACATTCCACAGTACTTCAAATAAAAGGTTAGGAAGGAAACCTCCATCAATACTGGAAAGAGTGATAACAGCTACTGGGCTTGAGAAGAGAAAATAATGACATAATCAAGATGTTGACATTCCATACTACTTCAAATAAAAGGTTAGGATGGAAACATCCATCAATACTGGAAAGAGTGATAACAGCTACTGGGCTTGAGAAGAGAAAATAATGACATAATCAAGATGTTGACATTCCACAGTACTTCAAATAAAAGGTTAGGAAGGAAAACTCCATCAATACTGGAAAGAGTGATAACATCTACTGGGCTTGAGAAGAGAAAATAATGACATAATCAAGATGTTGACATTCCACAGTACTTCAAATAAAAAGTTAGGAAGGAAACCTCCATCAATACTGGAAAGAGTCATAACTGCTACTTGGCTTGAGAAAAGAAAATAATGACATAATCAAGATGTTGACAATCCACACTACTTCAAATAAAAGGTTAGGAAGGAAACCTCCATCAATACTGGAAAGAGTGATAACAGCTACTTGACATGAGAAACCTATTTTCCTTAAAAACTGTCTTAGAAAATATATTTACAAAATCCCAACCGACTGTAGCGCTGGCTGCTCGGTCAATGAATGCCGAATATCTCCTTAAAAGAAAAGAGCTAATATTACAGCTACTATTACCATTCTGAAGATTTCTGACTCGTGGTATGGCTACCTTGTTCGGGTAGACCTAAAAATTGCGACAAGTCGATGTGAGTGATAGGAATTGGAGAATTTGTGGAGATTGGAGAAAATCGGAGTGGGCTTGAGAATTGTGGGGGTTGTATGGAGTGCTGCTTTCATCTTCGAAGTAATGAAGGCTCCATCGTTTGACTTTGAATTCTGTACTGGAAAACCCCTCATTTCTTCTTTCTTTTTGTGATATATATATATATATATATATATATATATATATATATATATATATATATATATAGATAGATAGATAGATAGATATGTTCAGTTGTGTGGATATTAGTTTTGTAACACTGGGTTTCACGCTTTTGTTATCATCAGACAAACTCTGATGTTTGTCTGATGATCACAAACGCGTGAAACCCAGGGTTAAAACTCATATCCATACAATTGTATATATATTAGCTCTATCATTGATATTGAACACTTTCCAATAAGTACCGCTGATATATATATATATATATATATATATATATATATATATATATATATATATATATATAGAGAGAGAGAGAGAGAGAGAGAGAGAGAGAGATAGGGAGAAAGAGGAGGGAGAGGGAGACTTGGTGTGATAAACAAATTTTGAGCAACATTTCTCTTCAAGGTTTGCAATTTTCTTTTTCAGTTAAGAAAACCTCTCCGTCGATCCACCAGAAGGATTTTATTTTTAACGCACTGCCTCACGACACTTACGTCTGTTTCAGCGGCCAACCCACTTTGTTTGAACATCAGCTTCGGCAGTGTGTGGTGTGTCGTTGATTGCTCCGGACTGGCAGACAAGAATATTAATTGCCAAGCATTTAATGGCTTCAAGCGCCGGCCCATATCAAAGAAGTACTTTATCTAGTCCGTAATTGGACTTCCGGTTTAGTTATTATTGGTCAACACGAGTTACCGTTTAGCATCAGCCGCCCAAATTCAAGGGTGGAAGGGTGCATCAGAGAATAGGCGAATGGCTTGGGAAATTCTACCCTTTAATAGATGATTAGCAATTAGTTTTGCATAATTTTGATTTTATATCTCAACTCATATATCCGTCTCCCTATTTATCCCTCTCTCTGTCTTCTTACTTGCTTCCTCTCTGTCTCTCTCCTCTCTCTTTGTCTTAGCATTTCCTAAAATTATTCTTAATTTAAAAAATATATATATCAGTTTCAAATATAAATATATATATATATATATATATATATATACACACACACACACACACACACACACACACACACACACACATATATATATATATATATATATATATATATATATATAGATAGATAGATAGTGCAACGCGAGAGAAACAGATGAAATCACTACGCAGTAGATAGATTAAAAAATTAGATGCAGATTGCTGATAGATAGATAGATAGATAGATAGATAGATAGATAGATAGATAGATAGATAGATAGATAGATGGAATCGGATAGATCGATAGTGGACGGACAGGTCCGCCTACGAAATTCTGGAGTCAGGATGTTGAAGGTAACATCAGTCAAACTTTTTTATTCATGGTAGTAAAGTTTTATATATATATATATATATATATATATATATATATATATATATATATATAAACATATTAAAAATCGCTACATAATGGCAATTATGTTTCAACACCCCAAATGTGTTTCCTCAGGTGATGTTAAACGACAGGCGAACATAATTGCCATTTTGTAGAGATTTTTAATATGTTTGAAGAAAAGAAAAAAGAATGAGAAAATTCAAGACAAAGTAAAGAAAGATAAAAAGAAAGATAGAGAGAGAGAAAGAAAGAAAATATGAAGAGAAAAATACAAATAATGAAAACATAAAGAAAAAGTAAAATGAGAAAGACAGCTAAAGAGAAAAGGAAAGAGAAAGGAAAGAGAAAAGAGAGGAGAAAAGGAAAGAGAACAGAACAGAAAAGAGAAAAGAGAAGAGAAAAGTAAAGAGAAAAGAGAAGAGAAAAGAGAATAGAAAAGAGAGGAGAAAAGTAAAGAGAAAACGGAAGAGAAAACTAAAGTAAAAGTATACAAAAATTATATGAAGAAAAAACTGAAAAGAGAACAGAAATTAAAAAGATAGTAAAGAAAGAAAATTAGATAAAAGAAAAACCAATATATATATATATATATATATATATATATATATATATATAAAGATAAAGAGAGAGAGAGAGAGAGAAACTGATAAACTGATAGAGAAATATACAGTCAACATTTCATAAGTTTTTTTCTCAGTCAAATAATAATTTGATGTCTGTAAATTCATATTTTTTGCAGATGTAACGTTCTTTATACAAATTAATCTATATAATGAATGTAAAATTTTTTAGAAATTTCTATAATGTAAAATTTTATTTATGAAAATGACTGTAAATGATTACAATTTTTATAGAATTTGTATAGCAATTTTATCAGTCGCTTATTGTTATCGGAATCAGTCCCAAACATTTAAGACATAAATTACCGATGTATAATAAGCATTTTAAGTTTTATTTTTTTAAATTAATATAATCTTTTATTTATGATAACGAATGCAAATGATTGCCATTTTTTTTATATAATTTATGGAATAATCTTATCATCCGGTTATTATTATCATAAGCAAACATTTCCAAATATTTTATTTCAAAACATTATCCGCTTAGAATTGAAATTTTAAACGTTTATTTTTTTCATAATGTAGACATGTTTTATAACATTTTAAATTGTTCCTGTTTTTCTATCCTTTGCTTAATAATGTTATCAGTCGCTTATTGTTAGCAAAACAAATCAGTCTTAAATTCTGTATTTAAAACAGAAAGTTTCCGAATATTATAATAATTTTTTTTTAATGATAGAAACTTCTTTTATGACAGTGAATGCAAATTATTTCAATTACTATATAGTTTATCCAATAATATTATCAGTCGGTTAATGTTACTATCAGTCAGTCTCAAACATTATTTTGAAAACAGAAATTATCCGCTAATAACCGAAATTTGGAACGTTTATTTTCCATAATGCCGACTAACCTGATGTTTCAAATTTTATATCGTTTACTTAATAATGTTATCAGTCGGTTATTGTAATCAAAATCAGTCAGTCCCAAACATTTTATTTAAGAGAAATTATCTCTAGCATGAATTTTTTTTATTTACACTATTTATTATTTTTTTTTATTGGAATGGTTGGCAAAACATCGACTAATTACCAATCGATTCGAACTTTATAAAAAGTTAAATAATAAGGATTTTCTTCTAGTTTACATATTTTAATAATTTAATAAATGCTTATAAATTTATCCATAAAAATTGTTTTCATATTTATTTCTATAGAAATTGGTATGTGATAAATATTACATTAGTTCTAATTGTATTAGTTTTTAGAATGTTCTAAATATAAAATTATTTTTGTAAATAAACACTATAATAAATAGTATTTAACATTTTTGTTGTAATTTCTCAAGAACAAAATATCGGAGGAACGTTTGGGGACCTTGTGGCACTTAGTGCACCAGGTCTCTGTATTTGGCACTTCAAAAAGTGTGGATGGTCCTGCACGAAACCTTCCACAGGTTATAATCAAATCTCATCTCCTGTTGTCGGGCTGTCGGTTTCCTGGGAAATGATCTGCTTGACCCTCTGCTTGAGTCAGTATATATATATATATATATATATATATATATATATATATATATATATATATATATATATATATATATATATAAAAATAAAAATAAAAATAAATAAAAACAAGCAAAATAATTTAACCCAAATAAATAAATAAACAAATAAACGACTTTCCGGTAAAATAATATCTACAATGCACCACTGACCTGTATATATATAAATAGCCGAGAAAAATAACAGCACTCGTGGCCTGACGATTGCATCTAGCATGAAACAGACTGTCGCCTCTAAGTGTTGACTTCTATGTTCACTTATATATATATATATATATACTTATTTTTTATAAAAAAAAAATAAATATGTTATAAAATCACTACAAAAATAGCCATTTTGTTTCAACACCTCCGGTGTCTTATCAAGTGATAAATGTTGAATATAAAATAAATGGTTTTTTACCCGTATTTTAAAGATCTGAATAGCTATTATAACATGATTTCGTTGTCAGCTTTTGAATCTTCCTATACTTGGGTTTTGATTGGTCATTCTAGCTTTTGTAACAACGTTTTCCCCTTGCGAAGGATCGTTAATTAATTTGAAACTTTTAAAACCATTTATTTTATATTCAACATCATCACTTGATAAAACACCGAGGGTGTTGAAACAAAATAGCTATTTTTGTAGTGATTTTATAACATATTTATGTTATAAATTTTTTTTTTATAAAAAATAATTATATCTGCTCTACTTTGTATTGAGCACTCTTTTAAGAATAGTAATTGTTGGTTATTAGAATTCATTCCCTATATACCAATTATATACTTATATATATATATATATATATATATATATATATATATATATATAAATTCACTTTCATCATATGTCTAGGTTTTATCATAATTCTAATCATCACATTTTAAAACAATAAAAATTCCCGAGAAGTGAAGTTTGTTAGAATAATAGCGGTGTCAAGGGTACGGAGGTACATTTTTGACAAAATGTTATTGTCCGTAGATAACAGAAATCTCTCATCAAGGATATTCATATGAGATTTGTGAAATAAAGAAACGTTACGATTTGCAGATGAAATTCTCACTAATTAACTTTATACAATCTTTATGAATTAAAGAACCTTTATTATTTGTAAATGCGACAAAATAATTAACTTTTCCACCACCCTCCAACCTCTCCCTCTCTCTCACACAGGCGAGATGTGGTGAGCCTCTCATTGCTCTATCGTTACTTACATGGAAAGTTCTCGGTCGAACTACAATCCCTAGTTCCGCCAGGTGTAAATTTCATTGCTAGGACCCGTTATGCCACCTATATAGTAGCAAACCACCCACATTTTCTCCATATTTCATTTGGGAGAAGTAAATTCCACTCGAACAGCTTCTTCCTCCTCTGTGGAAGAGACTCCTAAGAGGAAGCTTTCCCGATCACTATAATCTTAATCTGTTCAAGTCTAGGGTTAACCGTTATCTTACCCTCCTCTCCGTATAAACTGCTCCTTAATATGACCCTCTACCACGAGAGGCACCCCTGGCCTTGTACAGGATGAACCTTACTGTAAAAACAAGCAAACAAAAAACTCAGCCTCGCTTTCAATAATAAATTACCTTTTTGCCTGGTCATTTGTACGATATATTTCAGTCGTATAAATCGTATCTATTTTAGCAGAAAAATCGCCCACATCTTTTTAGAATTGAACCCTTTTAAAAATATTTCCCCTTTTACAGTTAAGACAAAGAACTGGAATTTTCTTTTAAATTTAAACGAATTGTTTTTTTTTTAATGAAATTTCCATCCCCAAAGCTGATTAAGACTTAAAAAAAAAATTGATCCTTTAAATAATCTCCCAACCACTTTTATTAAGATTCCTTGTTTATTTCATCCTGAGAAAAATCTCACTCCACAGTTATTAATAGTTATTTTCCAAGAGTAGCTTAGATGTGGCACAAGGCCGAAAGTAAGGGGCATCTAGTGAGGATCGAACTCACTTTTCAGTTGTAACTGATCTAGCGAGACAAGCTTGCTAACCATTACACCACGCAGAGGTGCAGCCATCTGCACTTATTAATACAGCCTTGTATTAAGTACAGAAGTGTTATAAGGAATAACTGTTGTCACTGTTTGAATTATTAAAAAAAAAAAAAAAAGAAAAGAAAAAAAGACATGCCCACTGTTTGATGATTTTATCGCAACTTCATTGGATTCTTGAGGTGGTTAGATTAGCCAAATTCTAAAATTTAGAGCATTAATTTGAATTTCAAACTGTGACCTTGTCTCCAACAGTAAAAAAAAAGTGTCTGGCTATACGTTTTTCTGTTCTTCTTTGTGACCTTAGGTATGGGTATGTTTATAAAGGAGGATCTGATTTGCGTGTGTGTATATTAACTTCATATTCTGAAGGGGTCATTATCTGTAATGACACCGGCGCTAGGAGTTCACGGCAACCATACATATTCATTGAAGCAGTGAGACCCGCTCTGTAATCAAAAGTAATTTGGCTTTACTTAAAAAGGAAATTTAGCCATGCCCCTCCACCCCGATGTCTTCAACCTCTCATCCTCTATCAATGCACCCTCTTTCATCATTCGATCTGTTTATTTTTCTCCTCCCTGGCTTTTTCATTTTATTTGTGTGTTCAAAAGCAATTATTACTAAGGTGTTCATTATCTTTAAAGAATAAAGCGAGATGAAAACCAGTATTTAAGTCTTGTTAAAAAAAATATTCCAAATTTTAACATTTCTCTTAAAAGCAGGGTTAATCTTAGTACAAAATACATGTAGACAATTTTTATAGGTTTCTGATTAATAAATACACTCAAAATCCCTGGAATGTTCTGCTGAATCTAGATTCAATGAGCGAGCAAAAGTCTAGAGCAGGCCCTTATCGACATGGTGTGTGCGTGTGTGAGGAGGGGGTCCTCTAAAAGGCAATTCAGGGTTTCAAGGCAATAATTTCTTGCGTTTATTTACAAAAATTTGGAGCCCATCATGAAACAAAAATAAAGGACGGTATGAATGTATCTTTGTCTTGAATTAAAACAAATTACTGGACAGGTGTATTCAAATTTAAATCCATCAATATTGCTATTAAATTTGTAAAACTCTTCTAGAAAAATAATCCATGTTGGGTATTATGACGTGGCGTAAGGGTTAGCAATCTTGTCTCGGTAGATCTATTACGATTGAGTATGAATGAGATCTTCACTGGGTACTCCTTAAAATCGGCCTTGTGCCACAACTTAGCTATGCCTAGTAAATCAGTATAAAAATAATCCATGTAAATCTACTAAATTGGAAAAGAATGAACATTTTCGATAATATATACCGTAATTCCCTATGTATAATACGCATTTTTTTTCTAAAATATAATAAGCAAAATGAGGGTTGCGTATTATGCACAGCTAGAAAAAATCTTTAAAAATTGCCGTAAAATAAAATAAGAATTATCATAAAACTAAAATTAAAATAATATTATTCTATGTTTAAAACCATTTTTTTAAATAAGATTAGGAAACGCTGGCCGTAATGAAATTGGTGAGGGACAATTATAGGGTTTGATTACTAAACTAAGGGTGCGTATTATGCATGAGAAGAAGCATTTTCCCACACTTTCAGAACAATTTTAGGTGTGTGTATTAGGGATGAAGGCGTATTATACACGGGGAATTACGGTACATATTATTTAGAGTGCACCTTTTGATTCGAAAAATTTTGGAAAGTGGGGGAATGACATTCTGACTTATGTTGAAAAGCTTGCATTGAGGCAAAAATGTTTAAGAACCACTGGCCTCGTGAATTAAAAAATTGGTTCTAGAATTTGGTAACAGTAACTGTGAGTTCAATTCTTGGGCCTGGCAATGCAGACTTGGACACTTTGACAATGCGGCGAGCAAGAACTGATGACTTAAAAATAAGAACTGTTCGAAATTTTTAAAAAATCGTTGGTTCGTGAATTTGGTAACATAGTAATTGTGAGTTCAATTCCTGGGCCGGGTATTACATCGACTGAGTGTTAGTACTGCTTAGTTATTGCTTGTGCGTCCTACACCCAAACTGTCCTGGGTAAGACAATAAACTACATCCAACAGCAAGGCCTCTGATCAGGAGGTTTTGAGAAGCGTGGAACCACCTCTTAATTGCTGGTGTTCCCAGGTCCACCCTGACCCGGGGTGGTAGCACCTGTTAGGGACCCAGATATGGTCAAATAGTTAACACCAAAACCGAAGTAAAAAGCATTATGAAAGTGTAAAAATAGGTTTTGATACAAGAAATACTTTGTAAAAAATTATTACCAGAAATAAATTAAAAAAAAATTACCAGCAATATGTTTTTGAAAAAAAAAAAATAGTACCAGAAATAGATTTTTGACAAAAAAAAAAAAATATTACCAGGGAAAAAAAAGTTGTCGGCATTAAATGACCCATTAAGGTTGATATACCGTAAAACAAATCAAACCAAAATAAATTATCATTGCAAACAATTTCATTTTTGGTGGTTTATCAACTTTG
The DNA here is from genome assembly GCA_903632075.3 of Acanthosepion pharaonis. Taxonomy (NCBI): domain Eukaryota; kingdom Metazoa; phylum Mollusca; class Cephalopoda; order Sepiida; family Sepiidae; genus Acanthosepion; species Acanthosepion pharaonis. The sequence goes on along the minus strand of CAHIKZ030005480.1, from coordinate 540,087 downwards.
TCAAAACCAAATTTTGTAGAAGACTGATAATTGAAAATGACATATGTGTGTTTTTCCCTAACATGCTTCACAGAATTGGCTTATTTG
>CAHIKZ030005480.1:515000-535000 GCA_903632075.3 Acanthosepion pharaonis | reverse complement strand
TTACAGAAAATATATTAAATAATTAATTAATACGTTGTCAGTGTCTACGTTAAAGTAAGTTTCGTAAGCAGATATGGTCGTTCGGAAAAGATCGTCAAAGATTTGTTGTTTATAAACAGAAATTTGAACTTTGTTAACCAGCAGATCAATTGACGTTTCCCGTATAGGATACAGGTTCTATTCTTGTCGTAGAATGCATATTTCCTACGAAATATCTCGAACATTCAAACCTGTAAATCTAATCAATACTTTTTATTTTTTTTTAAAATTGCATTTACTTAAATAAATTGAATTTATTAAATATAACGTATAAACAGAAAATATATTAAATTGCCATTATAAAATTTATACCATATTATTCTCAAAAAATACGTTAACACAGTTGGATAGGATGAACAAGAAACAGTTTGAGAATGCCTGGACTAGAATATCAACCTATGGCTCCAGTAGAAATACTTAGCTAGCATAACCACTAGGTAAATTAGCTTCGTAAAACATGAGGCCACATTTTAGTGTTCGTTTTATTTTTATTTCGCAATACATTTTAAATTTATCTTCGTTAAGAGACGCCATCTGATCAGGTCTTCTCCCATTAATTTTTAGGATGACCAATGTATCAGTTTAACCCTTTTCTTGTCGGCTGTCAGTCGAGAATCTTCAAGCACTAAAAATATAACAACAGATATTGAGGCAATTAATGTTGTTCTCGAGTAGTTCACGACGAAAGGGTTTGCCTTATAAACTTACTGCTGTTGATGCGCAGGGGAGGGTCACAGCCCGTACGTGAAGGCACGTCCGCAACCTTCAACTACCGCCCAGAAAAAGAAATAAAAAACAAAAAAAAAACACCGGATACATTAAACAGACTGCTGAAAAGCAACCTTGCTCTAAGCAAAGGAAGAATTAACTTTATTGGGGAGGCTTGCTTCGACGAGGTCCAAAACTTATTCTTTTATTTTTCTTCTTATTCTACCGCGTACGCAAATTACCGCCCACTCGTGTTGGGTTACACGAAATTTTATAAAGAATCCGTCATCGTCTTTTTTGATGATGTATTAAAAGTTAGTTTAATGACATTTGAAAGGAGTAACCTCTCGTTGCTCGGAGTTAATTAAGTGTTCTTTACTTCCGCTGTAACTTCCGGAAGACTTGTCTCTAACCCCTACTTGATTAAGTTAGGGGACTTCTTTAACGGGACCCGACACTTAAACGCTTTTGTCGGCCTGCAAGATTTGTCTTTTCGTATTTTAAATAAGCAGGGCCTCATACATCGATCCCGTGTTTTTGATGGCTGGCATAATTATGCAGACAAGGTCATCGAAAGAAATCTGATTTTTAATGCGGGCAATTCCACGCAAGTGTGTGCTCATGGTAACAGTAACCATCTCCCTATAAGGAAATATTTGGCATTCATTGACCGAACAGCTAGTACTTCTTTCGAATGAAATCTATGAGATTTTCTCTTAAAAAGTGTTTTTCTCGGAAAAATGTATTTGTCACGCTTTCCAGTATTGATGGATGTTTCTTCCCGAATATTTTATTTGAAGAAGTGTGGAATGTCAACATCTTTATTATGTCATTATTTTCTCTTTTCAAGCCCAGTAGATGTTATCACCCTTTCCAGTATTGATGGAGGTTTCCTTCCTAACCTTTTATTTCAAGTAGTGTGGAATGTCAACATCTTGATTATGTCATTATTTTCTCTTCTCAAGCCCAGTAGCTGTTATCACCCTTTCCAGTATTGATGGAGGTTTCCTTCCTAACCTTTTGTTTGAAGTAGTGTGGAATGTCAACATCATGATTATATCATTATTTTCTCTTCTCAAGCCCAGTAGCTGTTATCACTCTTTTCAGCATTGATGGAGGTTTCCTTCATAACCTTTTATATGAAGAAGTGTGGAATGTCAACATCTTGATTATGTCATTATTTTCTCTTCTCAAGCCCAGTAGCTGTTATCACTCTTTCCAGTATTGATGGAGGTTTCCTTCCTAACCTTTTATTTGAAGAAGTGTGGAATATCAACATCTTGATTATGTCATTATTTTCTCTTCTCAAGCCCAGTAGCTGTTACCACTCTTTCCTGTATTGATGGCAGTTTCCTTCTTAACCTTTTATTTCAAGTAGTGTGGAATGTCAACATCTTGATTATGTCATTATTTTCTCTTCTCAAGCTCAGTAGCTGTTATCACTCTTTTCAGTATTGATGGAGGTTTCCTACCTAACCTTTTATTTGAAGTAGTGTGGAATATCAACATCTTGATTATATCATTATTTTCTTTTTTTCAAGCCCCGTAAAAATGAATCTTGATGAGTTTCCCACCTTTGAAGAGACTATCAGATCATAGAGCAGCTGAAGTGTTGGAAATCAGCTGAAGTCAATGGAGTACCACCAATAATCTGGAAATATGGACTCCGGTGTTGCATATGAAGCCCCATAAGCTATTTTCCTGTTGCTGGGAGCAGGAAATAGTATCACAGGATCTGTAGGATGCAGTCATCATTGCCCTGAACAAGAACAAAGAGGAAAAATCTGACTGTTCGAATTAACGAGGGATTTCTCTGCTCTCCATTGCAAGAAAAATCATTGCAATGATTCTGCTGGATATACTGCTACTCGCCATCGCTAAAGAGTCAATGCAGCTTTAGAAACAACAGGAGCACAACAGGCATGGTGTATGTTCTCCGGCATTTGCAAGAGAATTGTCGTGAGCAAAACAGGGACCTGTATGTGGCGTTCATTGATCCAACAAAGCATTCGATACAGTGAACGGAAACCGAAATGCATCAGTTCATGGAGCCACTCGGCTGTTCTCCAAATTTCATGAACATGAATACTCAGCTATATGAATATCAACGTAGTCAAGTTAGACACAAGAGAGATCGCTTAGGGCCATTCGCGCGCGATCACCATGACGCAGGGATGAGTCCTAACACCGACTCTATTCACTATCTTCTTCAGCATGATGCTCAAACAAGCCACAGAAGATCAAAAGCCCACACAAAAACCCTGGAGTAACTTATCCGAGACCTCTATTTTGCCAACGATGCTGCTCTTGTTGCCCACACAGAAGGAGCTTTGCAGCGCATCACTTCCTACTTCACAGAGGCTCTCCAACCCTTTGGGCTTGAAGTTAATTTAAAGAAGAGGTACACAACCAGCCTGCACCTCGGGATGATTACCGCCCGCCCCACATCATCTTTGCTGCGGCTGAGCTGAAAGCAGTCCCTCAGTTTACCTATCTTGGATGTAACATCACGTAAGATGAATCGAAAAGGAGGTTAACAACAGACTGGCAAGGGCGAGCATTGAATTTGGCAGATTATACAAACATGTGTGGTACAACAAACACCTGCAGAGAGTACAAACATCACAGTGTATAGAGCCATCGTCCTCGCTATCGTCCTCGCCATTCTCCTATAAGGCTCAAAGTCGTGGATCACTTACCGGCACCACCTGCTATCTCTCGAAAGGTTCCACCAGCACTGCCTACGCACAAGCCTTAACATCCACTGGAGTGACTTCGTCAACAGTAGTGAAGTCCTTAAAAAAGGCGAAGATCACCAGTATCGGAGCCATGCGATTGAAGTCCCAGATACGCAAAGGCTGTCTAACGATTTGCTGTACGACACGATTTCCACTGGCTATCGCAGCTTAGGGACACAAAAGAAGCGGTTCAAAGATTGTCTGAAAAACTCCTTTGGTGCCTGCCACTTCAACCATTGCCAATTGTCAACCCAAAGCTGAGAACTGTGGTGCCTGGCGTCTCACCAGCAAGCACGCAATCTCCTTTTCTGAAAATAACTGCAGGGCCGATCTCAGGGACAAGAGGCAGAGGAAGAGGTACGTTGTGCCATCGAGCCCAGGCTGGACATTCACCTGCAACTGCTGTGACCATATATGCATGTCCCTCATTGGAAATATCAGCAACAAACAACTTTCCTGCAATCGATATGAACAGACTCTTCCAAACCATGATCGTATATATATATATATATATATATATATATATATATATATATATATATATATATATATATGTGTGTGTGTATATAATATATATATATATTTGTGTGCATGTATATATATATATATTTGTGTGAATGTATATATATATATATATATATATATATATATATATATATATATATATATATATCCGATGCGATGAGAACGAAAGTAATATATAAATTCCAACGTTCACAGCATTAATCCAAAAGAGGGCTCGATACCGATAGTAGAGTGATAATTATTTATTTGTTATAATTTTATCATATAGACAAAACCATTTTACTCGTTTCAGTGCATTTCAACTGCACTTCGATGGGTGAGAACCGAAAATGGTTTTGTCTATATGATATAATTATAAAATATATATATATATATATATATATATATATATATATATATATATATATATATATATATATATCGGAGGAGTGTAGTGTGCGATAGGTAAATTGTCGTAATTTCATATTTCGCGCATTGTTTGTTTTGATTTTGTCGTCTGTCCGGTATAATAGACACAGTTAGTCACCCTCTGTGAGAAAAGAGGCACACTGACTCAATCTGCCAGAAATTTGGAAACGGTATGCTGTACTCCTTGGCATTCGTGCCGGAATCTCCAATACTAACATTTCAGAGTGTTTTTGTGTCAATCTGCGGACAGTTCAGAAGATTCGCAAAGAGTTGGATGAGTCTAATGGTGATTACGAAGGTACGGCATCTCGGAAAACTCACTCTAATCATTCTGATGAGAAAAGAACTAAATTTGTTGGTGAGAGTCTCAGAATCAACACGGAGCCTTGCATCAAGAGCCTTGATGAAGTACTGCTGCTCTGAGAACCAGAAAAACCTACCTAGGTTTCACTTGAACGGATCTTCAGGGTAGCTTACTCTGAAGATCCGTTTACGTGAAACCTAGGTATGTTTTTCTTGGCTCTTCAGGATTTATTACATATATATATATATATATATATATATATATATATATATATATATATATATATATATATATATTTGTATATTTAGGCAGCAATCCTTCGTTTATGCATGTCTCATTAAAAACGACTGACAAGGTACTACGGTTAAGCATTTTATTTAATTTTTCTTTTGTTCGAACAAGAATCTGTAAAAACTGTCCAAGTGTTTTATATTTCCGAGCGCTTTCGGCTATACGTTTAACCATTATCAAGGATGATTCGATTTTTCAGCTTAATTGAGTGTGTGCATTATGTGTATGTCTTAGTGTATAGTCGGGATGTTTTAATTTCCGAATACGGTTAGCACATTGTGGCCTTGTTCGTACTTAATATTGTTAAGAGTTGGTTATTCCTTTTTTATTATTAAAGCTTCCATTATTTTTAATCTTTTCTTTACAGGTATTATTTGTGTTTTCTACTAGTATGTTTCTAATGGAAATATAAAACATTTGGACAGTTTTTACACACACTTTATCCAGAAAAAGAAAGATCTTGTTTGTTCACAAGAAAAATTAAATAAAAAGCTTAACCGTTGTTCCTTGTCTGTTGTTTTTAATGAAACATATATATATATATATATATATATATATATATATATATATATATATATATATATAAAAAGTTAAAAACCTTTTTTAGCATTTAATAGGGAAAATTTGAATACTGGGAAAATGGCTAAATATCAGCTGGTCAAAAGTTCAAGGCCATACCTAAAAGAAGTCTTAAACAGAGTAGAAAAGACAAAACATCTCAGTAGTGAATAACTTTAAAATTTCGCTTTAGCTGAGAAACATAAAAAAAGCATTAGAAACAGAGAGAGAGAGTGTTGAATTGCGATGTGATATTCCTCCTCCTCTTATATAGCAGTAAATGCTGGACATTCTCCACACGGATATGGGAAACAAATGAAAACTAGAGAAAGTAAAATGTTGTAAAGAAACTGCCAACACATAATCAAAATCAGGAAAAAACAGTTGAAATTCATTGATTAAATAATGAGGAAGAAAGGCTTGAAAAACGTTAACATTACGAGGGCATATTTTCTAAAGTAACATTTACGTTTTAGAAAGCCCGAAAGCCACTCCAGTTGGCGGATTACGTTAATAGGCGATTTTTGTGGATAGGAAGGGAAGATAACGATTAAACCTAGCCTTGAACAGGTTAAGATCGGGTAAACATCCACCTGGGAGTCAATTCCACAGAGTAGTGATTCATGGAAATAAGCTGTTCGAGTGGAACTTGCTTCTTCTCATTGGAATATGGTGGGAAGATTAAGGGAAAGCACAATCTCATTAATTTACTCATTTCAGCAAGAGAAGTCAAAAGTTTTGAACCTCAAAAAGCCCCTGGCCAGACAAAGTTTCAGTGGTCATTGTTAAGAATATCAACCCAGAATTATCTCCGATTCTAGCAAAGTTATTTAACCGTTCCTTGAAAAAAAAATCTTTCCCAAGCCTATGGAATGTGGCAAGCGTATGCCCGGTCTTCAAGAATGCGGGCAAACGATCTTCTCCCACCCAATATAGACCCATTATTCTTCTCAGTAACATCAATAAGATTTTTGAGGCCTTAATCAACAATAAAGTCGCCGATCACTTGTATAGGAACAACCTCTTGTACGACGAGCAGTATGGGTTTCGATCAGTCCGGTCCACTGCTGACGGCCTAACCACCATTACACACAACAGAATTAGTGAGGATCTTGTCGACACACATACCGCAAAGACTATAGCAATAGATATCTCGAAGGCCTTTGAGAAGTTGTGGCACAAAGTTTTGCTAAACAATTTCCCCAGCTATGGAACCACTGGAATTATAAAATCCTTCCTAACAGGTAGATCCCTGAAAGTAGTTATTAACGGACAGTCCTCCGAGGCTATGGCAGACAAGTCAGGCGTTCACCAGGGCTCACTTTTCAGACCCTCTTTCTGATGTGCATAAGTGATCTACCTAAGAATATACCCCGATCACTTCTCTTGCTGAAATGAGTAATTCCGTTAAGAAAGGTGAAATAGGGAAAAAAAAGAAGAAAATAACTCACTCAGAAAGAAAATCCTCGAGAGTTCCGCCATTGAATATTATCTAAATATTAATCTACGCCCAGATTTTCCTTATATCACCTTTCCTAACCGAATTACTACTCTCCCAAGAAAACGTACACAACTGTATCAAGAAATCAAAATAAAATGGTTGAATCCGTCAACACAACAATAAAAACAATATTTCCATACGTGACAGTACTTGACGTAATATTCAGTTGACAATATGAATATAATAGCGTTTTCTAAATTCTTCCAGTTGCTAAAGACATTTGGTTTTGTTATTAATAGTTACTTTGAATAAATTCATTTCGTTTTTTGCCTTCATTGGACGAAAAACACGTCGGCTACTATTACAGTTTTCCTATTGTCTTTTACATTTATATATATATATATATATATATATATATATATATATATATATATATATATGGGGACATACATCGAAGTAAGAATTTTATTATTATAAAAAGTTATATTTAGTAGGTACACGTTTTAGAGTCGACATTTTTGTTCTTTTTTTTAATAGACATTAATGTCCACCGGCCTAGAGATAGGAAGTTCCATTAATGAAAATGAAAAACACAGAAATAATTAAACATTTCTTTTATTTCGGGAAACTTTGTGCCAGATTGGTAACCAGAAATTGGAAACATAAAAAAGGTAATTTTTAAACAATGTTTATTTATTTTTTTTCAATTCGGCATTATTTCTATAATCGTCATATTTAGCGGGTAGACTTGTTTGGAGTAGACGCCATGGGTTTTGTTAACAATGAAATTAATGTCTAGCAGCCTAAAAATCGATATTAGCCCTAGTAAAGAAAAAGCACAGTCCGACAGAAATCATACCTGTATTAACTTTTTACAGGAAGACTACTTTTAAACTAGGCGCATCTTAGTAGTCAGGTTAGAGGGAAGTCGACCTTCATGGCAAAGCAAGGCTCATAGATCATCAAACGTCATTGTAGGTAGAGAAGTGATGATCAATATCTATCGTATCAAAGTTCAAAGAAAATAAAGTACTTAAATGTCACGATTAAATTCAGCAGCGGAAAGTAAAAACTAATGGCTTTTAAAGTTTTAAGAATAAACTAAATATATATCAAAGGTAACGAAATGTTCATATAAAGATTATTCAAAATGTCGATTATAAATGATTTTTAATGTCATGTCCATTCAATGGATCATGGCTCTCCACACATTCCATTTCTTTATTATCTCTGAATTGCCATGCATTCTTTCCTATTGCCTCCGACATGGTTTTGAATTCAGAGTAATTGCAAGATTGTTTTAATGCCATGTCCATTCAAGACATAAGCGATCATGGCTCTCCACAGAATCCTTTTTTATTATCTGTGAACTGCCATGCATTTTTGGAAAAGATATTGAACAAGTTTCCTATTGTCTCCGACATAGTTTTGAATTCAGAGTAATTGCAAGATGTTTTTAATGCCATCTTCATACAATCATAGACGATCATAGCTCTACATCAAACATTCTTGCGAAAGTTATTGGACAATTTTCCCATTACTATTTCCATAGGTTTGAATTCAGAGTTAAGTGCAAAAGGTATTTTTAAGGTCATGGCTCTTCAAAGATTTATTTTCTTTATTATCTTAGAATTGATATGCTTTCTTGTGAAATTTATTGAACTGGTTTCTATTGCCTTATTATTGTAACATGTTTTTAATGCCATTTCCATTCAAGATATAAGCGATCATGGCTCTCCACGGAGTCCTCTTTTTTATTTTCTATGAATTGCCATGAATTCTTGGGAAATTTATTGGACTGATTTCCTTTTGCCTTCTCCATTGTCTCGAATTCAGAGTAATTTCAAGATGTTTTTAATATCATGTCCATTCATGATATTAGTGATTATGGCTCTCCACAGATTTTTTTTTTATCGGTAATTTACAACGTTCCTTGAGGAAATTATGAGAGCGGTTTCCATTTGCTTTCTCCACAGGTTTTTTTTTTTAATTCAGAGATGTTCTTTTAGAATGTCTGCTAGTCATGTCTAAATATCTAATCTATCCTGTTATTCAAGAAGAAAGAATTACCTAATTGATCCTTACTTTTTCAAGGGTCAGTTGTACGAAAGTGAACATACACATCTTCTTTCTTCCTGATACTCGTTCTTTATTGTCCTTTCTTCTCATTAATCTTCTCTTTCACCTTCAGTAACCCCCTTGTATCCTAGCGGCATTATCACTTTGCTTGGGGCAAAATGAAAAGGCTAACGTGGAAATTGTACTCGGCACTACTTCTATTCTATATTATATAATATATATATATATATATATATATATATATATATATATAAATAATGGACAAAGTCCGACAATTATTTTAAGACATTTTTATGTATATACATTAAATATTTAAGTAAATGCTCTGTTTTATAATAACCTCGATTGGTTAAGAGCACGTCAGGGTATATGACGGTTCCGTATAGGATACAGGTTCGATTCCACTCGGAGGACAAATATTTTCTATGAAAAGTTCTCGGACATTCGGGTAAATGTTATAAATACTGTTTATTATAAAACAGAGCATTTACTTAAATATTTGTATCTATAAAAAGAATGTATAAACATAAAAATGTCTTAATATATATACATGCACATTTTATTGAATACGACAGACACGGTGCTTTGATTTAGTTTTTTATACAATTTTTCATGTGATCTAATAATTTTTTTTCTTTTCAGATGATAAATTATATAAAAACTGTCCGAAGATTCTTTTTATCCGAGCGCTTTCGGCTATACATTTAGCCATTTTCAAGGATGAAATATTTTAACTGTTAAATAAGAAATAATTTGTTGCATGTATGTACTTATATAATGTTTTCATTTCTTTTTTTGAAAACACGGCCAAGATATTGTGCCCATGTTCATAGTTGATATTATTGTGTGTTGATTTTTTGTTTTTTTTATTAATAAGGCTTCCATTATTTTTAGGCTTTTTTGCATGTAGATGATGCTATTATATTTGTGTTGTCAACAAGTATGTTACGAATATAATTCATCATCCGAAAAAAAATTATTAGATCGCATGAGAAATTGTATAAAAAACTAAATAAAAGCACCTTGTCTGTCGTATTCAGTGAAATGTGCATGAAAGAAGGATTGCTGTGTAAATACACACACACATGTATATACAGGGTGCGATGGGTAAATTGTCGCCATATTATATTTTTAATTTCGCGCATGCGCGTTGTTTGTTTTTGATTTTGTCGACTGCACAGTATATTAGGGTCAGTTGGGCATCGTCTGTAACAAAAACAACACCGTGACGCAATTCATTCCGCTAGAAAACTGGAAATGGTATGGTGTACTACTTGGCATTCGCGCCGGAAGCTACAATACGAACATTTCAAAGTGTTTGGGTTTCAATCTGGGAACAGCGCAGTGGATTCGGAAAGAGTTTGCCGAGTCTAATGGCGACGATGGCAACGTCATGCCTTCATTCATCTTCACACAAGACCTCAGCCTCAACACAAAGGCCTACATCAAGTGCCTAGGGGGGGGGTAGTACTGCCCTGGATCAAGAGACCGGCTGCTGGAAGACACAATATCTGGCAACAGGACTCTGCACCATGTTGCACAAGCAAAAGAATCAAGTCATGACTCTCAGATAATTTCTGCGACCACATTACTCCTTACCTCTGGCAACCTAACTCCACAGACACCAACTCCTTTGATTATTAAGTGTGGGGTTCAGTTGAGCGAGACACCAACTCCTTTTTGCACCAAAGATGGCCTGAAGGAAAGCCTTATCGCAGCATTCACCAACTTAAACAAGGAGATCGTTCCGAAGAGTTGCAGGAGATTCCGAAGTCGTCTGAAAGTTGTGGTTGAAGCCAATGTCGACTTTATTGAATACATTTACTCTATTTCAAGATATTTATGTGTAATTTTGATAAATAGATCTATTTATGTGTGATGTCAGTGTTATCTTCCGTTTCGCGTCAGCTAGGCGACAATTTATGCATCGCACCCTGTATATATATTTTTCTGAGTGGACTCTGGGGCGAACACCGAATGGCAAGAGTCTGTTTCTTGCCTGTTGAGAATAATATTGTTCTGAAGATATATATATATATATATATACACGCTCTATTCCTGATATTGAACACATTTACGCATAAATATAACGATATTCGACGTATGAGTGTCAAACAGATCAGTTCCCAGGAAACCGACAGCCCGACAACAGCACATGAGATTTGATTATAGTGGTGAAGGTTTCGTGCAGGACCATCCACACTTTTGAAGGGCCGAATACAGAGACCTGGTGCACTAAGTGCCACAAGGTCTCCAAACGAACCTCCGCTGGTTTTGAATTCAGAGTTGTCCTTCTCCTAGACCAGTTGCCATCCAAGGCTATAGAACCCAGTATGTCCTGCTATTTTACCCATAGCTGGAGGGAGAATAAGAGGATTCATACCTTTCCCAAGGGTATTAGCACGTCAGTGAATGTAATGGATTCGACTGGAATTCGAACTCGGCTCTGCGATTCCTCAATCCAAGCCGATATCCATTACTCCACCGTGCCTCCTCTCTCTCTGTCTCTGTCTCTCTCTCTCTCTCTCTCTATATATATATATATATATATATATATATATATATATATTACCCTTTCAATCAATATGATTTCTGCATAGCAACAGACACTAAAAAACTATCGCCTTAAACATCGCATTCTCATTGGTTAACTTTTTGTCATTTCAATGAATGTCTTTTCTAATTGTAGATTTAATATCACAAGACTATCACGAGAACACAAAGAACATTATTCCTACAACCTTTCATCTGTACAACTGCGAATCCGGTGGTCTTTCATCTAAGTGCATTTCTCATCATCACAGTTTTATTATGTATTCCCTATTGTAGAACAGGAAAACCCTAAAATTTGTACTTTTCTTCTTTTTCCTAATGCTGATCGCAACAATATATATATATATATAAATACGCGAAATTATATATATGTATATATATATATATATGTATATATATGTATATATATATATATATATATATATATATATATATATACATATATATATATATATATGTGTATATATATATATGTATATACATGTGTATATATGTATGTATATATATATATATGTATATATGAAGAAATATAGTCTTAAGATGTGCTATATTTATGGGATAAAGTACTCAATATCAGAGATAGAGCGTGTGTAAATATAAAAGTGAACATTGGGCGAACAGCACAACGCTTTCTAAGTATATCTGGGAAATTAAAAACAAAACGCACATCACACGAAAAATATCTTAGAAAATAAGGAAAAGATTATCAGCCTACAACAACCAATCCAAAACTTGCAAACATTGCTTGGAAGAAAAAATAGCTAACATTACCTCCCCAGACCAAAATAAATTATTAAATATAACGATTCGAGCTCAAAACAACGATTCGAGCTCTAAACAAATTTTCACTACGTTAATTAAAAATCGAAAACTGAAAAACAAAAAAAAAAAACAAAATGACAATAAAATAAGCAAAATAAATTAACCCAAACAAATTACCAAATCACACCCGTTAGAATAGACGAAATAGAATAAATAAATAAAAATATAAAACAAAATCAATGAACCCAATTAAAGTAAATAATAAACAAATTAACATACCAATATAGCCAAAATATTAGTTAGACTATAAAAATCAAACCAAAAATCGGACGAAAAACATAGCTATAACTATTATATAACGATAAAATAATACTACGTTTCTTAAAAATCTAAAACCGAAAAGAGTAAATAAAAATATACAGTATAATAAATAAATAATAAACAAGTAAAATAAATTAAATTAATCTAAATGAATCCAAATAAATAAATGAACAAACAAACCGCTCCCCTTAAATTAACCGTTAGAAAAAACAAGTAAAGATAATCAATCCAAATAAATAAATGAAGTAATAAACAAATTAAAAACTGCTCCTGCCAAAATAATAGTTAGAATAAACTACAGCAATCAACCACCAAAATTCAATAAATAGCTTTAATTATCTTTCCAAATCAAAACAAAACTATTAATATAAACAAATTTTTACTACGTTAATAAAACACCGATTAAAATAAAAATAAATAGATAAATATATTAGAAATAAAAATAAAAAATAAAAATAAATAAAAACAAGCAAAATAAATTAACCCAAATAATAAATAAACAAACGACTTCCGGCAAAATAACCGCCAAAACAGACTACCCACAAAACCCCACTGACCCGTATATATAAATAGCCGAGAAAAAAAACAACACCCCTGGCCTGACGATTGCGTCTAGCATGAAACAGCCTGTCGCCTCTAAGTGTTAACTTCTATGTTCATCAAACCAGATAATTGCGTTTACCATGACATGAAACAGACTGTCGCCCCTGGGTGATGACTTCCATGTCCACTCTTATATTTACATATGCTCTATCCTTGATATTGAGCACATTAACCCTTAAATATAGGATACCTTAAAACTACATTTTATCATCATATATATATATATATATATATATATATATATATATATATATATATATATTAATGCACCTTATATGGTTAAAGAATTACTCTCCTCAGTGTAGATGGAGCAATATTTTCGGTAATGTACGAAATAAGAAACCATGGTAATTCTATGAGAATACGCGTATATTTTTAGTGCGTCCTATGATGCACATCTTTGGATAAAACTCTCTGCATATTATTATGAATTCGGATGTAGTTCCTATAGTGGACAAAGCAAGAAGCTACGGTGATTCATAGAATAGACAGACACTGTTTTTGCGTGCATTGTGGTGAACATCTTTAGTTAAATTTCTCTAAAAATGACAATGAACTTGGAGATAGTGTCTATAATGGACATTATAAGAGTCTATGATGGCCCTGTCACCATGAATACGGAGCCATTGTTTCCGTGTGGGTTTTTCGTACACATCTATGTCTAAACCTTCTACTTAAATTGTCATGAATTCGAAAATGTTCACTTTAATCTACGAAAAAGTGGCTGTGGTGTTTCAATTTGTCAGTGAAAATAGCTAGCGTATTTTTATTCGATGCAGTTATTGTTCTGGGGTCAGAATTTAAAGACGTGAAATCTTTCCGTTTCTTTGGGTGTAGTGGAATTTGCAATTTGTACAGAGAGAATAAAAACTCATCCACCTTTCGTAGTTTTAAATCTTAACAACCTCACTGGCAAATTTTTAAATCTCTCGTCCCATTGATTTTATTTATTTTTTCTTTTTTTACTTATTCTCATTTTTTGGCAAGGTTCCTTTAAAAATCTTCAGAGGATTAAGCGGCTAACCACGCCCCACGCCTTTATTTAATTTGTATCTGATTTTATAAGCACTAGGAGGAAAGTATTAGCGTTGGCAGCAAAGCAACACACTGCTGGCCACCGTCCATAGTTGAGTCTGCCAAATGCCTGTCAATTGACAGGCGCTATACACTGCCAAAAATACTGATGGCTCAGGTTATACTGTCTGCTCTTTACAGAGTTCAACTATTTGTTTGCATAAGAGCAGTGGGTCAAGGACATCAGAGAAGTGATCAAGAAAAAATAAAGAGATCCTCGTCTGCGCGATAAAACAATTACTCTTTGCTTATCACGTTTATAACTTGCCGAGAATCGACCGGTATAATGCGTTAAAAGTAATGTTAGAACGGGTATATTAAAATCGCGGTCACCTCGCGGTGGCGTAATGGTCACCAAGCTTGTTTCGCTGGAACTATTACGACTGAGTAGTGAGTTAGATCCTCACTGGGTACCCCCATACTTTCGGCCTTGTGCCACATCTGAGCTACGCTTGGAAAATATGGGCACCTCGAGGTGGTGTAATGGTTAGCAAACTTGTCTCGTTAGAACAATTACGACTAAGTAGTGAGTTCGATTCTCACTGGCCGTCCCTTACTTTCGGCCTTGTGTCACATCCAAACTACGCTTGGAAAACCGCTATATCGCAAACTGAAGAAAAAGTTATAGGGTACCTCTGCGATATGTAATAATGACGTTTCACACAAAGGCCGTTGGTCTATCTTGAGATCTTTTAACATTTCAAATGTTTTCTTTTTTTTTTGTTTTAGTTCTCTGCAAATGAAGAGCTTTTTTCTACCGCGATTTATGACTATAAGACAATGTGATAATCCCGAATATATAATTTTTAATCTCATAGCGTTTTCGGAAGATAATGTCGACTTTTTGGTCAGAAGAATAAAACTCTGTTGAAATGTAACAACTAACATAAAAAATTGACAAAATTATTATAATAATTCCTATCAATGACAAATTTAGAAACTCTTGACACAATCTTTTTAGCCAAATTTTCAGCTTTCTTTCTGACTGAAATCTCGAGACATGGTGTTGCTATTGCATATTGATTCATTTGGGCCAGAATCCACATATTTATTGCCTGTAAAATAATATTTCAGTCCCTATTTCTCTTGTCGTCATCAGTTATCTATCGCATTCAATCATGGTCCAAGAAGTGTCCCTTCTTTATTATCGCCATGACATCTTAGGAAAATATAGTCGAATTGCTTGCCATTGCCTTTTTTCACGGTTTGGTCTTCAGTTTTCTTTTTCTTATGTTGGCTGCCACTTACCCCTCCGAACCTGGTCTACCATGTTTATTTAACCTATAGGTTAGGGGAGAATAGATGGATTGATGATTTTACCGAAGGCGTTTTTACGTCAACTCGGTCGGAAAATTAAAACACCGACTTATCGTTTCCGCTGTCCTCACCGATCCATAACGGCGTACTCTTTCCATTTGTTTCCGGTGTTTATCAACCAATCAGTAAATATCAGCGCTATATGAGGGACATTTATTTAAGGCACCTAAAAGCCAATGTCCTACGGATAAAACTCATATGCTTCTCTGGAAGTATTACGTACGAATTCTCTACCCGAACGCGCATCAATATTCACAGGCACCCAGGGCACAATCATATGTATGATTTGACGATTCAGTCACTAAGTTAAGTGACGTACGTGATACGCGCTTGGTTGATCATATGTCTTTCGATTCAAGACTGACTTAGTCCTGGGTATGACGATAAACAAAATCTTTCAGCAAAGCATTTGTCCGGGGGTTTGGACGTTTTGAGGAGCGTTTTAATTCCTGCTATTCCCAGATCCATTCTGAGCCGAGGTGGTAGCACCTGTTAGAGTCCCAGCTATAGGCAAATAGTAACCCCCTCAACAAAGACAAAACACAGTGAAAGTGTAAAAATAGATTTATATACTAAAATGACCAATAATACAATTTATAGTAGAATTACCAAAAGTACTTTTTACCGCAAAATGACTAACAGTACATTTTATTTGTAGATTAAGGCATACAATTACGGTTAATATATATTTAGTTGAAGCAATAAAATTGTTCAAAATATTTAGATTTCGGCAGTAAATAACCCATAGAGGTGTTGATATACCGCTAAACAAAATCAACCAACCAACATGAAAGGTCACTTTCATGACATTAATGCATATAATATCCTACAATTTCTTAAGGAAATCAAACTGGATACCGAAATATAATTTCAAGAAATCTGCAACATAAAACACACATATCACCACTTCTAGTAATTATGTCCGCACAAACATGTATATACGCACATACACTCAATATTGAAAACAGAATAGCATCATATTTTTTATTACTTCAAAGCTTCCAAGAAAACTAAATTAAATGACCCATGAAGGAGTTGATGTGCCGTTAAACAAACAAATCAGTCTACCATCAATCATGACTGACTAGGCAGATGTTCGCGCAGTAGGTTGCCGTTTCCGCAGTAGACTGGTTTCCAACCAAGGCTATAGAAACCAATCTGTTCTGTTATTCAACCTGGGCGGCAAAGAAAGGGTCTCCTACCTTTACAAAGTTATTTGCGTCTTAGTGAAAGTAAAGAACCGGATTGCAGTTCGAACTCTGCTCTCTGATTTCTCATTCCAAGCTGTTATCCATCATAGTACACTTTAACACACTTGACGATTACAAAGTCTAAAATTCTTTACAAGTGCAGCAGACGTGACAAGTATCGTATAGTCTCGAGGATAATGGGAGTATTAATGATCTTTTTTTCACGCAAAAAATAAGGGGTCGCACACAGGTAAGGGGTCGCATACATTTTCTGGGCGGGTTAAAATCCATGCCCCAAACTTCAGTGCCCCCCACCATGAATGAAGTCAGCTTATGCACGTATATATAAGGTATTAGAATGAGAAACATCATACATCAGTGGATCATAGAAAATGTTTAATTTGAAAATATTTGAAGGTATCTTTTCTTTACTCGCCAGTTGTTATCTACTGTATTTTCTCGATTATACGGACATCTAGGTTGGATAAAAACATGTTTGGATAATTCAAAATTCCGGATAATTCAAAAACCGAATAATTCAAAATACCGGATAATTCAAAATACCTGATAATTCAAAATACCGAATAATCCAAATTCCCGCATAATTCAAATTTCCGGATAATTGAATGCCTAAATTATCGAAAAAGAATTTTAAAAAAAATCATTTTTTAAAAGAAATTTAAAGTCTATATCAATAAGTAACATTTTCAAACGCTTTGTACCGGGTTTTGTCCAGCTTGATTTTTTATTAGACAATACGTCACTTTTTCTCTCTTTCCTGCTGGCATGGGGCGAACCTGAAGAGAGAAAACCTGTCATTAACATCCGAAGCTGCAACTATGTGCATGGCAAAAAGAAAAAAAAACTCATTTCCCACTGAAGCATGGATAAGTGTCTGAAGGTCATTGTTAACGTCCAGTCATCTGAAGGCCATAAGATTAATGCCGGCGTTTCACCGGGTTCCATCCTCGGTCCTATCCTCTTCCTACTCTATATTAATGACGAGCTAAAAGCATAACCAAATCATTAGTGAGTATCTATGAGGATGTTTATAGGTGCGCCTTCAAAAATTTGGAAGACCAGAAGCTAGCCCTGGGGTGGGGGGAGTCAGCGCGGAAAGAACTAGTTTGGAAACTTCTATACGACCAAAACAAAACTAGAAACCACGCGACTCTTTCCCACATATTATCGTATTATCAGTCGTTTTATCAAATGTTCAGTGTGGTTTTCCATATTCTCAAAACGCTTGTCCAAGATGAAATATTAGAATGCGCTTTGTTCATATTAATTGAAAAAAAAAATTGGACGACATTTTTTCTCTTCATTTCACGTCCGGTTAAATGTGGTAAAAACGAAGCACGCATAACTGAAAAACTACTGCACGTGGAGAAGGTTGTAATGAACCGTTCTCGACGTAGATTGGACGCCATTTGTTTTCGGTGAACATATTTGTATCTGTATTTATGAAAAGATCATTGCAGTAATCTCAGAATGGTTTTCATTAAGAATCCTAGATTCTTTCATTAATAAACAAAAGAATCACTTTCATCGTCCTCGCAAGGGTGGTCACGCGTCGAGAATGTGTCCCACTCGACTCCCACGTATCATCCTGTTTGGGAAACAAGGTCCTGTCTCGAACATCTTTCCCCAGCATACACAAACATATAATTGGATATATTTGGCATATATATGGAAATATATATATATATATATATATATATATATATATAATATAAATATATAAATATATATATATATATATATATATATATATATATTGTGTGTGACATATTTGTTGGATAGATGTATTTTTCACGCTTTGGCAGCAATTTTTGTAATTGATGCATGTTTATATATATATTAAATATATATATATATATATATATATATATATATATATATATATATATTTTGTCTTATTTTATTTTGCATGTTTCGATAAATAATATACACAAGTTTTGTCTATTTATTTTAAGTAAGTTCCTTTCATATTGCCTGATAAGCTTAATAACATTATCATTGAAAGACGAAAGGAAATCACCATATTGATACATGTTTTTTAATCCTATCTAAGCTTTCGGCTTAAATAAGCCATTATCAAACATGACAATTACATTTCAATATATCAAACAATACACGGACAAAACAATAATGATGAAAAATTTCAAACCAACGAGAAACTCGTGTATATGAGACGCGGAAGCGAAAAATCGCATCGCAGCTCGTGACGTTACACATGACGATTCGAGAGTAAAAACGAGAAGTATTAAGTATGTAAGCCGAAAGCTATGCGGGGGCCCAAAACGACGCTTCAAGGCTCAGTTGAGGACATCCCTGACACATGTCAGCATCGTCCCTGAGACCTGTGAAACCACTGTAGCAAATCGGCCTTCCTGGAACACGGGGGTGGTGGTGGTGAGAGACTTTCGAGTGAAACATGAAGAGGATCTGCGTGGTACTGACAGGAGAGCCCGACTCGCTCAGCCACGCCCAACACTTACACTTCCTGAAAAACAATAACAAGGATCAGTTGACAGCATCCCTAACACAGGCCAACATCGATTCTGAGTCCTGGGTGATCTTTGTTGCAAATCGGCCTTCCTGGCTCACGACCACCGGGCGTGGTAGGGGTGCGGGACTTTCGAGTTCAACCGTCAACATGGAGAGGATCTGGAACTGACTGTTAGAAAGGGCCTTACTCTCCCAGCCGCGTCCACAACCCACACCCCTCTGTGACTTCTTTTCACGACTATTCAGGTGTAGGTTGGGCCTTCACACCGCCACCAGAGGAGGGAGAAAGCGAATAAGGAGAGAGGTTTAGAAAAGAAAATAAAGAAAATAAAATAAATACAAACATATTAAATTACATCACTTAATCATGTTGAGGTGAACGCGAATTGAATGAAATCAATTTAAAATTCGGAGATGGTGACCGAATGAAATTGATGAAGACCGGAGGGTAAAATGACCGAAACGTTGTGAATGTAACAAGCAAGATAGACATACGATACCGAATGAAAAAACGTATAATAATGATAATCATTTGTTTAGACTACATTCAGAATATTGACCTCATCTTTGTCGAAATG
>CAHIKZ030005480.1:480000-510000 GCA_903632075.3 Acanthosepion pharaonis | reverse complement strand
CCGATGAGCTGCTATCACTGATTCCCAGACTTCATGAATTTAAGCGTTCAACTAGGCTGGCATCTCGCTCACACCCTTTCACTGTCGAAACTGTCAAATGTAGCCGTCTCTTCTACTCCAATAACTTCATGTCTCGCACCTCTCGCCTGTGGAACTCTCTCTCCTCTTCCTGTTTCAATGATAGCTATAATCTCCAACTATTCAAATGTAATGTCAATCGACGTCTCCAGATGCCCTGATCTATCCCCTAACCTTCTCTTCATCCTTTCCTCTATCACTCCTCTTTGCTCTCGCTCCAACTCTCTGTAACCCCTTGCGTGCTAGTAGCTTCCCGCCTTGCTTGGGGTGATGACGCTTAAAAAAAATTTTAGTCAGACGAAAGTGTATAGAAATGCTTTTATCTGTAGATCATTCACAGATAGATATCACAGATAGATTGGTGTTATCCCCAAAATTTGTTTCCATTTTGTTGACAACTATGCCTTCAGTTTTCTTGCAATTGATATTTCTTCCCGCTTTCCTTCACTATCTTCTACAGTTCCTCCCAAAATGTTAACTTGTTAAAGTCATGATCTGTCCATTTATGTTGATGTGCCATGCATGACGTTCGACTAGAGTTCAGGAAATACTAAACCGTCAACTGTATACAACCGTTTCTTCAGATCACAAAGAACTGTTGGGTAAACATACTTCAGATAGATACTAGTATCACCCACAACCCCATACTGACAGCAAACCTCCTGCTTCCGGATAGAAAATGAATTCAGTAAATTTACCAAAATAGAAAGCGGTGTCACCTGATGTAATTCAGACTATACGGTGAGGTGATTCTGAGAGAACTAGAAGTCCTACCAGGATTTATTATTGGTGGCCATAATCGTAACAACATAAGATATGCAGATGGCGTAGAAAAAATGTAAACTACAAGAATTCCTACAGAAGATAACAAACAGAAGAAAGAATTCAACATTAACTGTAAGAAGACAGAATACATGGTTCTTAGTAAAAGAAGATACCAACATGCAAATTAGAATTGGAGATACCAAGAACAAAACAAATGCATTTATTCATTCATTTTCTTAGCGAATTTTGTGCCTCTGTGGTCACCACTCTCCCCTATTTCTTTTGTAAGGTTACCCCGTTCATCTTCTCAGAAGTTACTCCGCCCACTGGTAAAGCCGTTGAAGTCTGAGGCGCAGTTCTTACGTCCGAGATGGCGACTGGTTGATCGCCGCTTGGCACAGGTGGGTAGGAGAGAGGCGTTCCCCTTCAACGGTCGGGTCGGGAAATATTTAATATATTTTAGCTGGCTGGTCGATGCCGTTAACGGGGGTTTTGGCCGACGTAATGTCTATACAATTTCTTGTAGCCATGTGTAAGGAGTTGGATGTAGACCGTGGACCAGTAGTTCCGTATCCAAATAGGTCTGGTCTATCCTTAAAAATACACCCTGAATTTCAATAAATGCCACAGTTCTGCCGGTGTTTCTTTGTTTTTGTTTTATGAGATCTAATATTTTCACATTAAAGACTCACATAAATTATTTAATATATATTTTCATGTTAGTTTCTGAAGTGCATCGTTTCAATGTAATTTTCCAAATAGGTCTCATTTTTCATTGTTTTTAGTAGATTTTTTCTAAGATTCTTTTCATTGTTTTTGTTTTTTCATTCTTCTGTCAAGTTCATCCCATGCTAGTTCCGGGGCTGGCTTCAAACTTTTGAACTGTATAAATATGTATATATTTCAAGGCAAAATAGTAAAATATCTTGCCAGGTTTCTTTATGCACCGTGGATGTTGAGGTTACCCCATTCCTCTTCTTAGAAGTTCCTCCGCCCACTGGTAAAGCCGTTGACTGCTGAAGCGCAGCTCCTACGCCAAGGCTGCCGACTGACCGATGTCCGCTTGTCAGAAGTGGGTTAACGATTCCCCTTCACTGATAGGATCAGGGAAACTTTTAATTATTTGCATTTATAAAATCAACGCGAGCAAATGAAAAAGAAAACGTAAAAAGAATGGTCAAATACAGGGTGTCCATAAAGTTCGTGTGCACTTATTTATAACTTTATTTGTATTTGCGATAGAAATAATTTGTAAAAAGGATTAGAAAGAAGTAAATCTATATTTTTTAATGTTTTATTGAAATATTATTGAAATTTTATTTAAGTTTCCACATGTCCTCCATCATTAGCAATACAAAGGGTAATACGATTTTGCAGTTCACTGCAGATTTTGCCAACTGATTTACAGTAATGTCTGAAATGACATTAGTTATTTTAGCTATACTTAAAACTAGGTACATTAAACTTTATAGAATTTTTTACAGATTATTTCTATCGCAAATACAAATAAAGTTATAAATTTTTTAAAGTGCACACGAACTTTACGGACACGCTGTATTTCGATCAGGTGTAAAATCAAGTTTTATAAACGAGCTAACCATTTCGTTCGCATCGCCATATTGATCCTCATTAATTCAGTTAGCGCCTTTTGCGCCGCTGTAGTCACCATTCCTCCTTTTATAATTGTATAAACTTTATTAACAATAGTGCAATCGATTGCCGGGATTCCTTTTGCTCCAGAGATGTTGAGTTTACTCCGTCCCTCCTTTCAGAACTTCTTCCGGCGACTGTATTCCGTTGATTAGCTTATGGTCTCTTGGCTCAAGTGGGTTGGGGTGAAGCGCTTCCCTTTACCGATCGGATCGGGAAACCCTTCCGACTACCCTCACACATTTTAACCGGCAGCTCAATGCCTTTGACCGTGGTGGCTATGCGACTTCTTCGAGCCAGGTGTGAGAGTTGCTTGTAGGCCGAGGACCCGTTATATTCCGCAACCCAATTTACCAGAGTCAAACAAGGTCGACCGCATCGCTGCAAAAGATGCTAACATTGACGATACATCCATCAAGTAAGTAGAACAATTTAAGTAATCAGGGAAGTATTTTAACAGAGGACGGAAAAGTACGACACTGAAACTGAAGGAGCACTGGGACAGAGAAAGATGTCTTCCAAAAGCTAAGTAATGTATTAAGAAAAAGGGAAAATCTGATACAAACCAATGAAAGGCTCCTGGATAGTTATATAATATTTAATCCTTCTTTTTATGCAGTGAATGACGGGTAATTTTCCCCATAGAAGAAGACAAGACAAGACTTGAGGCTACAGAGGTGTACAGGATGATTGAATAGTACCCCCAATTTTAAAATACTTATAATTTATTTATTAACTATAATTTTACAAGAAATTGATATGAAAGGAAAGCATTTAAAATGAGGTTTTATTTAAAATTCGATATGGGCACCAGATTTCGCTACCAGCTTCTCGAGTCCAGACAAAAACATTGTCTCAGTTATTACAAGAATATGTATAGTTAGCGTATATAATAAGCGCTTAAAGATATATATATATATATATATATATATATATATATATATATATATATATATATATATATATATATGTGTGTATGTGTATTATGAAATGTACAAAGTCCGACAATTATTTTAAGACATTTTATATAGATACAAATATTTAAGTAAATGCTCTGTTTTATAATAAACAATATTTATAACATTTACCGGCCTGAATGTCCGGGAAATTTTCATAGAAAATATTCGTCCTCCGAGAGGAATCGAACCTTAAAGATGAAACGTTGTTAGCCTCTCACTATTAAATGAGTTACATTCCACATTCGCTCCAGACTTTCACAGCTAAGACCCACCATGCTATGTTGACTGGAAAATCATCTCCATTCCTTTCCTGTTCATTTGGTAAAAAGCAAATTCCCCTCAAACAGCTTTTCCACCTTACTGTTACCTTTGTATAAACAAAATCCTCTGGCCACTGCAATCTTCACACTTTTAAGTCTAGGATCAACTGTTATCTATCTTACATATACTCATAACATGAACTTTTGGTGTCCTTCTCTCTAATTTAAGTAACCTTCTACCTTGAGTGGACCTTGAGCATTGTGTTGGGGAAAGAAAAGCAAAAAATAAAGCCTATTTTTCAGCAACTTTTAGTCTTTTCATAATAGCACTTACACAGTACTCATAATAGCATAATCCAGAACAATGAAAATGGCAAATGGATTTGCCAAAAGCATACGGAAGGGGAAATATTTGAACAATTTATACACCTATTTCCAACAAAAGAAAACTCTTTTCGTATCACATGATTGCAATGGCATCACCGGCAATAGGTTTTAACCTATTGCCGTTGATGCCATTGCCTCTCGGTAAAATGAGATGATGAAGTGTAATATTTCCCTCTTTTCAGAGCTTTTAACAATGTCTAATTTCATTTCCATGGTGATGGCTTTAATTTTTTTTTCAAAGTCCCGCTATCAGAAGAAGTTACACAACGCTTGGGAGTCATAATGAAGGTCAGTAAGTTTCTACAAAAACAACACAAACGAAATAGAGCGAATGCGCAACAATCCAATATGGCGTACAACCTGGAACTGACCAAAGGCCGCCTTCTTCCCATTTGCGCCCCATGACGACATATTCTTCCACCGCGAAATCTATTCGTCCGCCGCGCCGTTTGCTTCTGATGTATGAGTCAAACGTCATAAGTCGAAACAAAATTAATAGAGATTGCGTCGTGACCACAAATCGTTGTAGGTCGGAACTGCCGTAAACCGGGGACTTGCTGTACTTGGATTCTTCGCTGTAGTTCTCATGTTAATATCCAAAATTCGAAAACGTACGGAACGACTGAGAATGCGTTTCTTCCAGGTAAATGTTCCTGTAGTTCCAGATAGCACTTAGATTTCTGACAGCTGCCGTTGCTTCTGCTACTCTTGAAATTATCCCCTCTCTCTCTCTCTCTCTATATATATATATATATATATATATATATATATATATATATCGTATATCGATCATCAATTCATCAGAATTACAAATTCAAAATTTGAATTTGTAAGTCTGATGAATTGGATCTTGATTACGATTCCAATGTAATAAATTATAACCATGGAATATTAGTGTTTGAACCTTTTTTTATTATATTCTTACTCTGTCCTGGACATTAAGTTCTATCTGAATTCTATCCTCTTGGGAATTTATTTATATACATACATACAGAACATGGGTTTAAGACCATTTATACGGTAAACCGACATTCACCGGACAGTACCTCAATTTCAACTCCCACCATCCATACAGCGTAAAGAAAGGGATCGTCCGCTGCTTACAACACCGAGCAAAAATCATAAGTGGTGACCCAGAGATATTAGATAAAGAATTGGTCTGTATAAGTAGTACCCTACAACGTAACAACTAACCTGGGTACATGGCAGCAGCCCCCCCCCCAAACTGGGATAGGCGGGTACAAGACGAGGAGTACAACCACACTCAGAAAGCAATCTGCCTGCCTTTTGTGAAGGGGTTATCAGAGAAAATACAAAGGAACTGCGGTCCATATAACAGCAGGACAACCTTCAAAAGCTTGACAGCTGCGGAAAGAAATATAAAGGAGAGACAGGCTGACCCCGTAAGGTAAGGCTTCAAGAACACCAGAAAGCTGTAACACGAGGGCAAGTGGAAAAATCAGGCGTGGCTGACCACATGTGGAGAGAAAAGGGAGATCACCGCCCTCTGTGGGATCAGGTTGAGATCATAGAGAAGGAACACCATTGGAAAATTCGTAAACTTAAGGAATCAGCACATATGCTAGACCACAAAAATCTCCTGAGCCGACCAAGCATAGAAATAAATACAATATGGGTACCAGTAATAAGGAGTGACAGAGAAAAGCGATAATAACAACGAAGTTGCAATATGAGCTCTGGTAAAAACATGAAATGATAACAGCAAAATTGCAATATGAGCACTGGTAAAAATGTTTGCTGAAGACATTATGTTTATAATACCCAGAAATTCATACACAGATATCCTCAAGGACATATTTATTACAACGTTTCGGCCGAATGTCGAACTGAACCCTTTATGCCATGTCTAATGGATGTCAGTTATCTCCTGTTAATTCTCCTCTCCAAGGTATTAACCAGGTATTGAACTCACAATAACTTGGGTCCTGTCACTGGATCTAACCAACACCTTTATCCACCGGTAAAAAATGCAATGACAACAGCAAAAATTGCAATATGAGTACAAATGATTGCTGAAGACATTAAGTTTATAATCCCCGAAATTCATACAGAGATGTCCTCAAGGACACATGGCATAATTGATTAAAGGCGTTTAATTTAATTTTCTTAAGAGCTTTGAAGAAATAAAAATATGACGTCGTTCTGCTTTCACAAGTGAATACATGGCTTTACGAATTTCAGAATGTTTGTGTGTCAATCCGAGAACAGTGCAGGGAAATCGGAAAGAGTTGGATGATATATCCAGACAACATCTTCAGGCTGTTTGGAATGATCACTAGTGATGACGACTTTATGCCTCCATTCATCTTCACCGAGAGCGTCATACTCATCAGAGAGGCCTACATCAAATGACTTGTGTGTGTGTGTGTGTGTTTGCGTTTCTGGAGGCTGTTGCAATAAAAGCGACGTAGCTAACATTAAATAATGTGCCTTTCTCTATCAGGGAGCGTATATTGAAGTATGTTTAATACACACACACGCGCGCGCGAACGCAAACGAAATATTCATTTGACCGTCTCTAAATATACCAATTATTATTATTATTATTAATTCCTTTGATTTCTCGTGTCTACTCATTTCTTTCCGGATCCCGACCAGAGTCTTAAGGTCAGAAATGCCGTCATGACATCTTCCATTGAGCAGTTTTGAAAAAAATCTAAAAAAAATCACATATTTTACAGAGATAGAACCCTTTGTAAGGTGTGGGATGTAATTATGAAAATATTTTTTTTATTTCCTTAATGCATGGAATACTAGTAATCCCTTCAAAAGTCTATCAGAATCTTCTCCAATCAATCGGAGGGCTCCAACTACAACTGGAATTATTGATGTCCTCATGTGTCACATTTTTGAGATTTTGATTTCAAAGTTCTTGTATTTTAATAGTTTTTTTTTGAAGATCTTCAAAGATACATCACAGTTTGCAGGGACTGCAATGTCAATAAGGGGGAATATTCTGTCTTTGTGGTCTCTAATTACGATGTCAGCTGTGATTGTTCTGTCTGTGTGTCTTGTAAAATCCCATAAAATTGTAACAGGTCCCATCTCCGTAACCGGGTATGGTTGGTGTTCATACCAATTTCTTGCAATTTCCCTTCTGTAAAAATTGCAGATTTTCCAGTGCAGATATTGGCCCACTTTTTCAAGCCATGTTTTATATTCAGTGGGTGCCAGTACCGTGCAACCTGATACAAGATTATTATTATTATCATTATTATTATTATTATTATTATTATTATTATTATTGTTGTTTTATTTCCTTTGGTTTCTGCTGTATACTCATTTGTTTCTGGATACCGACCCGAGACTTAAGTTCAGAAATGGCATCATGGCTTTTTCCACTGAGCAGTTTGGAAAAAAAAATCGCTCATATTTTACATAGATAAAGCTTTTAGTAAGATGTGGGCTGTACTGGTGAGTACAATTTTATTTATTTATTTATTTATTTACTTATTTATTTATTATTATTATTATTATTTTACCATTATTAATTTTATCTCTTTTGCAGTTTTTAATTTTCAATCAGAAATATTGCATTGCGGGTGTTTCTCTAACAAATATTCAACTGTAGAGGGTTTACTTTTCCAAGTGATTCCAAGAACGAAACCGTCTGGAGTTCCAACTCTTTTAAGGGTACCATGGCGGTGAGGTCGAAGAGAAAGGACCAGACTGAACGCGACCCACCCCCGAAAACCCCACCGGCGGAATAAGTAAAGATCTACGCGATCTCAACGGCTAAACCTGCGGAGAGGGAAGCGCCAGTCGGGTTCGCGTATCCAAGGTGTACCTTGACAGACCCAGCATCCGATAACCCGATGCAACCTGGTTTGCCGAATCTCGCCTGTCTGATTCCCCTTTGAGCCGCGAAG
Source organism: Acanthosepion pharaonis (assembly GCA_903632075.3). NCBI lineage: Eukaryota > Metazoa > Mollusca > Cephalopoda > Sepiida > Sepiidae > Acanthosepion > Acanthosepion pharaonis. Next base: position 502,011 of record CAHIKZ030005480.1, on the reverse strand, counting down.
AAGGCGCTTCTGGACAAGTGTCGGGGCTTCTCTGTCGAGTTGTCTACCAAAATCAAATTCACGTGAATGGCCTTGTCTAACTCTCTTTGATTCAGCGCAAATGGAGAAAGTACACCGGACGGACACATTAGATTGGTAGTGGGGAGGGGAGGTGTGAGAGAAGGGATGGGTAAATATAAGGCTAAGAGATTAGTGGATAGTAGTAGTCGGTTTCCTCAGGCAATAATTTACTCTATACATTTGAGATTTTAATATTGGATTGTATATTACATTGCCCGATACCGTTTGCTGTTTTTAGGCAGGATAAATCAGGTTGACTCAAATTAATTTAATTAAAGGAATATTAATCTAAATAAAGGTCGGTATTAATATAGTAATACTTAAGCATTTGTTTTTAGGCTATCTTTATCCATCCCTTCTCTTTCACCTTGTGTGTGTGCGTGCGTGTGTGTATGTATATATGTATGTATGTGTGCGTGTATAAGGATAACATGTTAAAAATCGCTACGCAATTGCGATCATGTTTCGACGCATATCATTGCGACGCCTCGGGCGATTGTGAATTACTGTCGAGTGAACGATTAATTTCAAAAGTAAAATACCTTCTCTTTTTTCGAGAAAAAAATAGGCTTGAAGGCTTTACCTTGATCAACCAATCGAATATGACCTACGTCAAATTCAAACTAAGCGAAAAAGAATTTTTTTTAGAAATAGGTCATGACACCAAGTTGTCTGCAAACAGATCGCAGACATTAGATTAAAACTGATACAGATGGTTACGTTAATTCGTAAAGTTTATACAAAGCAGGTAATCAACTTTCCCAAGAAATATAAACCTAGTGGAGTAGGGAGGTAATTTAACCCGATGCTAACTAGTAATAGGCTTTGTGAGTTTCCTATATAACATTTTTTTAGTTGCTAAATAAAAGGCCTCTTTAAGAAACTAGTAAATAATTTAAACGTACAGAATTATTTGGTAAATTAATGTGCAAGCGTTAAGTAAAGAGCATCCATATAAGATGTTAATAATACCAACCAATCGGTGCAAGAAGTTAAAAATACTAACTAAACAACAGTACATCCATATAAGATGTTAATAATACTAACAGGAGATTAATGCAAAACTATATCAAATCTAAACTAATCTTACAAATAGAAAAATAAGACGTCTAAGGTGCATCGCAGTTCGTCTACTAAAATATAATAAAAAGCATTATTAAATTCCAAAGTTTAACTAAATTTCAAGGTAAAAGTATACTATGTCTACTATTTACCATGTTACGAACGTCGGAATTGTGTAATTATTCTACTGTCTTACGTGGATATATATATATATATATATATATATATATATATATATATATATATATATATATATATAAAAAGAGAACATATTAATTTCTATAATAAAGCTCTAAAAGATAGTGGCTACAAAAGCCCAAAACTAACTTATATAAAAAATGAAATTGGAAAGCATAGAAAAAACAGAAGTAGAAAAATAATTTGGTATACACCCCCATACAACCAAATGGTAAAGAACAAATTAGGACAAAAATTCCTCGCATTAATAGTCAAGCACTTTCCTAGAGAAAGTAAACTAAGTACTATTTTCAATAAAATACACTAAAATTAATTTACAGCTTTACTGAAGACTTAGAAAAAATTATTAAGAAACATAATGCTAATATCTTAAATAAACACTTATACCAAAACCAAAATATTTTAGACAATAGAAAAATAAAAATAAAAGCGGATGAAGATAAACAAAAATTATGTAACTGTAGAAACCCTCATAACTGTCCTCTACAAAATAAATGTCGCACGGAATCATTAGTATACCAATGCAATATCTCTTCTATTGAAAATCCTGAAAACATAAACATTTATATAGGTTGCACAAGCCATGAGTTCAAAAAAACGTTACAATCAACATCTAAGTTCATTTAGGATAAATAAATATACAAATCAAACATCTCTCTCAAAGTACTTCTGACACCTAAAAGAATCCAATAAAACACCTACAGTAAAATGGAAATTAATAAGAAAAGCTAGAATATGTAGGTCATTAAATGACCCATATCCTTTGTGCATACATGAGAAACTATATATTACTAAGTTTATAAAAAATAAAAATTTACTGAATCAAAGAAATGAAATAGCTATTTTTTGCCGTCATTGTCAAAATTTTTCCTTACATAATATTTAAAAATAAAATTAAAAAAATGCGAGCTGGTAATATACATACTTATATTTGATATGAAAAAATAATTTTATATAATGTAAGTAATTCTATTACATTTACTTGTTTTAAAAAGAAATATAGTCTATTAATAATTAAGAGTGAAAATATTTTAAAATTGTAGTTAAATAAAATGTATTCTAACCTAAACATCCCCCCAAAATCTTTAGGTATACAAGTAGGAAAAAATGCCGAAAGAATTTTTGCCGTTAACAATAAAATTAAAAAAAACCCTAGACGACATGCATTTAACGGATGTCAGAATTCATTGATAAATACATCCCTACCCTCCCTAAACATAACCCCTTTTTAAAACGTTACTAATAACTGATACAAGAAAAGTTAATAAAAATGAACACGCTACCACCGCTTGTCTGAATGATTGAATTTCTCCGTATCCTTGTAAACAGTGAATTATGATCTTTGTGTGCGTTTAAAACGCCGTAAATTTTAAAAAAATAAGTTACTCCAATATTTGCTTGAAGATGAAACGGAACTAATATTTTTAATTTAATTACAAAATTAAATTTGAAGTTATTAGCTTCCAATTTTGAAACATGGTTATTACTGTGTAGCGAAAACATATTTTAAACCCGTTAATTTATAATATATATATATATATATATATATATATATATATAATTGTGCATTTGGGCAGTACTCCTTCATTTATACATGTTTCATTAGAGATGACAGACATAGTACTGCGATTAAACTTTTTATTCAGTTTTTCTTGTGTTCGCATGAGTGTTTTCTTATATATAGAAGATAGAGAAACTGTTAGCATAGAACTTACGGTTACATCTAGCCATTTCAACTGTAAAATTATGAGACCTTACCGCCAATCTAGTACTGCGTTTAAATTCATAAAGTCTAGGTACCATCGAGTAAAGTTAATCAGAACAACCACGATGAAAGTATTATAGAAAAGACACAGGGGGGCTATATTAAAACAATGGGAAACTGGCTGAAGGCGAGATGCCAGGTCAGGATCAATAATATTGTAGAATTTTCTTTGGATTTTATCAAGAATCTCTAAATAGAGGGCAAGAATGCAAGATCCTATGTAGCAGAAATATTCAAAGCAAAGACAAATGGTAAACTTATAAATATGTAATATAGATTCTAAAGAAAAAAAAACTGCCTAGCACGATAGACAGAACTAACCTTCCTAGCAGCAGACCTATAGCAATTAACTCAATATAATCTTTTCACTTTATGTCAGCGGAAAAACATTAACCCGAGATGGTGCAATAAGTCATTCTCTCTAAGTTAGCATCAGCCGTACTGATGGTAGTTAAAAGGATGATCTCAGATGATTAAAAGAGAACAGTTTTGTTTTGGAGGTGTTAAAATTAACAAGTCATTCTTTGCCTCAATTCAAAACAGAATGTAGGTCATTTTTGAGATCAGCTGCTAATCTGATCTTATCGAACTGACCAGACTATTAAGACAGAAATAAATGGTTGTGGCATCAACATGAATGCCGAATTGATAAATGATGATATGAAGAAAGGTCGTTGGTGAAAATTAGGAACAAATTTCTTTGCTAACAGTTTTCTTTCTCACATTTCTAGCTTCTGTAACTTCAGTCTTTTTGCTTTTCAGTTAAATTTGATCTACAAAAAATTAAATGCAATGCCAATCGTTATCTACTGTCTTCTTTATTCCTTTTCGTTTATTGTTCTCACAATGTTTTTCTTTTTTGTTCTTTCGCACTTAGTAACTCCTTGTGTCTTAGCGGCTTTAATGCCTTGCTTGGGATGAAATGATTAAAGAAATTTAACGTTTATATATATATATATTTTTTTATATATAAACGTTAAATTTCTTTCATAATTTTTTTTTTCATTTTTTCCTTCCATCTTTTTCAATAAATCAGGTATTCACATTAATAATTTGTTGAGAATGACAATGATTTTTCTAGTCTTGCTATTTAACCCATAGCCGAAGGAGGTGGAAGAAAGTGATTGATTCATACATTCCCCAGGGGCATTTGAGCATAAATCAATATAACGAACCCGACTGGAATTCAAACTCGATTTCTCATTCGAACCGCTATACATTACACAACTCGCACATTCAGGAAGTACAATATTGGAAAGTTATAATTTTGGGGGTGGGGGATAAAATGCAAGCGTCAATTATAATTATACATCGACAGGAAACGCTGAAGATGTTGGAACGCTGAAATTTTAAATTCTTAAATTAGTTTCTTTTTTATATCTAATCTGTTTGAAACTTCCTATTATAATTGGATATCAACGTTTCAAGGAGTTCATCAGTGCAGTTGTTCATTTCAAGAAATATTCCCAAATGTTCGTTCCTTATTAATAGTGCCAGGACATTTGTGTCCCACCGTTAATTATAGGTTTAAAATAATCAATACATAAAATAAGCAAATTAAACGTAATTACAAATAAGCTAAAACATTTTCCCTTAACGAAAGAACGGGAAAATACAGGTGTCCATAAAGTTCGTGTGAACTTTAAAAAATTTATAACTTTATTTGGATTTGCGATAGAAATAATATGTAAAAAATGTTATAAAGATGTAAAAAATGTACCTCGTTTTAAGTATAGCTAAAATAACGAATGTGATTTCAGGCATTACTGTAAATCAGTTGGCAAATGTTTTCCGTGAACTGCAAAATCGTATTACCCTTTGTATTGCTAATGATGGAGGACATGTGGAAACTTAAATAAAATTTCAATAAAACCTTAAACAAATATCAATTTGCTTCTTTCTAATCCTTTTTACAAATTATTTCTATCACAAATACAAATAAAGTTATAATTTTTTTAATATGCACACGAACTTTACGGACAGCCTGTATATAGGGTGATTAGAAAAGTAACTCCCTATTTTATGTATGAGTGGTCAGTCAGGAGTCCTGACTTAACACACCGTGACTTTTTGTACTTTGGCGTTAGTTAAAGGAGCAAGTGTGCTATATGAAACCAAGATTTTGGGAAAACTTTTAAGGGTGAATACACGGAGTTATGTCTTCCATGCCACAAGAATTCCTGGTAAAAACAGTTGACGCGATTCCAGGACGGCTCGAGAAGCTGGTAGCGAAATCTGGTGCTCATATCAAATTATAAATAAAACCCCAAGCTAAACGCTTTCCTCTCATATCAATTTCTCCTAAAATTTATAGGTAATAAATAAATTATAAGTATTTTAAAATGGGGAGTTAATTTTCAACCACCCTGCATTTTCTTTTCATGAACTTCTCACCTGTGAAGCACCCTCCTGATTTCTTCCTTCCCTGCCACTTACACTCATCAAAAGTTTAAATGCAACGCCAATCGCCATCTGTCACTGTGAATTCTGCTATTGTTTTGCTCTCCACTATTTTTTTTTGTTTTTGTTTTTTTAAGCATTTAAGCAGGGGGTTACAGAATAAAGAATATAGAGGCATGTTTGAGGAAAAGATTACAGAGAAGGACGGGGAACAAGCTCTGGGTGTCAGATGTCGATTGACATTACACTTGAATATTTGAAGATTATAGTTATCAGGGAAGCAAGTAAGGGGAAGGGAGTTCCACAGACAGGAAGTGCGAGAGAAGAAGCTGTTGGAGTAGAAGAGACGGTTACATTTAACCGTTTTGACAGTGAAAGGGTGGAACCGAGATGTCAGCCTGGTAGCTCGCTTAAATTCATGCAGTCCGGGAACCAGCGAAAGTAGCTCGTCGGAACAGTTGCCGTGAAAATACTTGTAGAAGAGACAATGGGAGGCCACGGCACGTCTGTGGGATAGCGATTGTAGACTAGATACCAGATCAGGACCTATCGTCTTGCATATTCGTTTCTGGGTCTTGTCGAGGACTTCGTGACGTACTGCAGGAGCACCAAACCATATATGAGAGCAATGTTCCATGTCTTAGTGCTATTATCGCCTTGATTAAAAAAAATGTATGGTATCGTTTTTCCATCACCTCTCTTAATGTCCCAGTGACCTATACACACATCCCCACGAAAGGAATTTTGGGCACACATTCTGAACACTCTAGTATAATATAAAATAATAAGAAAGAAAATTGGATAAAAATATTTATTCAAAAACATCTCTCTTTATCTCGTATCCAAGAATTTCATTTCTTCTTTGCTGATCGTTTCCTGTATGATGATGGCGTTGAGGACCAAATTCGACGCCAACGTGCAGGTTCAGGACTAGAAGCTCCCTGTTCCACCCCACAAAAAAAAACCCCGCTGCATCCCATATCGCCATTTAGCTTTGCAAGAGTTGGTTCGAAGTGAAAGAAAGTGCCGATGATGAGAATTTGTTTAAGGAGGGCCTCCACTTGCCAAGAAGTGACCCACACACTTGATTTCATGACCTTCCTCTGTGGCACATATGGAATGAGACATGCATAATCCAGTTAACAAACTAATTTCGAGTGGCGCCTTCTGTAGCATGTCCCTTATGCGTAGCCCTCTTCATCCGCTGGTTCAACCGTTGAGATCTGTTTTAATCGTCATCCGTTTGTTCCATTTTTGGGGTCTTTGCAGTTGGTCTGGGCCCTCGTCTTCGACCTTGCCGCCAAAGGTGGTCCTGTCAGGAGTTTAGAATTCCCGACAGCATCGCTGTCAGAGTCATTGGACAGAATCTAATACTGTGAGAATTTTAGAATGTTTTTTTTTTATTCAGGCCGGTAGGCGAAAATAAATAAATAAAGATACTGTTTAATAAATAAACGAAGCGTCTACTCAAATACGAGTATCCACTAAAATAACGTCTAAAGGGATAAATAAATGTAACATGGTATAACTTTGGACAAGGGCAACTCTGTTTTCTAAACTAGCTTGAGAGGAATGGGCTCGTCAGGGCTCTCTTTGCCGCAGACACACCTACTTTTGCTGCAAACTGCTCATAAAATAAAAATAAAATTAAATAAAAATAAACAAACTGAAAATGAAGGCTAAAAATAATCTAATATATAGGTGACTGAAAAAGCGATACTTAAGGTTTAACCGTTGAAATGTGTTGTAATTATCATCCGTTTGTTCCACTATTGGACTCTGAAGTAAGAATAATGGGGTATATTTGATGACGAACTGTTTCTCCGACATCCTGTGTAAAATTTATATGTACGTTTATGAGTGTATATTTCTAAGTGCTTACCTCTAATGGTTGTTCCTTGTAGGGGGGTGCTTGCGTGGTCCAATGATTCTGAGAGCGATGTCGTCGGGAGTTCAAAAATCCTGGTAGTGACACCCTGGGAGGCAAGATCCCAGACTAATCGCTACTAAACCCAAAGACCCTAACGCAGGTACGATCGGATCGAAGATATATATTTTAAAAGTTTTCTATAATTCTGAGGAAAATAACCTCGATACATAATAATCCAATTAATCTGTCATGACGTATTGCGCCATCTTGGTTAAAGCTACCTGTAATTTGTGGATCTAAAGAACAGTGTTTGTTTAAGGTTTAGTTTTGGTTGATTTGTTTTATGGCATATCAAAACCTCAGTGTGTCATTTAATGCCAACAACATTTTTGAAATAGAAACATAGCGTTAGTTTGGTAAAAAAAGGTATATATGTATACATATATATTTTTCAATTACTCATATTTTTGAGTACAATCACATGTATTGATGGTATTTTTTTTTTAAAAACTTATTGCTGGTAATATTTTTTTTCAAAAATTAATTTCTGGTAATAAGTTTTTTCAAAGTATTTCTGGTATTAAAACCTATTTTTACACTTTTATAATGCTTTTTACCTCAGTTTTGGGGTTGACTATTTGCCCATAGCTGGGACCCTAACAGGTGCTACCACCCCGGGTCAGGTGGACCTGGGAACACCAGCAATTAAGAGGTGGTTCCATACTCCTCAAAACCTTCAGAGGCCTTACTGTTGGACGTAATTTATCGTCTTACCCTGGACGCGGATGTAGTTTATAGTCATACCCAGGACGCTCCATTGGTGGGAGGGTCTTACCCCTCTGCAGAGGTGCAGTCGGCAAATTCTACAGCCCCAGCCGACAAGGCGTTTATGGTTTAATCAACTTATTAATGATAATAACCTCGGTATACACGGATCTAATTAATGTACCATGACGTATTGCACCATCTTGATTAAAGCTATCTGTAATTTGTTTAAGATCTAATCAACTTATTAATAATAAAAAATAACTAAGGCATTGTTTCTTCTGGTAACAACGTTATACTCTATGTCAAAGCCTCTAAGAACTGAATTCATAGGCTTCAACCAGCAAGGCACAATACAAGCTGTCTCAGGTGAATCAATAAAATATGTCAAATCTTTTACATACCTTGAAAGTGAAATAAATTCTACTGAAAAATGATGTGAAAATTTGTATAGCTAAAGCCTGGACCGCCTTGAATAAAATGAATGTAATCTGGAAATCTTATCTACCAAGAGCTGGTCAGACATAACAATGCTGAAAGTCCTGAAAGGTGGGATTTGTGAGACAGATTGCTCCTTGCGCAACCGACCTGTTCAGCCACAGATGGGTTTGATCAAAATGGGTTTTGATCAAAATGTGCAGCCACAGATTGGTTTGGTCATTGATAACCGGCTGAGGCCTCTAATTTTTTTTAATCATTTCATCCCAAGCAAGGCACCTTTTCTGTTTGTTATCAATCTTGACTACAAATTGGAAAACTCCGCTCAATAAACATCATCGTTTAGTTTTTACTTTATCACGAAGACTCTCAAGTTCATATCCTGCCAAAACGTTGACATATATTGACTATGCAGATGACCTATCACTGCAGCCACCATTACCAATGCAACAGTTCTCCTGCATCATATAGAAAATGTTGCTAACGACGTTGGACTCTTTATCAATGCCTCTAAAACAGACTTCTTTAGTTTCAACCAACAAGGCTCAATACAAACTGTCTCAGGTAAACTAATAAAATCTGTTGAATCTTTTACATACATAGAAAGTGAAATAAATTCTACTGAAAAGGATGTAAAATTTCGTATAGCTAAAGCCTGGGCCATCTTGAATAAAATGAACGTAGTATGGAAATCTGATCTACGAGACAACCTGAAATGGAGAATCTCTTGAGCAACTATAGAGACGGTGTTAATGTATGGCGCCATACATTAACATATTGGACATTAACTAAAAGCCTAGAATCTAAGCTTGATGGAACCTACACTTGGATGTTGATAACTATAGATAACATCTCTTGGAGACATCAACCAACATCAATCACAGCTCTACGGACCCATCCCTGATATTTCTACCATCTTACGCGAATGAAAACAAAACAAGAACTTGCGTGTGATCTATTGCTCTGGGCACCTAACCATGGAGCAAGATAGTTTAGTCGACCTACATTGACCAACTATGCTATGACATAAAATGCCTCCCTAATAACCTTCCGACTTTGATGGTGGTTGGCGTGATAGACTGATGAATGTCTGAGCTTGCTTGACCGAATAATAAAAATTCTTTCTGTTAATGCCTGATTGGAAGTGGTTAATATCTACATATACCCTTACGTGTGTATATGTGTGTACGTGAGAAAGAAACTCTTTCTGCCTCTCTTTATGTGTGTTTGTGAATATTTTTGTATGGATGTGCAAATAAATTAAGCATTTGGCATCTTGGGTAGCTTAAAAGATGCCGAAAAGTCACAAGATAATGCATTCAGAAGCAATTTGCCATTTCTGCTGTGGAGGAAATAACTTCCAAACGCCAAATATTACCTCGAAGTTATTTGCGCACGCAAACACATATATTTTATTACTTAAACATTATTTCAGTAGATACTCGTATTTGAGTAGACGCCTCGTTTATTTATTAAACAGTACATTTATTTATTTTTGTCAACTGGTCTGAATCTTCGAGAAATCTTATTTAAGAAAAATATGCGCCACCAGGCAGGACTCGAACCTGCGTCCCCCCTTGGGCCGGGGTGACCGTCGTCACTTCTGACGTGCTTTAGACCTCGCGGCCACGAAGTGTGTCTGCAACCATGCAAACTTGAATACTACCTTTGAACACAATTTTTCCCCCGCGAAACATCCACATCTGTTCAGTTTCTTAATCTATCGTAAATAAAGCATTTTCTCAAGAAGTGTTAGATCATCCGCACTCTTGTCTAAAGGTATTTTACGGTGAGAGTGCGGATAATTTTTGACTTACCTCGTGTATATATATATATATATATATATATATATATATATATATATATTTTTTTTTTGTATATATATATATATATATATATATATATATATATATATATATATATATATTTGGTTGGATAGATGAGTTTGTGACTGACGATCGCTAAAGCGTGAAACCCAGGGTCACAAACTCACATCTATCCAACCAAATATGTTAATCTATCTCTGATATTGAGCGCTTTCTAATAAGTACCATATATAATATATAAATAATTATACATATATATATTTATTTATATTTATATACACTTTTCACACATATATATATATATATGTATATATATATATATGTATATATATATATGCATATATATATATATATATATATATATATATATATATATATATATATATATATATATATAATTGGAATTACGATACCTTTTTAGTAAAATGACCATTTTCACCTATAAATTTTAATTTTAAAATTAGCAGGATTTTTCACTGTTTATGTCATCAGTTTGTCAGTTTGACAAACTGATGACATAGACGGAGCGTCTACTCAAATATGTGTATCTATTAAAATAATGTTTAAGCAATATATATATATATATATATATATATATGTGTGTGTGTGTGTGTGTGTGTGTGTGTGTGTGTGTGCGCAAATAACTTAGAGGTAATATTTGGCAAACTGATACCATAAACAGTGTGAAAAATCCTGCGAATTTTAAAATGAAAATTCGTAGGTAAAAATGGTCATTTACTAAAGGCATCTTAATTCCAATTGTAAAGAAAATTTTGCTCTGTTTAATGAAAATAAACATTAAGTGTTTTTTTGTGAGTGAGTTTTAACATATTTCAAATTCTATATTGTTTTAATAGGACTCGCCTGGATTATACCAACCTACTTATATATATATATATATATGGCGAAATCCCTTCGCTAAACTAAATTTTAAAGAAAAAATTTTTTTTATATTACTATATCAGTAAAAAACGCAACTTCTTAAATTCTCAAAAATTCAACCATAGCGTTGCGATTGAACACTCCAATAGTTTTTTTTATCTGTTATCAATAACACACTTAACACTCCGATTTGCATCATATTTTCTCATCTCGGATGCTACCTGAATTTTACCAAAAACAAATTAGTTTCCATGTCTGAGGATGACCAGAGGAGCCGTCGAACTTAATTGCATATTTAAGGAAAACATAATGCAGTTTATAATTTAAAAAAAAAACCCAATAAAACAAGGATCATAACGTTCATCGTATGGTTAGTGAGTTAATGCATCTTTAAAATTTTGTTAGGGAAGAGATTTCGCCATTTTAATCATTAACTTTACTAATTTACTTTTTGAATGAATGATTCATTGCAATATAAATTAATCTGCACATTTACATATATATATATAGTTAAATTCCCAGATCACTTCTGTGGACAAGACAAATTAGTATAGGATGACATTGAAAAATTTTTTAAATTTCCAAGATTTTTTTGCCATTGATATCTTATATATATATATATATATATATATATATATATATATATATATATATATTTTCGGCATCCGTCCGTCTCGAGAGTCGATGGAGTTGCACGGTGCGCTACGAACCAGGATGGATATATGAAGAACTAGGGCTGCCCGGACGTCTAGTTCCCCCCCCCTCTCGGCCTTGCTCGCAGAGTCCAAAGGAGGGGATAAACCAATACAGGTTGGTACCAGCGCATCTGCGGGAGTTGCCGGAAGGTAGCACAAAATTCCGTCGATCCGCCTTAGGGGCTCCACTCCGGGTTTGAATTCAGATTTGTCCTTCTAGACCAGTTGCCATCCAAGGCTATAGAACCAAGTCTCTCCTGCTATTTACCCATAGCTGGAGGGAGAAGAATAGATCATACCGGGTTTGAATTCAGATTTGTCCTTCTAGACCAGTTGCCATCCAAGGCTATAGAACTCGACCGGATAGCTGGAGGAGAGAATAGATTCATACCTTTCCCAAAGGTATTATCACGTAAGTGAATGTAATGGATCTGACTGGATTCCACCGGCCTCCGATATATCAATCCAAGCCGCTATCCATTGCCCACCGTATATATATATATATATATATATATATATATATATATATATATATATATATATATATATATATATATATATATATATATATATATATATATATATATATATATATATATATATATATATATATATATATATATATATATATATATATATATATATATATATATATATATATATATATATATATATATATATATATAATTGTTCTGATGAGCTTTCTTTCTTGGTAGCTAGACTTTATGAATTTAAGTGCTGTACTAGATTGGCAGTAAGGTCTCATCATTCATCAGCTGAAATGGTTAGATGTAACTGTAAGTTCTATATCAAATTTTTTTCCTCTCGCACTTCTCGCTTGTGATAAACTTGATAAAATATTGTGTCTTTATGCAATATTACTATGCGCAATTTGTCTGTCTTTCTTTCAGATTATAAGAATATTATTGTTATACAAGAATATTACCTATTCTATTGTAATAGACTCTCCCACAGATAATAAGTAGTAGTAGCAGTGGCCATTTGAGCTCAGTGGTGTTGAGTGAGTCAGTCGATGTCGGACATTGAAGTATCAACCATCACAACTAGATTGCTGCGTCATTAACTCTTATTTCAAGTTCCTAACGTTTTGTACGTCGAACCTAATTTAGGACGACTTAGTGAAATACAAGCCTCCACTGTGAAAACTCCTCTACAACAATTATTCTGAATACAGTTCAGATATTGCTTTTTGTGTTCGTCCCTACTAAAGGACACATTAGAAACTATGTCAGTGCATGCAATATCCATCCAACGGGTTTATGCGGTCGATGGATTTAAAAATGAAAGTTGCAGGAAATGGTTTTCCAGTTTCAGAATGAGCCAATGGAGCGTCGTCCAAAAGGACCCGATTCAAAAGATTTGGAATATTGCCACTATGGTGAAGTAACAACAGCCCTACGTAAATTGAAAAGAACTGGAAAGGGTTCAGTAGTTGGGAAATGGGAACCGGAGGACCTGTTTCTAGAGAATCACCAACAACACGTCGATTATTCCGAGTCATTACTTAAACAACGACATCAAGTAGCCTCTTTGGACAGGGTGTTTTTTTTTACTGGTGATGAGAAATGGATCCTTCGCCATAATGCTAAGCGCCGTCATCAGTGGATCAATTGAGGAAACTGACCTGCACAGTAACCAAGAAGAGAACTTCATTTTAAAAAGATCATGTTGAGTGTATGCTGGAATAATCAATGAACTATTCATTATGTAGTGCTAGACAATAATCATAAAATCGGCGCTGATCTCTGCTACCAACAAATTTATCGTTGAAGATTTATTTGGACAGAAAACGTCCATCTTTAGTCAACAGAAATCCTCCATCACGATAATGTCCGTCCTCACACTGCACGATTGATTAAAGATAGAGTTTCTCGGTATGGGGAAATGGTTTCATATTTCATATTCTTCCGACATGGTCCTGTTTTTCACTTGTTTACGGGGTTTGCAAAAATCTTTGGATGGCCTATGGTTGATATCAAGTGAAGAGATTGAACTTGAGTTGGTCTTGTATTTTACATAAAACCCGAAGTTTCTATAAAATTGTTGACACAATGAGATTCTACGAAGCAGTGGAACTTATATTGATGATTAAATACTTCTATGAGCATTAATATCTTCATTTGTAATATATACTATAAAATCATACAGAACTCGTTCTAGTCTTATATATGTGTAAAGCGGGGTGGTGTAATATAAATTTAAGTGTAGGTTATAATTATGTATAAGTGTGTCGGGAAACCGAATGTCGTCGGCTAGGTTGTGTGTCCAGACACATATTGATAAATTATATATATTCCAATTTATTAAATTTAAAAAAAAAAGAAAAATAACGCACAAAAATTAAAAAGTTACTTGTCGTAATCGTGAACATTTCACGGCTTTCCTGTTTGAATGTTGTTTTCCTTCTTTGACTCACTGAAATCAAACAGCGTTTCTGATATGTCTTTTCTGTCTTTCCTGGCGACCAAACGGAATAGTCCATTATTCTCGAGGTACTGTCAGAGCGTAACCTATGCGCTAAGGTAGGAAAGGGTGTGAAGAATTATAAGACTGTTCTCACATCTCCAGCGCCTTTCCTCAATGTAACATTATCCTGATAAAAAGAAATATACATACGATATAGCATCTTCAGATATATTGACTAAGGAAATTGTTGTATGTAGGAATCTGGGGTCCTTTTTTTAATCAGTTCACTGTAAGCAAGGCAATAAAGCCACTAAGACTCAAGGTTTTACTCTGTGTGTGAGAGGATATGAGAAAATAAACATTGTTAAGGAGAATGGAAAATAAAAGAACAAAAATATACGGATTGATATTGCATTTAAACATTTCAAGATCAAAGTTGACAGCATAACATAGAACCTATAGTTGCATTTAACCATTCCAACTGTAAAAGAATGAAACCATTCCACCATATTTATTCATAATTGCTGAATCTAATTCGTAGTTAGGATGATACAAATGATTTCAAAAAACGAAAATTACATTTGACACAACCTCATAGTTAAATATTCGTTTGTTGCTTAAAATTCCAAAAGTTTGTACATAAAAAAGAGTCGAATCCTCAAGTGCCGAAAGACAAACGTATATTTGCAGACAAGAATACAAATATAGATGTATGCAAATATGCAACTGTATATATATATATATATATATATATATATATATATATATATATATACTCAAATATTGGTACCCAGTAAAATAACGTTTAAAATAACGTTCAAAATAACGTTTAAAATAAACATTTAAAATATCCACAAAATAACGTTTAAAGTGATAAAGCCCAAACACCATATATATATATCAATTATTTAAAATATTTTTAGCCACATTCCGAAATAGGTCAGCCGATATCTGAGCCACTTTATTGCTCATACAAACCTGTTTCATGCTCAAACGCAATCTTCAGGCCATGTGTGTTATTTTTGCTTGATGATCTACCCTTTCTTCTCTCTCTCTCTATATATATATATATATATATATATATATATATATATATATATATAGAGAGAGAGAGAGAGAGAGAGTGGGGAAAATAAATATTCGTATACATAAAAAAAATTGCATTTTTATAAATGTAAAAGCCTTAACTGAAACAAATTTTGATACATTTTATGTGTAAAGATACATTATATTAAAAATAGTAATAAACTTAATTAATTCTTATTCTAACAGAAATTAATGCATTTTTTTTTCATTTTAACTGATGAAAAAAGTATTCGTACAAAACAAAAAAGCATATTAACTTAATTTAATACTTTGTGGAATATCTTTTATTGAGTTCCAAAGCTACCAGTCTATTCCTGTACGTCTCAACTAATGATTTGCACACATTGAGTGGTATTTTGTTCCATTCTTCTTGGCATATTTTCTTCAAATTCTTGATATTTGTTGGTGCTCTTTTTCCAATTTGAATTTTCAAATATCGCCATAAATTCTCGATTCGGTTCAAGTTTGGGGAGTGACTTGGCCATTGTAAGACATCAACGTTACTTTCAGCTAACCATTTCCTTGTAGATCTAGCGGTATGCTTAGGATCATTATCCAGTTGGAAAACCCAATCAGGAGGTAGCCGAAGTCTCTCAAATTGTCTTGCAAGATTTTCTGGTATCTTTCAGCATTCATTTTGACATCTATTACTGATATTCTGCCAACACCTTTTACAGAAAAACAGCCCCAGATCATGATACTGCCACCACCAAACTGTACAGTTGGCAACATGTTCTTTGGTAAGTAGGCTTCACCGTCCTTCCTCCACACACGATTACGGTAATTATGACCAAAAAACTCTATTTTAGTTTCATCTGTCCATAGTACTTTTTCCCAAAACGAATATTCTTTATCCTTATGCTCTCTAACGAATTTTAGCCTAGCATCTCTGTGTCGTTTGAAGAGGAGTCGAGTCTTCCTTGGGATGCGTGATTTCAGACTGTTCTTGTGCAGTTCATTACTTATTGTACGCTTGGTTACTTTAATCCCTAATGCACGCAAATGTTCCTGCAACTCTTCTCAAGTAACCTGTGGATTTTGTTGATCTGGCGTCCTAATATCCTTGCTGATCTTAGAGAAATCTTCCTCGGAGCACCTGTTCGCCTTTGGTTTTCGACGCTGTTACGAGTTTTAAACCTGTAATGAACGAAGCAATTGTAGTAAAAAGAATAATCAGGTTGTTAGAAATCGTTCTGTAACTGTTCCCCATCTTTCCAAAGAGACAAATGTGTTTTTTTGTGAAATAGTCAATTTTTACCTTTAGGCATTATTAGAACCTTCTCGTAAGACTAGAAATTGCAGAATGCTCTGATAATGGCTAATAGCGTTAACTATAATTACTGATAACATTACTGAACATTCTAGAATATACTTTTTTCATAATTAATTGATTATTTTATTCTAATAATTGATTTGTACGAATACTTTTTTTCACCAGTTAGAATTAAAAATGCACTAATTTCTGTTAGAATAAGAATTAATTAAGTTTATTATTATTTTTATTTATGTGTCTTTATACATAAAATGTGCCGAGGTTTGTTTTATTTAAGGCTTTTTACATTTATAAAAATACAATTTTTCAAGTGTACGAATGTTTATTTCTCCCCACTATATATATATATATATATATATATATATATATATATGTGTGTGTGTGTGTGTGTGTGTGTGTGTGTTGTGCGTTTTGTGTGTGTTTTTTTCGGCGATGTTTCATTGAATGTGAAAACAAGGAAGATCTTATAAAATTTTACTGAGTTTTTCTTGTAGTTTTCCTTTGGTGTAGAGTCTGACAGTGGACAGGAACTCGGTGGTGTTAGGGGAGGGCAGGAATCTGGGGGTGTTAAGGAAGGTCAAGTATCGAGGGGTGGGTAAATGAAGGTTGGAATCTGGGATACTAAGAGAGTATAGTCTTTACTCATTATTGTCTCTATCATTTTCTGCCACTTCATTAGCCATTTTAATTGTCACAAATTCGAAGCTGTAGTCTCTTAGAAGGCAATCCGCGGAAATTCCAATTTCAAGTTGGTGTCTGGCGTGGGATAATTCACTTTATAGCTCGTTTAGCCTTGGGCAGTTTTTTTCATTTAGCCTGACGTGTCTTAACCGATCGAGCCACGGAGGATCCTTCTATTAGCATGGTCGATTTTACTGATTTTAAATTTCAATTTTCCATGAGTCTTGGATCGGTTACGGCGCGTCAGGCTATATGACAGTTCCGTATAGGATACAGGTTCGATTCCTGACGGAGGATGAATATTTTCTATGAAAATCTCTCGCACATTCAGGCCGGTAAATATTGTTTATTATAGAACAGAGCATTTACTTAAATTTTTGTATCTATCAAAAGAACGTATAAACATAAAAATGTCTTAAAATAATTGTCGGATTTTGTTCTTTTTCATAATATATATATATATATATATATATATATATATATATATATATATATATATATATATATATATATATATATATATAAGCAAATGAATGACAGAATATGATGTTTGTGTCAGTTAATAGTGCATTGAGGTTTCTTTCTCCCAATTTGAACACTGATATAAAGATGAGACACTAACTGTGAAAGGAACATTTACTGAAGAAATGTTTACTGACAAGGAAACACCTTCGGGAAGGTTACCATCAGATTTCCCTAATTTTTTGTCTTTATCTGATGATATTTCTTGGTGGGGGGGGGGGCCTTTAGTCCTCTCCAATAAAAAAATGCTGTCTTAATGTTGAACGCGGCCATACTCAAGTCAATTTGGATGAATATCCTAACAACGAACAGAATACTTTTTCAAAATGCATTTACTATCGATAATACTGAATAAAGAAAAAGTTAAACGCCTATGACTGGTATATTCTCTCAAAAGTGAACGGATTTGTTGTAAACTTTGATACTGAGTCTTCAATGCCTCTTATAAAAAGAACAAACGTACCGGAAGTAAACTTGGAAGAACATGAACATGGTAATAGCCATCAAAACTGCTTGTCTTCGTGGATAGATCTGCGTTTGGGTATGACAAGCAAAGCAGCCATAGACATACAAGAAACAGAATTACGTCGGAAGTAAAAGTAATTTTGGAGAAGTGTCGTAAAACTTAATCAATGTAACAATCTTTTTGTCTGAAAGAAACTTAGCTTTTCGGGGAAACAAATGGACATTACGGTTCTCAATCAAATGTCAATTTTGTTAGATTGATAGAATTGATGGCGAAATATGCTTCTGTCGTCAGCGCACCCCGGATTAGGATCGAAAATGCTAAAATGTACAATCATTATTTGAGTACATATACTCAGAATGAACTGATCAGTTTTATTTCAAAAATGATTTTCTTAAGAAATCTTTACAATTTAAAATTTGCAAAATATTATTCTGTAATATTGGATTGCGCCATTTTGAAAGAAAAATGTCTGTAATTTTTCAGATATGTTCATTGTAAGCTTGATGAAGCTGTAAAGATACGTGAAATTTTCTCCAGTTTTTTCACTGTAGATGATACAACTAGAAAGGGATTGTTTGAAACTTTTTAAAATGATGTTATTAAAAGGTTAGACATTGATTTAAGCTATCATGGTCAATTGTCTCAATATGGCAGGCAAGTACAAATGTGTTCCGTCAAGGTTACTTGACATAAATAAAAAGGTTTTTATTTCTTCTATGTAATGCACATTGAATCTTGTTTTGTCGGATGGTGAACAGTCATCGATGATTTCTGTTATATTCTTTGGGATAGTTAATCATATATATGTATTATTTTCTGCCTTAACTTTTCGTTAGAAGATACTATTGAAGAATGTACGTATTTCTCTGAAAGCACATTGTGATACAGGATAGGAAGAATGAATCAATGCTTTCAAACCATTGCGTTTCTACCTTAAGAAACATTAGAAATGCTCTAACCAACCTCTACGATCTACAATGGGAAATGAAAGGTTATCGGGTTAGCAATATTTTCCACTGAAAATGAATGGGATCTATCTTTAATGAATGGATGGGATCTATGTTTAACTATAAGTATAGTTAAATTTCTCAGAATAATTCTGAAAATAAGACAAATTGGTTTAAAAATGACAATTGAAAAATATTTCCTTCTTGCCGGGGCGTTTCGTCTTCCAACTTTATTAAGGCAATTAATGAAAGCAAAATGTTTTGTAGCCATATTTACCTCAGATCTAAAATTTAAAAAGAGACACTTATGCGTAAGCCTCTTTTTGAATATTGGTATGGGAAAATTTCTTTTTACTAAGAGTTTGTTTTTCCATGTCGACAATAAAGTTACCAATACCAATATTCATTATATATATATATATATATATATATATATATATATATATATATATATATATATATATATATGTATGTATGTATGTATATTAAAGAAAACAAAAACGTTGGTAATACCAACGGATAACTTGCCAAATCTAAAATACTTATCCAGATGCAATCACGAAGAAAAATGACAATTCCGAAAAAGAAATAGAAAAAAAAAAAAGGCCACAAAGGAAAATTGTCAACTCTCTAAAGTCCTCGAAGCCCAGATTCTCTCGACCGAGCTAAAAACCTACCAACGTTAAATCCCATGAAAAGATGGTTCTATTCCTAACCCGAGTTTCAAGCTCACGCGATCTTCCGATTTAACTTGACTTATATACATACATATATATATATATATATATATATATATATATATATATATATATATATATATATATATATATATATATATATATATATATATATATATATTATATATATATATATATATATATATATATATATATATATATATATATATATTATAACTTTTATATTATAACGTTTAGAATTATTATATATATATATATATATATATATATATATATATATATATATATATATATATAAATAAATGTTTGTTTATAATAAACAGTATTAATAACATTTACCGGCCTGAATGTCCAAGAAATTTTCATAGAAAATATTCGTTCTCCGACATTTCTCGGACATTTAGGCCGGTAAATGTTATTAATACTGTTTATTATAAAACAGAGCATTTACTTAAATATTTGTATCATTAATAAAAGAATGTATAAACGCACACACACACATACACACACACACACACATATATATATATATATATGTGTGTGTGTATGTACATGTATATATAAGAAAAGACGACAATAGAAAAACGTTTAATTCCATAAGAAAAATTAATCCTTGTAGTTAAACAACCCCTGTTAAATCCCTATTTATATACATCAGTTATGTGGAGGAAAATATAATAGCGTTTTAAAAAATTTAAAATTTAAACAAGCTCTGAAATATTTTAACGAAAATTAAATTATGGTGGATGCTAAGTGACGTAGTCTTTCGGTGTGAAAGCTGATGTTGTTTATTTATTTTATGCAATTAATTATTTATTTGACATACTATTAGTTTACTTTTTGTTTATTTAATTACTTATTTTAAATGCTTAAATGTCATGAGTTAGCGTTTGCTTTTAATTAAAAAAATTAATTTAAAAAGATATACTCATGTGTAACTATATTGTTTAGATAAAGAAGCTTTTCATTTAAGAAAGGATATATTATTTTTCAATCTGTCTACCTCAAGCAATGTGATAATGCCACTAGGATGCGGGTTGGGCTTACAGGTAGTGAAAGATAATGAAAAAATTTAGTGAGAAGTAGTGAGCAAAATAAAAATAAAAGAACAGGATTTAGGAAGACAGAAAATGGGATTCACGTGATATTTAATTTTTTGGAAAATTGTAGAAAGCAGGGAAGCAATGGAGTTCCACAGGTGATAAGTGCGAGAAAAAATTATTAGAATAGAACAGGTGGTTTCATCTAGATTGTCATTTGAATAAACGCATGGTTTGAATTAACGTTTTGGCAAGATTCAATAATAGCTATTTGAATAATTTCTCGTCTAATTAAATTATTTTTATTTTTAACATTTTTCAGATTGGAATTGTGGTTGAAATTATTTTCGAATATCCGAATACACTGCTATGATATATCTGAAGTTCCCTGAATGCATTCTACAGGTCTTGTTAAATGCTCGAAGAGAGTTCATAACTGGTGTAAAATAAAAAGATTCTTGAGGGCATTGTGTTGCTTAAGGTTGTTTGAAACACATGTCTGAGAGAAAACTATGAACATTCAATTGACTAAAATATTGGTGGAGCCATTCAGGGTTGGTCCATAGGAAAACACTTTGAAATAGGAATATATATATATATATATATATATATATATATATATATATATATATATATATATAATTTTATTTATTTATTAATTCAACAGATATATCTATATATATATCACATATATATCATATATATATATATATATATGTATGTATATATGATAAATATATATATAATATATAACACACACACACACACATATATATTGAATTTTTATTTATTAATTCAACAGATATATCTATATATATATCACATATATATCATACATATATATATATCATATGTATGTATATATGATAAATATATATATAATATATAACACACACACACACACACA
>CAHIKZ030005480.1:457500-472500 GCA_903632075.3 Acanthosepion pharaonis | reverse complement strand
TTTTGTAAGGGATTTAAAACCAGAAAAAGATTTTTAGATTTTTTAAGACTGAAGATAATAATGATTTAGTGACACAAGGTCTTACTCATTAACCCATAGCTGGGAGGAGAAGAGGTGGATTCATACCATCCCCAAAGATATTTACGTGTAGGTGAACCCAACTGGAATCGGAACTCGGCTTTCCGATTAACAATCCCGAGTCATTATCAATTACACCACCAGCACATCCAGCCTTACAACACGTGGTATTCCCGAGCGGTCAGCCAACAAGACACTGACCAGGCTCGACGTTGATTAACTTCGGTGCTCGTACGAGGACCGGGGAAATTTTCATACGCATGTCTTTAAATTAAACAATTAGTAATTCTGGGGGATCGCTTTTATACTTAAAAAACCTGATCTCTCATTTTATGTTCAGGATGATCCGATTACTGCCTGCTCAGTATGTTGCAAAAAGGACGATAAATTTTCTCAATTCTTTTCTGTCGTTAAAAACGCCCTAAATAAATTAAGAGTCATTAATTATATGTTCCTAATTACTAAAATAGGGTTCCATTTTATTACTTAACATTAAGAAATGATGCCCCATTTTATGTCCATGCTGTCAAAAATGACGGTACATTTTCTTACTGTTGATAGAAGTTATATATATTATGAAATGGATAAAGTCCGACAATTATTTTAAGACATTTTAATGTTTAACATTCTTTTTATAGATACAAATATTTAAGTAAATATAAACAGTATTAAACAACATTTACCGACCTGAATGCCCGAGAAATTTTCAGAGACAATATTCGTTCTCCGACGGGAATCGAACCTGCATCCTATACGGAACCGCCATTTAGCCTGACGTGCCTTAATCGATCGAGCCACGGAGAATCGTTCAGTTGGCAAGGTCGATTTTACTGCTTTTAAACTTCAATCTTCAATGAATCTTTAACGTACGTTCATATCTGCTGAAAGCGTATCCAAATATTTGTATATATAAAAAGAATGTATAAACATAAAAATGTCTTAAAATATATATCTATATATATATATATATATATATATATATATAGGTGTGTATATGTGTGTGTGTGTGTGTGTGTGTTTGTGTGTAAGGATATTAAAACGAAAGCATGCCAAAATCGCTACACAGTTGCAGCTGTGTTTTGGTGCATATTAATGCATCTCATCAGGCGATTGTAAATTAGTGGCAAGTGCAGTAATTTACAATCGCCTGATGAGATGCATCAAAACACGACTGCAATTGTGTAGCGATTTTTACATATTTTTGGTGTAATATTCTAAAATAAATAATATTGCTCTACTTTGTATTGAGACCTCTTTTAAATTAAATGTCACGAACGTTGGAATTGTACTCTATTTGTTCTCATCTTACCTCCATATATATATATATATATATATATATATATAGTAAAGGTAACAAATCCGTGGGTATATAATCCAAATGGATCCTAGTAATATGAAATATTAAAACCGATCCACAAAAAGAGCTCAATGTATTTATTATTACAGAGCAAATAATTAATACACAATAAAATTCAAAATCGCCTCATATGGGGAATAGTCTATTTCGGCAGACGAATACACCGGCCGTCTGTCTCATCAACCCCGGTGTGGACTGAGTTCGTGTCAGAAATAGAAATTTAACTGTGAACGCTAAAACACACACACATACGTATGTGTGTGTGTGTGTGTGTGTGTGTAGGTCTTTAAGTATATGTTTACTATTATTATTTAAGACCATTTTATTATGTAATAACAATGCAAAAACCATCCCCCTTTTTATGCCCAGTAAAATCTTATATTAACACGTGTTTAACATGCTGTCAAAAATGACGACATGTTTTGTCAATTCCTTACTGTTAGAAGACGTTTTTAAAGTTATGAGTTTTTTAATACATTTTTCAGAGTAATACGTTGGGGATCATTTCATTACTTAATAACAATAATAGAAGTATCCCTCTTTTTATGCCCAGTAAAATTAATACCAGTTTACTCGAGTTATTAAAACTGAGTCTGTATTTTGTCAATTCGTTTCTATTATTAGATTTTTCATATATAGTAGTCTCTATTTCTTCTTCTATGGGCTGTGTCCTTTCAGGATGTCGACGATCACGGCTCTCCACAATTTCCTGTCTCTTGTAGCTCTTAATAACTTTGGTCTTTTTGCCATCTCTCCCATACCTTATTATATATATATATATATATATATATATATATATATATATATATATATATATATATAACACAACGCTTTTCATTAAATGAATCGAGCACTATTGCTGTCTAGTTTTTATGTACCTTCGTAAAAATAATAATAATAATAATACGCTAGAATTTGCTTTTCCTTCTGTCGTGCACCAGATATCTCAGGGGTAGAAACCCCGACTGGTGCCAAATCCGTTGGGTTTCGATCACGGCTAGACATCCGATTGCTTAACAATCGGATGTCTAGCTGCAATGATGAGCTGTGATACAGCGAAACTGGCCTGTATGTGGATGACATATATATATATATATATATATATATATATATATATATATATTTGAAAATATATAGAAAATAGGAAAAGAACTGGTTAGGTAGAGTTAAAGAAAGCTCTGTTCCATCTTCAAGCAAAATTTTTTTGGGAATAACTTATTTCAGAAATTTACGTGTTTTAATTCAAATAATTATATTGAAGTTTTCGGCTCTTGTTTTTGAAA
The DNA here is from genome assembly GCA_903632075.3 of Acanthosepion pharaonis. Classification (NCBI taxonomy): domain Eukaryota; kingdom Metazoa; phylum Mollusca; class Cephalopoda; order Sepiida; family Sepiidae; genus Acanthosepion; species Acanthosepion pharaonis. Next base: position 469,782 of record CAHIKZ030005480.1, on the reverse strand, counting down.
CATGAGACCTCTTATGTCGCGAGTTGGAATCATATTTTTTAAATAAATAATTATATATATATATATATATATATATATATATATATATATATATATATTGCCAATTCGTGTCCGAGTATGGCCATTACTACATAGCTTTTTGGAGAATATCTACTGATGTGCTAAAGGAATGTAGCTCTTTAGCCCAGCAAGGGACCAACACACTCTGGTAGAAACAGGGCACTTAAGAGGTGCAACAGCGGGTGGTACATTATCATACAATTTAAAATTGTCGCATAAAACCGCTTCTGGACCGGCATGTCTTACCGCACATATCAAATTTCAGTTGCTGGACGTCTTCGGCTTTATAGTTAATTGCTACCCTACGTCGGCGGCACACTCTGAAGTGACTCCTTAAACCAGCCATCGATAAACACACTGTACCACAATCTGAACACGTCAAATCGAGCTGCCTACGGGTGTCTTCAGGAAGTTCAACGGGGACGCCTTTACGCACATGTTTTTTAAGCCTTGTGTGTCAACCCCTTCTCCTCATCAAAATCACACCTGCAAGTCCGAGCTGCCACATTCCAATTATTGCGATCAGATGCACATTTTCCCAGTGCTCACAGGGAATATATACACATGGTGCGATAGATAAATTGTCATCTAAATTACGCAAAAATGAAAATAACGCTGTCATCACATTTTAACAGATATATTTTACCAAAGTTACACAAAAATATCTTCAAATAATTAAGAGTAAATTTATTCAATAAAATCGCCATTGGCTTCAACCACGGCCTTCAGGCGACTTCGGAATCTCCCGCAACTCTTCTGGACGGTCTCCTTGTTTAAGTTGGTGAATGCTGTCATAATCCTTGCCTTTAGTTCATCTTTGGTATTACAAGAAGTTTTCTTGGTGTCTCGGTTAACTGCGCCCCACACATAATAATCAAGGGTTTGTGTTTGGTGGCCAGATGCAAGGGCTGATATGGTCGCAGAAATTATCTGTCCGCCAAAACTGGGTTCTTCCGCTTGTGTGTAGTCAGTTAATTGATAGAAAATTTCTCACTATATGGAATGTTCCTAGTAGGTCGAACTTCCGGGCATCTTGTATGTTGATGTTACCTGGGACACTTTTACATAATTGTCCATTCCTTTTCTCACGAGGCCAAGAGCTTCGATTACTATTGGTGCAATCTTATTATTATTAGTACTATTTGTATATGTTAATTTTCCTGTTTTGTCTCCTGTAGAGCCGGGTCGAAACTAAGGTCCTGAGGTCCTATAAAAGAATTGTCATTTAATTGATAGCCCATTTCTTACTATATGGAATGTTCCTATTAGGTTCATCTTCTGGGCAACTTGTTAATGTTACCTGGGACACTTTTACTAAAATTGTCCATTCCTTTTCTCACGAGGCCCAAAGCTCCGATTAATATTGGTACAGTCTTCTTGTTGTTGTTCTTGTTTTTCTTGTTCTTGTTCTTCTTCTTCTTCTTCTTCTCATTATTATTATTATTATTATTATTATTATTTCTTCTGATTTCTGTTGTATACACATTACTTTCTGGGGGGCAGCCAGAGACCTAACGTCAGAAATGGCTTCATGACATTTTGCACTTCTCATTTTTATAAAAATAAAGAAATAAACAAATAAAAACCTTAGATGACACACATTTTATATAGATAAAACTTTTCGTAATGTGTGAGCTGTGATTGTGAGTCCATTTTTTTTCTATTTCTTCAATCCCTTCAATAAGTCTATCGGAAACATTTCCAAACAAAACCTGAGGGCTCCAACTACAACTGGAATTATTGATGTCCTCATATGGCCCTTTTTTTTTAGATTTCCACTTCAAGAATCTTGTATTTTGTTTTTAGGAAGATCTTCAAAGATAGATTATAATCCGTAGTTGACTGACAAGAAAGCACCGTGCAACCTGCCACAAGACGATCATTCTTATTATTTAGTGAGCTTGAATAAATCGATGAAGGAACAGGGTTTAGGAGAGAAGGCAAAAAGACAATATGTATTAAGAATTAAAATGAAAAAGAATCGTGGAGAGCCATGATCGCCTACAACCTGAAAGGACATGGTACATAGAAGAAGTAGAATGAGTTTGAGTAAGTGGATGTTCGAACAAGTTTTAGGAGAAGTAACAAATATATTACAAAGCGTACGAAATTGTGAGGAGCCATGATCGCCTACGTCCTGAAAGGCCACGACACATACAAGAATAACAATGTGCTTGTGTAAATGGATGTTGGAACAAGGTTTAGGAGAGGTATAAAAAAACAAAATATATTAAGAGCTACAAAGGATGGGAAATTGTGGAGAGCCATGATCGCCTATGTCCTGAAGGAACACGGCACATAGAAGAAAAATAATGAGCTTGAGTAAATGGATGACGGAACAAGGTTTAGAGAAGGTAAAAAAGACAAATTTTAAAAAGCTACAAAGGAACAGGAAATTGTGGAGAGCCATGATCGCCTAAATATTGAAAGGACACGGTACATAGTAGAATAATGAGCCTGAGTAAAAGGAAGACGTAATAAGGTTTAGGAGAGAATAACAAAAAGATAAAATTTACAAAAAGAGCATCAAGGGACACGAAAGCCCTGAAGGGAAACGAATTGTAGAAGATGAAGGAGAAGAACATCTACATATAATCATTTCTGCATCTGACTAAATTGTGTATATGTATTTTAAATAAATATATTAGCACGACATGTTTTATGGAATTTAAAAAAAAAATTCAAAAGTATCAATTACATTAATTTATTGACTTAGAAATTCACACCTTAACATCATCTTGCATGAGACTGAAAGCACCTGTGACAATAACAAAACCTCCCTAAAGATGATCTTGGATGAGATTAAAAAAACTGTGAAAATAACAAAACGTCCCTAAAGATGATCTTGGATGAGATTAAAAAACCTGTGAAAATAACAAAACATCCCTAAAGATGATCTTGGATGAGATTAAAAAACCTGTGAAAATATCGAATCACTCCTGAAAATGATCTTGGATGAGATAGAAAGCACCTGTGAAAATAATAAATCACTCCTGAAGATAAGCGTGTATAAGATTGAAAGCTTATGTGAATATAAGAAATCATCCCTGAAGATGATCTTGGATGAGATTGTAAGCACCTGTGAAAAGAATAATTCTCCCGTGAAGATGAACTTACTTGAGATTAAAAGCAAACGTGAGAAATCTAAACATCCCTGAAGTTGACTTTGGATGAGACTGAAAGCACCTGTGAAAAAACAAAACATACCTGAGGAAGATGTTGGAAGAGCCTGAAAGCACTTGTGAAAATACAAAACACAACTGAAGATGATTGAAAGCACCTATGAAAAAACAAAACAGATCTGAATATGATCTTGCATGATACGGAAAGGACCTGTGAATATTACAATTCACCTCTGAATATGATCTTGCATGATACTGAAAGGACCTGTGAATATTACAATTCACCTCTGAATATGATCTTGCATGATACTGAAAGGACCTGTGAATATTACAATTCACCTCTGAATATGATCTTGCATGATACTGAAAGGACCTGTGAATATTACAATTCACCTCTGAATATGATCTTGCATGATACTGAAAGGACCTGTGAATATTACAATTCACCTCTGAATATGATCTTCGATGTGACTGAAAGCAGCTGTAAATTAACAAATCACCCCTGAAGATGATTTTGGATGAGATGAAAGCATCAGTGAAATTAACAAATCATCCCTGAAGATGAACGGGGATGTGATCGAAATCACCTGTGAAAATAACCAATCCCTCCTGAAGATGACCTTGGACAAGATTGAAAGTGCTTAGTATAGTAAAATATATGAAAAAAGCTACAGCGCCTTAATGAATTTAATATCAACATTAAGAATCGATCGAGAGGATTAAAATATACTGAGACATAATATATCCAGATTATTGAATCAATATCTTTGAATGACTTTAGGCATATAGAGTCATATGTTTATTCTTAGTTCGTGTTTTTTTCATTTTGATATTCATTTTTTCGTACATCATATGTTTTTATTGGTTTTTATTTTTTGGCAATTTTTATCAACTTTAAATAACACAATTTTTGTATTGCTGGAATGCAGCAATTCTTATTGAATCGACATTTTCCGAATTAAATGAAGCTGGTCGATATTTTGAAATCAATTTAAGAGCCTTTAGTTATTTTGGGTATTTATAAACCCGAGCATAGCCAAGTAATTCTGCCAATATATACAGTGGGGGTGGCCAAAAGTAGGTATGCAGTTGTTTAATCTCTAAAAGGCATGATGTATGTGTGTGTGTGTGTAACGAATGCACGGCCGCAATTTTCGACGGATTTGCACCAACATTTACATGCACATGCTCCAAGTTAGTTGAAAGGCCAAGACCGACTTTGCATTTCCCAACTCCCATCGATAGTGGAAATAATCGATTTTTTCATGCTTCTATGGCAGTTTTCATGTAGTTTGCGGTCATTTTGTACTGGCCAGAGAGAGAGAGAGAGAGAGAGAGAGAGAGAGAGAGAGAGAGAGAGAGAGAGCCAATAGCTAGCTGCTACGAATAGGCAGGAAGATTCTATTGGCCAGCGTGAGAACCAACAGCGAATGTTAACTAGCATGTTAGCATGCAAAAAATCGATAGCTGCATTCGTCACAAGTGGGAAAAATTTAAATCTGCATGGCACTTTACTACAATTGGCTCATTCGCTTGCTTAAACTCAACGTTGATTCTGATTCTGCAGAACTGGGTTGGGTGTGAAAAAGTATTTCTTGTTAACATTCTTTTTTCATTCGGTTTTTCCAGTTACGAATCCTTTTTTAAAGCTGATCGTTTTGTGTTCATTTTGTTTAGTTCTTTTTTCGTAACAGATTTAATGTTTAGTATAGAGCTTAGAAAAAAAATCGCAGTGTGAGATAGGCAAGAAGTAAGGCATGTAGCAAAATCAGCACGGCAAAGGGCACTCCTTCAAAGGCAAGGGAGGGCAAAAATATTTTAAGTCAAGTGATAGCGATTGCTGTATGAGTCGTACGATTTTTGAATCAAGCACGGGCAACGCTGGGCCATGCTGCTAGTTATTTATATATTGACGTGACATTTTAAAGTAACAGTTACTTAAATATTCTCTGCGGCGTGGTAGGGACTCAGTTCAGAATCAGAGATAACTTCGCCAAACTGTTATTTCAACAAGATGGGACATCTCCTCATTATGCTTTAGCAGTAAGGGTCTGCCTTGACCAAACCTTCACGCGATGTTGGATCGAACGACTTGATCTTATTGAATGGCTACCACGAACACCCGACGTAACACCAATGAAGTTCATTGTTTTTGGGGAGGGTGCATAATAATAAAAAAAGGTTTATGATAAAACATCCCCAAACAGCAGACGAATTCAAAGAGTTCATCTTGGAAGCATTTTCTGACATTGATAGGGATTGGAATTTGTGTTCTGGAGAGGTTCGAGGAATTTTGTCAAATTCAAAGAGAACATTTCGAACACTTACAAAAGATAAAACAACGTTAAACAAATGTCATTGTAATAAACAAGTGTAAATGTAATAAAATCCTGGAAAGTATATACCTACTTTTGGCCCACTCTTTATATTGAGTTGAGGGTCACTTTGACGTGTTATCGTAACTTGCAAGCTTTTTTCGCTAGATCTGTTACAAGTGAGTAGTGAGTGAAGTCCTCATTCGGGGCACCATACTTTAGGCTTTTGGCCCCATCTAAACAATACTCTGTATTATGTTTTATAAATAATTTCTTTTTGGGAAATAAATTGTAATGGCAAATTTTTGTGATATCAACGGACACACGTTGCCACTTTTGTGATGTCAACGAATACTCTTTGTCACTTCCGTAATGCTCGTTGTAGTAGAGACTTTGTAATCGCAGATACAACTAGAGTAATGCCGTAGAACAATACTTGTGTCAGACGCCTTCAAATAACACTCGCACTAATAATACTCGTTTGAATAGTAATCCGTATAATGATCCGAATAGTATATTAAATAGAGTAGAGAATAGCGCTCCGTATATTAAAAGAGGATAGAGTAGAAATGGAGATCCGAATAGTAATAGAGGATAGAATAGAAATAGCGATCAATTAGACACACACTACCTCCCATATATATATTTCCTCTATGGTCACGTGGTCTGCTTAATTCAATAATGGGATCGCCTGTGTTTGATCACTGGCGATTTATGTTCAAACTCAAGTGTCAGCAGCGACGTTTTATTCCTATATAACACAACTGTATCGTTCTGATGAACTGTTCCTTAAATAGATCGTAAAATGTGATGGAGAATTATTTATATATAATGTTCAACGCAAATGGCAGTGGATTAGCAAGAATACATCTCCAAAACCGACATCAAACGCTGAGCTCCATGGAAGAAGGCTAATGTTATGGGTGTGGTCGAATCGTCAGGGTATTAATCATTTAGAATTCTTAAAACACAACGAGATACTAAATGTACGTTTACAAACCCAACAGTGTTGTGCCGATAAACGTTTCGCCGAAAAGCGACCTGCGCTGATCAATAGGGAAAAATTGTTCACCTCTATAAATACGAAAAGCCGAATACAACCCCCCTCCAAAAAAAAAAAAAACAACAAAAAACATAAGACAACAAAAACTGGAACTTGATTGTTCTGTTCTACCAAACCCCTTCTATTCAGCTGAACTTACACCAACAGATTTTTACCGTCTTCGATCGCACCTTCCGCGACTCATGTCGAGGGAGGATTAACATCTCTCAGTTTCGTCTTCGGGCAGAGTATGACTCAGTTATGGATTTGTCCATGGACCGAGATACAGCTGGGAAAAAATACTGTGAGGTGCCCGGTCCCGGGGAACAGCTGCCCACGGCAGCACCCACCCGACTGCACTAGAAAGTGGGGATCGGTTGCGGGGGTTGGGCATTTGTTGTCCCTGACACGAGTGTACGCGTTCGGGTTCCCCACATTAAACCTTGTGCCACATCATGTCCCAGTGGAGAGGCCAGGTAAATACTACCTCCTTCGATCGTTGCAAAACGCTTTGATGGGGAAATTTTTTTTCAATGAAATCGAGATTAAAAAATTCGTTGAAAACCTGTGGAATTTTACTCAAAGTGTAACGAAGATTGTCAAATAGACACTCCCAGCAGAACTAGGACCAAAATTTGTCAATGGGCGTATTAAGCTTTTTGTAGTGTCAACAACCATCATGAAAAATGTACATTGGTCTTTATAACCTTCAATCCAGACGGTTAGGTGCTGACACGGCATCGCTAAGTGGAGGGATTCCTAAACTGAGGTCAATAGACAAAAGCAGAGGGACTCGCCCGACGGGATCAGCAGTCACGTGCCCTTAACCAAGGTGAAGTCTTTAACTTAAAGGACACTTCAATCGCCTGATATGACCGGTATAGTAATAGACGGGGGAGGAATTTGGCCCTCTTAACATGCAGCATACAGGCCCACCGGTGTGTGGACACGCCCTATTGACCATGAACCAAACCCCATCTATAGGTTAAATAGCTCCACTGCCTTGTGGAAATATTTGGGAGGAGAAAAGGCTAAGGAGTAAATCCTACACAGATCCGGAGTGGATCCCCTAAGGCGGATGGACGGCACTTTGTGTTACCTTCCGTCAACTTCTGCAGCCGCGCTGGTACCAAACTGTATTGGTTTATCCTCTCCTTTGGACTCTGCTAGCAAGGCCGAGAGGGGGAACTAGACGTCTGGGAAGCCCTAGTTATCCATACATCCCGGTCAGGCTCGTAGCGTACCGGCGCTACACCATCGTCTCCGGAGATGGACGAATGACGAGGATGAAGGATAGTAATAGGTATCACCAGCTCGACTTACCCAATACCTCTCCAGCTTTTAACTTACTTTTAGCATTGTACCAGAATACATTAAATTTAGAAAATACCTATATATTAATTGTATTGTTGTGCAGCAGTGTTTAACGAATTTATCTCATTCATTACTCGTCTTGTGTTCTGAGTTTGATTTGCACTGGGTACCCAGCACTCGTAGCTTGTGTCATTCTTATAGAAAATACCGATTTCTGGGCACTTACAGTAATGTAATAGTTAGGAAGCCTTTCTCGCAGGTGTAATGAGTATTTTTAAATCATTTCACCCCCATAAGTAAAGTAAGAAAAGCACTAAGACGCAAGTGGTTACTGTGATAACAAAGGAAAAAAAAAAAACGCTATTAAGGAGAGAGAATAATAAAAGACTAAAAACTAAGAAGACAGAATAATACGATTGACATTGCGTTTATATTTTTAAAGATTTGCTGTATTTCGGTTTTTCAGTCACAACTCCAGACACTGTGAGAAATTTATATATCTATATCAGACTTTTTATTTTTTCTGTGTTTTTTTTTCTTTCTTCACGGAGCGTCCTTTCCTTTCGCAGATGTTTAAGTAAAAAGAAAGAAAAAACACTGGAGAAATATTGGAATATCTTTCATTTAAAAAAAACAAATCATTTTACTTCATGCAAGTCGATAATGCAACTGAGACGCAAAGGGTAACTGAGAATAAAAGAAGATGAGAAAAGGTTAGTGAGGAGAAAGGACAATAAAAGAACAAAGTTCAAGAAGACAGAAAATGGCGACTGATATCTGAAGATTGTAGGTCAAAGGCAATCACGAAACCGGAAGAGAACTCTGCAAGCGAGAAGTGCGAGAAAAGAAACTACGAGAATAAAGCTTACACTTACATCGAGCTATTTCAATCGAAAAAACGATGAGACCTAACTACCAACCTAGTAGTACGCTTGAATTCGTTCGGTAAAAAGATGAACCTGAAATGCGATTTACAGATCGGGGAAACTAAAATCAAGCAGGTACGGAAGTTTAAATATCTGGGAAGTATTCTGACAGAGAATGGCAAGTGCGAATCTGAGATCCGAAGACATATTGGGATGGCCAAAGACGCATTCCAAAAGCTAGGCAGAGTCTTAAGAGACAGGAGGATTTGTTTGGTAACAAAAAAAAGTACTGAACTGCTATGTGATATCTGTCTTTCTTTACGGCAGCGAATGTTGAACGATCACCTCAAATATGAAAATAGACTCGAGGCAACGGAGGTATAGTTCTACAGAAGGATGCTAAGGATATCATGGACCGAGTGAGTGAGCCACGATGAGGTTTTGGAAAGGATGCAAACAAAGAGGAGGCTTATAACATCAGGAAGAATCAGCTGAAATTTATGGGACACGTAATGAGAAAGGAGGGCTTGGAGAATCTGATACTCACAGGGCGAATAGAGGGAAAGAGAGACAAGGGAAAGCAACGCGTGGCATACCTCGTGGGCTTAAGCAAATGGATGATAGAACAGGGTCTGGGAGAAGTAGCAAAGAGACAAAACTTATAGAGAGTTACAAGGGATAGGGAGGAAGTGGAGAGCCATGATCGCCTACGTCCTGAAGGGACACGGCACATAAATGAAAGTGACAACTCCAGACACCGTGATAAATTTATATATTTACATCAGGGTTTCTATACTGACATAGTTTTTAAATTTTTGATGATCAAAGTTGACTGGAAAGCAATACACCGGGACAGAGTTCCACAAGCAAGAAGTGTGAGAGAAGAAACTGTTAACATAGAACTTGCATCTAGCCATTTCAACAATAAAATGTCTGGTTACCGCCATTCTAGTACAGCTCTTAAATTCAATTACCCGAAATTTCGATAGTCAATGAGCAATCAACATATCTGACCTTCGGCGACACTAAAAGATATCTTTATAATACACATCTTCCCCTTATCTATCCTACCTATCCTCATATCTTGTTTGTCCATCCTCCGCTGGTGCCCTTACAACAACCTCATTTAGTTACCCTGTACCTTGAATGGGACTTGACTCTTCTATTTGATAAACACTAAAGTAAAAAGAAAAAAAGATACTGTGGAGTTATGTATTGCGCCTCGGATTGAGAAATCGGAGGGCCGAGTTCGAATTCCAGTCGAATCCATTACATTCACTTACAGGCGAATACCCTTGGGAAAGGTATGAATCCACAGATTCTCCCTCCAGCTAAGGATAAACAGCAGGACAAACCGGGTTCTATAGCCTTGGATGGCAACTGGACTACCGCAGAAAGAAATGGCAACTGGACTACCGCAGAAAGAAATGGCAACCTACTACAAAAAAAAAAAAAAATAATATCTGCCTCGTCAATCATGTATCGAAAGATACATGATCGCCTAAGCGTGTATCACGCATGGCACATAACTGACTGACTGAATGTAAAAAATAATTCGTGTTTATCACATATAAGGCTCAAGTGCCATTCAAAGTTATAGGGCCACTAAATGAGGTTGTAGTACGAGCACCAGTGGAGGAAGTATATTATGATGATATGTAGGATAGATAAGTCGTAGAAGATAAGATCGTAGCAGTCGGGGGAGCATTCTTTCGAGAGTCTTTGCTACAAAGTAACAGTTCTTAGAATGAAGGCTGTCAGAGGAGAACTTCCACTTTAACAATACGAAAGAAATGAAGACAATTCGAAACTGGCTACTTGGGATGATGGCTCTTAACTCTAAAGATTTGAAATAATCGAACGAAAGAATGTCATTTGTCTGAACATTTTCTATGGAAATAACAACAGATATCGATAAGCTTTAAATGCCGTGATTGTCGGGAAGAGACTGTAGAGTTGAAAATAATCGGTGGTCTACAAGGCAGCAAAAATGCATTTGAAATCGGACAGATTCGTAAAAAAAGATTGGGTAATTCCAGCAATACTGCATTTTCTGTTTTATGTATGGCAGGTGAAATCGGGTACTTTCTCGAGTCGTATGATGAGCTTTAGCGATGGATCATATTTATGAGTTCCAATGCCGGACCCCCCCCAAAAAAAAAACAAAAAACAAAAACAAATATTCCACCACAGACATAGCAGGAATACTCCATTTTCATCTTTATGTATGTTACGAGCATTCGTGTACTTTATGCGGTCGTATGATGAACTTTAGCGACGAATCATATTTATGAGTTTCAATGTATGGTTGAAACAAAAACAAAAATTCCAGCACAGATATAGCAGCAATACTCCATTTTCTGCTTTATGGACGGCAGGAGCATTCGGGTAATTTTGTGGTCGTATGATTAACTTTAGCGACAGATATATTCATGAATTCCAATGTTTGGTTGAAAAAAAAAACACCCCAAAATTCCAGCACAGATATAGCAGCCATACTCCATTATCTGCTTTATGTATGGCAGGGGCAGTTGGTTACTTTGTGGGGTCGTATGATGAATTTTAGCGACGAATCATATTTATGAGTTACAATGTCTGGTTGTAAAAAAAAAAAAAAAGCCAAAAATTCCAGGACAGATATAGCAGGAATTCTACATTTTCTGCTTTATGCATGGCAGGAGCATTCACGTAATTACTGGGGTCATATGATGAATATTAGCGATGGATCATATTTATGAGATCCAATGTCTGGTTGAAAAATAGCAAAAATTCCAGCACAGATATAGCAGCAATACTCCATTTTCTGCTTTATATGTGGCAGGAGCATTCGGATACTTTCTGGGGTCGTATGATGAACTTTAGCAAAGGATCATATTTATGAGATCAAATATCTTGTTGAAAAAAAAGCAAAAATTCCAGCACAGATATAGAAGCAATATTCCATTTTCTGCTTTATGTATTGCAGGAGCAGTCAGGTACTTTCTTAGGTGTTATGATGAACTTTAGCAACGTATCATATTTATGAGTTCCACTGTCTGGTTGAAAAAAAAAACCCAAATATTCCAGCAATCTACAATTTTCTGCTTTATATTTGGCTGGAGGATTCGGGTAGTTTGGGGGTCGTAAGATTAACTTTAGGGACGGATCATATTTATGAGATCCAATGTCTGGTTGAAAATAAAAAAAAAAAATTCCAGCACAGATATAGCAGCAATAATCCATTTTTTCTTCAGGCATGGCAGGATCAGTCTGCTCCCTCCTGTGGTTTGAAGATGAACTTTACCGACGAATCATATTCATGAGTTCCAATGTATGCTTGAAAAAAAAACCCCTAAAAATTCCAGCACAGATACAGCAGCATTACTCCATTTTCTTCTTTATGTATGGCATGAGCATTCGGGTACAGTCTGGGGTCGTATGATTAACTTTAACGACGTATCATATTTATGAGTTCCAATATTTGGTTGAAAAAAAATTCCATCACAGACGTAGCTGCAATACTCCATTTTCTGCTTTATGTATGGCAGTAGGATTCGGATACTTTCTGGGGTCGTATGATGAAC